>BSBK01003764.1:30000-412500 GCA_027943335.1 Chamaecyparis obtusa
TTAACTCATCTTTTGTCACTTAATCTCATTCCTAGATCTTAGGGTTAGGTCAAATTCATTGAATCTACCCACATTTTGTTCTTCACCTTCTTTTCTAGAAACATCTCAAATCTCATAAAGATTTACAATAAAATGTTTTACAGTGCATAAAATGCTTCCACATGATCAATAAATAAATTCAACACATTTTACATAATCCAAGAATTCAAACAATGTCGTCCCTAAAAAGAATTATCTTCAAATATAAAATTGTTGATGCTTGGTCAATACTGTGATCATCCACTCAGTCTTCATGTAGAACACTTGGTCATTACTAAAATGATTTCCTCGGCATACATTGTCTTCCTCATAAATTTACTGATACTCGGTCGACATAGGATTTTTCTCGGCATCCACTAACTCGGTCGACACTAACATAACTCGGCTTAAACATGATTTTATCCATTTTTGCTTGGTTAAGCCTACCAATTTAGTCTTCAATCTCACTAAGATAAACAATACATTATCTCATCATTGTGCAACATAGTCAAGTACACTTTGTAGTATCAAGATAACTCAACCTTTCCCTAGGTGCTATTGTTACCAACCTTGCCTCACTCATTCACAACACTTCAATAGATATAGTACTTTCCTAAGTAGCAATAGTCTTACCAGTTAAGGTTTTGACATCAATGACAATACAACAATTGTTTCAATTAAAGTTTCCAACAATCTACCTCTTTGGCATTGATGGCAACACCATATGATATCACCTGAATAACACATGGATTACCAACCAATCCAAAATTTATCTGTCCATCAAAGAAATTTATTATATCCTTAGCTTCATTATGATTCAGTATCTATAAACCATACTTCTGTGACCATCAGCAGTAATTAGATCTCCCTCTATCCTAATCTTTCATTTCAGTTCATCTTCCTCTTATCTTTTAGTATCTTCTCCCTCGGTTTCTTCTCTCTTCTCAGTATCATATGTTATCATATCAATATCTTCTCCCTCTTTGACAAAAATTCCAAAGCAGCAACATAAAATACATCCAACAGATGTAGATAGTATCTTTGTAGTTCAGTGTTTCTCCCTCTGTCATCTTGCTTATGACTGATTCAATGTTTGTGCTCTTTCTTCACAACTCTAGGGCAGTCCTAAAGTGTGACATTCTTCTGCATCAATGTGTCAGATATTCTATTGTAGCGTATTTGATGTAGTGCTCCTAGCTTGACTAGGTAGCCTCAGTTAGGGTAAGGACCCCTAATTTTCTTCTCAGGTACTCATGAGCTTCTCTAGGTAAAGTTTTAGTGAATATATCTTCTATTTGTTCTTTTGCATTCACATACTCCAGTCAGACTTCTTTATCTTGTACCAATTCTCTCAAGTAGTGATATTTGATTGCTATGTGTTTGGTCTTTATATGCATCACTGGATTCTTAGAAATATTAATAGCACTTGTGTTGTCACAAAAAATAACAACAGGTACAGTGATTTCTTCCTTCATTCCTACCAACAATTGTTTTATCCATACCAAATTTGAACAGTTTACTGTAGCAGCAACATACTCGGCCTCGGTAGTAGATTGGGAAATGCAATTTTGTTTCTTGCTTGTCCAAGAAACTAATCTCTATCCAAGAAAGAAAGCTCCACCACTTGTACTCTTCCTATCATCTACATTTCTTGCCCAATCAACATCGGTATAAACTTCCAGTTCAAATCTTTCATTCTTCTTATAATATAGCCCATAATTAGCAGTTCCTTTCAAATATCTCATAATTCTCTTTATAGCCATCATGTGTGTTTCCTTAGGATTGGCAAAAAATCTTTCCATAATCCCAACAACTAATGCAATATCTAGTCTGTTATGTACAACATACTGCAACTTTCCAATCATGGATCTATACAAAGTCTGATTCACTTCAGCAACATCATCATTTTTAGATAACTTCTATCCAGTAACCATAGGAGTTCCTACTAGTCTAGCATCTTCCATCCCAAAAGTTTTCAGTATTTCATTCACATACTTAGACTGTGTAATGAAAATTCCTTTCTTCATCTAATATATTTGTAAACCAACAAAGAATTTAATTTCTCCAAACATACTCATTTCAAATTTAGTTTGCATTTCATTTAAAAATATTTTACACAAATCATCTTGTCCACCAAAAATAATGTCATCAACAAAAAATTTTGCTAACAAAATACCTTTTCCTTCTTCATCTTTCATATACAGATTGCTTGTGTCATTTGTCCTTGAAAATCCAATCTGCATCAAATAGTTATGCAACCTCTCATATCATGCTCTGGGAGCTTGTTTCAATCCATATAATGCTTTGTTTAGTTTGCATACCATGTGTCTTTTGTTTGGATCAATAAAACCTTCTAGCTATTCTATGTAAACTTCTTCTTCCAATATACCATTTAGAAATGCAGACTTGACATCCATTTGATAAACCTTGAAATTTTTACAAGCAACATATGCAAGCAGAGTTCTTACTCCTTCCAGTCTAGCTACATGGAAAAATGTCTCCCCATAATCTATTCCTTCTTCTCGTGCCTAGCCTTTGCATACCAGTCTAGCTTTGTTCCTAGTGATTTAACCATTTTCATTCATCTTATTTTGAAATACCCATTTTGTTCCTATAACATTCTTATTTTTAGGTCTCAGCACTAGTGTCCAAGTATCATTTTTCTCAATCTAGTTAATCTCTTCATTCATTGCTTGTATCCAATCTTCATTCTCCAATGCTTCTCTTGTTGTTTTAGGTTCAAATTCACATAGTGGGCATGTTGGATCCTTGATCTTATTTCTAGTCTGAATTCTAGCATCTTTATCTCCAATTATCTGTTTAGGCTTGTGATGTTTTCTTACATATTTTTCCAAAATAGGTTTAGCATTTTTCTCTTCTATTTCATCAGGTTCCCCAACAAGATTGTCAAATTCAACTTCTGAATGCTCGGCAACCTCTTCCTGATAGTCGGTAGTACCATTCTATAGCTCGGCATGTTCTTGTTCTTTCTCAACATTGTTTTCCTGATGCTCGACATTATCTGTCTATCGCTCGGCATTGCTTACCCAAGACTCGGTATCAGGTGCAAGTCTGTTACTTGCCTCTTCTTCTTGTTCAATGTACACAAAAGATCTATAATCTTCTGGTTCTCTTCTACTATCAGCTTCATTTCTTTCTGCATACTCATCAATTCTTACATTCACACTTTCCACAATTTTGTCAGTGTTAGAGTTCAAACACTTATAAGCCTTACTTTTCATGGAATACCCTAGGAATATGCCTTCTTCACTTTTAGCATCAAACTTTCCATTCTTAGTATCTTTTAGTATATAGCATTTGCTTCCAAAGATTCTAAAGTATTTAACATTCAGTGCATGTCCATACCATAATTCACAAGGTGTCAGATGTGTACCTTTTTTTATTTCTACCAGGTTAAGAGTGTAAATAGCAGTACTTATAGCTTCTTTCTAGTATTTTTGAGGCACATTATTTTCAATCATCAATGTCCTTGCACAATCCAAGATAGATCTATTTCTTCTTTCTACTATACCATTCTGTGGAGGAGTTCTAGGTGTAGACATCTGTCTTCTAATTCCTCTTTCATTACAAAATAGATTAAATTCATTTGATGTAAATTCTCCACCTCGGTCAAATCTAAGACATTTCAGGTTCCTACCTATCTCCTTCTCAACTTTAGCCAAGTACCACTTAAAGAACTGAAAAGCATCAGATTTCTCTCTTAAAAACATTACATGCATCATCTTTGTATGATCATCAACAAACAAGATAAAGTATCTAGCACTACAGTAACTTTGTATACCCATAGGTCCACAAAGGTCAGTATGAACCAAATCTAAAATGTTTTCAGAAGTAAAGGATTTTCTCTTGAAACTTGACTTTGTCATTTTTCCTAACTGACATTCCTTACACATTATATTCTCAGGTTTCTTCAGTCTAGATAGACCTCTTACTTTCTTGTTCTTACTTATCTCTACCAAATTGTCAAAATTCACATGACACGACCTCTTATGCCATAACCAAATATCATCAAGTTGTGTAATTAAACATGTTTCTTTAGATAGGTCAAGATAGAACAAATTACCTCTAGTCTGCTCTCCACTTCCAATCAGTTCACCATTGGCATCAAATATTTTAGCTTTCTTGTGATGAAATTCTACTCGGTAACTAGTTTTGTTTAGCTGAGCAACACTTAACAAGTTATAATTAAGATCATCAACCCAATAAGCATTTTCACAAGATATCTTATCAATTAGTTTAATCAAACTTTTTCCTCTAACAAGACATGGTGCATCATTACCAAATGTTACACTTTTACCATTGTAATGATATAAAGTTTCAAACTTATCCTTATCACCAGTCATGTGATGTGAACAACCACTGTCAATAATCCATTTATCATTCTTGTTCACATAGGAAATCAATGCAATTTTCTCATCCTCATTAGACTCATCCTTCATTGCAACATAGACAACTTCAATTTAAAAATCATCACCATCAGTGTCAGTTCCTTCTTCAGCAATATAACAAAATTTCTTACCTTTTCTCTTGTAGTCTTTGTTCCTTCGGTAGCTTCTGCAATCTCTTCTTTCTTTGTGTTTTCTTTTCCTTTCATCTTCTTTATCCTTCTTGTCAAGACATCTAGCAGCTATATGACTGATCTTATTACATGAAAAACATATGATAGGGAGTTTACCTTTATACTTTCCTTTTCCTCTTCTTAGTCTTCTAGCCATAATAGCTTCTAGATCTTCAAGTTCTTCATCAGAAGTGTCACTGTCACTTTCACTTTCACTTTCACTTTCATTTTCACTTTCACTTGTGCATCTTTCATTTTCCTTCTTAGTTTTGTTCAAAACTAATTGTCACTTAAAAGCAGATTCAACATTTCCAATACTTCCAACAGTGAAATTATCATAATTAGAGAGTTCAAAAGCAGTCAGCTTACCAATCAGACCTTCCAAAGTGAGTGCATTTGTAGAGTTACATCTAGATTCCTGAATAGTTGAGATCTTAATATCATATATAGGACACAAATTTCTTAGTACTTTTCCAATAATGGTTTCCTCATCAATAGTTCCATTGACTCCTCTAATAGCATTTACAACTTCTTTTATTCTATGATAATATTGTGCAATATTTTCACCTTCTTGCATTCTCATTTCATCAAACTTACCTCTGAGACTCTCGGCTTTTGCTTTCAATACAAATAAGTCACCACCATAGATCTTTGCAAGAGTGTCCCACATCTCCTTAGTAGTTGTACAGTCCTTAATGTCTTCAAATTATTGATAGTTTAGGGCAGATGCAATTTTCAACATTGCCTGATTATGTTCTTGCTTAGCTCTCAATTCTTCAACAGTCATAGGTGCAGCAAGTGAGACATAGTCATTCTCAATATAGTACTTTGTAAAATCACCAATACCATCCAGGTGTAGCTTCATCAAGCTTTTCCATGTAGGGAAGTTCTCCTTATTCAGCTTTGGTACCTCCTTCTTATACATCTTGATCATTTGCTTCAAGTCCCTTTAAACTTGATTTCTGTATACACCAATAAGCAACACAACTCTGATACCAATTGTTAATATGATTTAGAACAATAGAGAGGGGGTGAATCAGTTGTGCTCAGGTCCTGATGTATAAGAAAAACTTAAAAACTTTACTTTAAATCAAATCAAGCAACCAAAACAAACTCGGTCATCACTGATTCATCAATAGAAACATATAACAATGCAGTTCACTACCCAGCTATATCTAACTTGTAAACCATAGAAATGTTCACACCAAAACATTCACACACAAGTATGACACAAAGATTTATAGTGGAAACCCAATATGGGAAAAACCACTTTGTAACATGCTACTATTGTTTTCACTCTTTTGAAGTGAGCTTGGTTAAAAGCCAACCATGTCAATGGTTACAATGCACACTATCAAGTGTGACCCGGTTAAAAGATTTCAATCACCCTATTAAAAGTGAGCCTGGTCAAAGGACTTACATACATTCCATTAGAATGCAACCTTGTTCAAAGGATTTAACTTATGACTTTTAGATCAACCTCTGTTAAAAGGATTTTGACTATTCCAATGGTTAGAAAGTAGTAGCAGTGTTGATCTAAAAAACATACAACTTAGTTTGCAAATATCAGATCCAATTCCGTACACAAATACTAGTTTACTGACTTTGAAACTTTTCCATCTCCATCTCTAATCTGCTCGGAAATTTTCTTCAAGAGATCACCACACTTCACCTTCAACCTTTTTGCTTATACATTCAATAAAACTTATCTTCCAGTATTTCGGTTTCACCCCATACATCAACCTTTTTCTCCACTCTTCCACACTTCTAATCCAATGTTTAGGTTCTCTTAATACTTTCCTCAATTAGGTTAACTCATCTTTTGCCACTTAATCTCATTCATAGATCTTAGGGTTAGGTCAGATTCATTGAATCTACCCACATTTTGTTCTTCACCTTCTTTTCTAGAAACATCTCAAATCTCATAAAGATTTACAATAAAATATTTTACAGTGCATTAAATTCTTCCATACGATCAATAAATAAAGTCAACACATTTTACATAATCCAAGAATTCAAACAATGTCATCCCCAAAAATAATTCTCTTCAAATATAAAATTTTTGATGCTCGGTCAATACTGTGATCATCCACTCGGTCTTCATGTAGAACGCTCGGTCGTTACTAAAACTGTTTCCTTGGCATACACTGTCTTCCTTGGCAATTTACTGATACTCAGTCGACATAGGATTTTTCTCAGGATTCACTAACTCAGTTAACACTAACATAACTCGGCTTAAACATGATTTTATCCATTTTTGCTCGGTTAAGCCTACCAGTTTAGTCTTCAATCTCACTAAGATACACAATACATTAGCTCATCATTGTGCAACATAGTCAAGTACACTTTGTAGTATCAAGATAACTCAACCTTTCCCTAGGTGCTATTGTTACCAACCTTGCCTCACTCATTCACACCACTTCAATAGATATAGTACTTTCCTAAGTAGCAACAGTCTTCCCAGTTAAGCTTTTGACATCAATGACAATACAACAATTGTTTCAATTACAGTTTCCAACAAAACTTTGGTGTCGAACACTCCAAAGAGCATGTAGGAAATGAAATAGGAAAATAAAATGAATGAAATTTAGATTGGATACTAGCCAACATTTAATTTATTTTCTATTACATGCAAACATATGATAACATGTTTGAGTTAATTAACCATTTTATATCTACATTGTGTACTTAAAATTATAATTAATTACATTATGTAGTATTAGTATAATCTTTGTACATACACACCTTAATAAAGGTAACTCTGAATTTAAAGTTATGCTTCAACTATATGGGGAGACCTAAAAAATCCATTGACCCATATTGATATTTTCAAGATGAATGACCATAGAGTCTAATCTCTTCATAAGAACCTTAATAGACTAAACACTTCCTAAAAATTTTACAAATAGGGTTAAGCACACTTGAGTTGGAATAGTATTGAGATGAATGACTTGGATTGACTAATGCCTCACTATTTGATGCAAGACCTTCCGTAGATCGTAAACTAATACAGAAACTTTCGGATGTCATAACTTTTGACTGATCTAGATATTTCTCCTATCTTTAATGTTTTTGATTTATATGCATTTCATGGAGAACTATCTGAGCTAGATAGTATAGATGAGGTGGATTGGTGTCACCACCTTCCAAGAAAAAAGAAGGAAAAGATTGCCCACATTCTGGATAAGCAGTCTATAGTCACCCAGAATGGTCATTACAATAGGTTCTTGATTCAGTGGGAGGGATTACCAGCAACAGATAGCACCTGGATCTTAGAATGGGAAGTGATGAAATTGGACACCAAAAAGTTGCAGTGGTTCACAGACAACCACTTGTAGGAGTTGCGTTCCTTTAAAGAAGGGGAGAATGATGCTGGAACTTCCATAGGTCATAAACTAATACAAAAACTTCTGGAGGTCATAACTTTTGACTTAGGTCTGGGTTTTTCTAAAAAAATTTGAGTGCGTGCCTTAGGAGGTGGCATTTAGTTTTCCAATGATCTTATATCGATTGGGGTCTATTTTAGCACATTTTCTGGAGCTGAAAGTTTCATCTAGGGATCTGAAATCAACTTTTAGTGTTTTTTTCTCTAGTTTTTAGAAAGTTTTATTTTGTAATAAATTTGAAATTATGTTCCTAATCTCGAATATTAGTTGACAATTCATTCTAACTTAGCTGAGGGAATGTTTAAGGAAAAATAAGCTTTTTAGGTGTTCTTTCAAAAATTGCCAAAAATGGCAAAAAAAAATGATGGAAAACACTGCCAAAAAGGGTAATTTTTGGATTTCTTGATAATTTAGTTTTTTTGGTTACTTAAGAGTTTGCAACGAATTGTAGAAGCAGTCAATAATGAATGGAAAATATTGAAGGTTCCAAATCTGTGTTATTTTTCTTGTGATTGAATTTATTGTTAACAAAGGTCATTGGTTTTGATGCTATTAAAGTTTTGTACGAGGCTGATGATGATTTTTGGGAAATTATAGAGAAGATTAAAGAACCAGGAACTAATCTTTTAGATCACATGAGAGGAGAATACTTTATGAAGGATGGTTACCTCTTCAGAGGAAAACAACTTTGTATACCAGTTGGCTCCATGAGGGAAAATATTATCCGAGAATTTCATAGTGGTGGTTTGGATGTTCACTTTGGGAAGGACAAGACAATATCCTTGGTTGAAGACAAATACTACTGGCCAAAACTGAAAAGGGACATTACTAAGTATGTGGAAAGGTGAAGAAACTATCAAGTGGCTAAGGGTCACTCCCAAAACACATGATTGTATATACCTCTACCTGTACCCAGCAAGCCATGGATAGATGTGAGTATGCATTTTGTATTGGGGCTTCCCCACACCCAGCGAGGTACAAATTCTATCTTTGTAGTTGTTGATAGATTCTCTAAGATGGCTCATTTTATTGCTTGTAAAAAAACTAATGATGCTACAAGGATAGCCAACTTATTTTTCTCAAAATTTGTTAGACTCCATGGCATTCAACAGACTATCACTTCTCACAGGGATACTAATTTTTTGAGTCATTTCTAGAGGACCTTATTGAAGAAGATGGGAACACAATCGCAGTTTAGTAGTGCCTATCATCCCCAAACTAATGGAAAAACTAAGGTATTTAGTCAGAGTTTGGGAAGCCTATTACGGTGTATTGCTGGTGAAAAGGCCAAGCAGTGGAGCTTGGCATTACGTCAAGCAGAGTTTGGGTACAACAATTCTATTAATAGATCAACTAGAAAATCTCCTTTTCAAATCATAAATGGTAAGAATCCTCAGGGTGTGTTGGACTTGGTACAAATCCCTATGCACAACTGAATTAGTGATGATGGGGAAGCATTTGCTGAACACTTTCAACAACCTCAACAAGATGTGAGTAAATTGCAAGATAGGAATGAGCGATATAAGGTTGTTGCAGATGTTAGTAGAAGGAGACATATATTTAATGTAGTTGATCTGGTGATGGTGTACTTGATGCATTAGAGATTTCCCACTGGCACATATCATAAGCTGAAATACAAAAATATAGGTCCTTGCCAAATTTTGAAGAAGATCAATGATAATGCTTATGAGGTTTGTCTACCAGATGATTTGGATATTTATGTTGTCTTTAACATGTCTGATCTATATGCATTTCATGGATAACTATCTGAGATAGACAGTAGAAATGAGGTGGATTGGTATCACCACCTTCCAAGAAAAAAGAAGGAAAAGATTGCCCACATTCTGGACAAGCAGTCTACAATCACCCAAAATGGTCATTATAATAGGTACTTGACTCAGTGGGAGGGATTACCAGCAATAGATAGCACCTGGATCTCAGAATGGGAAGTGATGAAATTGGACCCTAGAAAGTTTCAACAATTCACAGACAACCACTTGCAGGAGCTGCATTCCTTTAAAGGGGAGAATGATGGAGGACCTTCCGTAGGTCATAAACTAATACAAAAACTTCCAGAGGACATAACTTTAGACTCAAATCTGGGTTATTGCTGAAATTTTTTTGGGTGTGTGCCTCAAGAGGTGGCATTTGTTTTGCTAACAATTGTAGTTAGATTGGGGTCTATTTTAGCACATTTTGGGGAGCTGAAAGTTTAATCTAGGGCTCCAAAATCAACTTTTAGTATTTTTTCCTCTAGTTTTTAGAAAGTTCTATTTTGTAATAAATTTGAATTTATGTTTCTAATTACGGATATGAGTTGGAAATTCATTCTAACTTAATCGAGGGCATTTTTAATGAAAAAATCAGCTTTTTAAGTGGTGTTTCAAAAATTACCAAAAATGGCAAAAAAAAACAAATCTGAAAAAAACTGCCAAAAAGGGTACTTTCCAAATTTCTTGATTTTTTAATTTTTTTGGTTACTTAAGAGTTTGCAACGAATTGTAGAAGCAGTCAGTGATGAATGTAAAAATATTGAAGGTTCCAAATTTGTGATATTTGTCTTGTGATTGAATTTATTGTTACCAGAGGTCATTGGTTTTGATGCTATTAAAGGTTTGAATGAGGCTAATGATGATTTTTGGGAAATTATAGAGAAGATTAAAGAACCAGGAACTAATCTTTTAGATCACATGAGAGGAGAATACTTTATGTAGGATGGTTACCTCTTTAGAGGAAAAAAACTTTGTATACCAGCTGGCTCCATGAGGGAAAATATTATCTAAGAATTTCATAGTGGTGGTTTGGCTGGTCACTTTGGGAAGGACAAGACAAGAGCCTTGGTTGAAGACAAATACTACTAGAAAAAATTGAAAAGGGACATTACTAAGTACGTGGAAAGGTGCATAATTTGTCAAGTGGCTAAGGGTCACTCCCAAAACATAGGATTGTATACACCTCCACCCGTACCCATCGAGCCATGGATATATGTGAGTATGGATTTTGTATTGGGGCTTCCCCACACCCAACAAGGTATAGATTCTATCTTTTTAGTTGTTGATAGATTTTATAAGATGTCTTATTTTATTTCTTGCAAAAAAACTAATGATGTTACAAGGATAGCCAACTTATTTTTCTCAGAAGTTGTTAGACTCCATGGCATTCCAAAGACTATCACCTCTGATAGGGATACTAAGTTTTTCATTCATTTTTGGAGGACCTTATGGAAGAAGATGGGAATACAATTGTTGTTTAGTAGTGCCTATCATCCCCATACTGATGGGAAAACTAAGGTAGTCAATCAGAGTTTGGGAAACCTACTACGGTGTATTGTTGGTGAAAAGCCCAAGAAGTGGGAATTGGCATTGCCTCAAGCAGAGTTTGCTTACAACAGTTCTCTTAATAGATCAACTGGAAAATCTCCTTTTCAGATTGCACATGGAATCCTTAGGGTGTTTTGGACCTTGTATAAATCCCAGTGCAAGACCGAATTAGTGATGATGGGGAAGCATTTGCTAAACACCTTAAACAAGATGTGAGGAGTAAATTGCAAGATAACAATGAGCGATATAAGGCTGTTGTAGATATTAGTAGAAGGAGATAGATATTTAATGCAGGTGATTTGGTGATGGTGAGCTTTAGGTGTGAGATATTTCCCACTGGCACATATCATAAGCTGAAATACAAAAAGATAGGTCTTTGCCAAATTTTGAAGAAGATCAATTATAATGCTTATGAGATTTGTCTACCAAATGATTTGGATATTTCTCATGTCTTTAATGTTTTTGATTTATATGCATTTCATGGGGAATTATCTAAGATAGATAGTAAAAATGAGGTGGATTGGTATCACCACTTTCCAAGAAAAAAGAAGGAAAAGATTGCCCACATTCTTGACAAGCAGTCTACAGTCACCCAAAATGGTCATTACAATAGGTACTTGATTCAGTGGGAGGGATTACCAACAATAGATAGCTCCTGGATCTCAGCATGGGAAGTGAAGAAATTGGACCCCCAAAAGTTGCAACAATTCATAGACAACAACTTGCAGGAGCTACGTTCCTTTAAAGAAGGGGAGAATAATGCAGGACCTTTTGTAGGTCATAAACTAACACATAAACTTCTGGAGGTCATAACATTTGACTCAGGTCTGGGTTTTTGCTGAAATTTTTCATGTGCATGCCTCACGAGGTGGCATCTATTTTTCCAATGATCTCAAATTGATTGGGTTCAATTTTAGCACATTTTCAGGAGCTGAACGTTTCATCCAGGGCTTCGAAATCAACTTTTAGTGTTTTCTTCTCTAGTTTTTAGAAAGTTCTATTTTGTAATAAATCTGAATTTATGTTTCTAATCTTGGCTATTAGTTGGAAATTAATTCTAACTTAGTCGAGGGCATGTTTAGGGAAAAAAATCAGCTTTTTAGGGGTTATTTCAAAAATTACCAAAAATGGCAAAAAAACTATTATGGAAAAAACTATCAAAAAAGGTAATTTTCAGATTTCTTGATTTTTTAATTTTTTTGGTTACTTAAGAGTTTGCATCAAATTTTAGAAGTAGTCAGTGATGAATGGAAAAATATTGAAGGTTCCAAATCTGTGTTATTTGTCTTGTGATTGAATTTATTGTTAACAGAGGTCATTGGTTTTGATGGTATTAAAGTTTTATATGAGGCTGATGATGATTTTTGGGAAATTATAGAGAAGATTAAAGAACCAAGAACTAATCTTTTAGATCACATGGGAGGAAAATACTTTATACAGGATGGTAACCTCTTTAGAGGAAAAAAAATTTGCATACCTGCTGGCTCCATGAGGGAAAATATTATCTAAGAATTTCATAGTGGTAGTTTCACTAGTCACTTTGGGAAGGACAAGACAATAGCCTTGGTTGAAGACAAATACTACTGGCCAAAATTGAAAAGGGACATTACTAAGTACGTGGCAAGGTGCAGAATCTATCAAGTGGCTAAGGGTCACTCCCAAAACATAGGATTGTATACACCTCTACTTGTACCCATCGAGCCATGGATAGAAGTGAGTATGGATTTTATATTTGGGCTTCCCCACAGCTAGTGAGGTACAGATTCTATCTTTGTAGTTGTTGATAGATTCTCTAAGATGGCTCATTTTATTGCTTGTAAAAAAACTAATGATGCTACAAGGATAACCAACTTATTTTTCTCAGAGGTTGTTAGACTCCATGACATTCCAAAGACTATCACTTCTCACAGGGATACTATGTTTTTGATTAATTTCTGGAGGACCTTATGGAAGAAGATGGAAACACAGTTGCAGTTTAGCAGTGCCTATCACCCCCAAACTGATGTCCAAACTAAGGTAGTCAATTGAATTTTGGGAAATTTTTTATGGTTTATTGTTGGTGAAAAGCCCAAGCAATGGGACTTGGCATTGCCTCAAGCAGAGTTTGCTTACAATAGTTATGTTAAAAGATCAACTAGAAAATCTCCTTTTCAGATCATATATGGTAAGAATCCTCAGGGTGTTTTGGACCTTGTTTAACTCCCTGTGAAAGATAGAATTAGCGATGACGGGGAAGCATTTGTTGAACACCATCAAAAACTTCAACAAGACGTGAGGACTAAATTGCAAGATAGAAATGAGCGATATAAGGCTGTTGCAGATGTAAGTAGAAGGAGACAGATATTTAATGCATGTGATTTGGTGATGGTGTACTTGAGGTGTGAGAGATTTCCCATTGACATATATCATACACTGAAATACAAAATGATAGGTCCTTGCCAAATTTTGAAGAAGATCAATGATAGTGCTTATGAGGTTTGTCTACCAGATGATCTAGATATTTCTCATCTTTAATGTTTTTGATTTATATGCATTTCATGGAGAACTATCTAAGCCAGATGATACAGATGAGGTGGATTGGCATCACTACCTTTGAAGTAAAAGGAAGGAAAAGATTGCTTACATTCTGGATAAGCAGTCTACAGTCACCCGAAATGGTCATTACAATAGGTAGTTGATTTAGTGGGAGGGATTACCAGCAACATATAGCACCTAGATCTCAAAATGGGAAGTGATGAAATTGGACCCCACAAAGTTGTAGCAGTTCACAGACAACCACTTGTAGGAGCTGTTTCCCTTTAAAGAAGGGGAGAATGATGCAGGATCTTCTGTAGGTCATAAACTAATACAAAAGCTTTTGAACGCCTTAACTTTTGACTCAGGTCTGGGTTTTTGCTGAAATTTTTCAGGTGCATGCCTCAAGAGGTGACATTTGTTTTGCCAATTATCTCAGATTGATTGGAGTCCATCTTAGCACATTTTTGGGAGCTAAAAGTTTCATCTAGGGCTTCAAAATCAACTTTTAGTGTTTTTTCTCTAGTTTTTAGAAAGTTCTATTTTGTAATAAATCTGAATTTATGTTTCTAATCTTGGATATTAGTTGGCAATTCATTCTAACTTAATGGAAAAAAAAAACTATGGAAAAAACTGCCAAAAAGGGTAATTTTTAGATTTCTTATTTTTTTTTGTTTTTTTGGTTACTTAAGAGTTTGCAGCAAATTGTAGAAGCAGTCAATGATGAATGGAAAAATATTGAAGGTTCCAAATCTGGGTTAGTTGTCTTGTGATTGAATTTATTGTTAACAAAGGTAATTGGTTTTGATGGTATTAAAGTTTTGTATGAGGCTGATGATGATTTTTGGGAAATTATAGAGAAGATTGAAGAATCAAAAACTAATATTTTATATCAAATGAGAGGAGAATACTTTATGCAGGATGGTTACCTCTTTAGAGGAAAACAAATTTGTATACCTGCTGGCTCCATGAGGGAAAATATTATTCGAGAATTTCATAGTGGTGGTTCGGCTGGTCAATTTAAGAAGGACAAGACAATAGCCTTGGTTGAAGACAAATACTACTAGCAAAAACTGAAAAAGGGACATTGCTAAGTACGTGGCAAGGTGCCAAATTTTTCAAGTGGCTAAGGGTCACTCCCAAACCATAGGATTGTATACACCACTACATGTAACCATCGAGCCATGGATAGATGTGAGTATGGATTTTGTATTAGGGATTCCCCACACCCAAGAAGGTATAGATTCTATCTTTTTAGTTGTATATAGATTCTCTAAGATGGCTCATTTTATTGCTTGTAAAAAAACTAATGATGCTACAAGGATAGCCAACTTATTTTTCTCAGAATTTGTTAGACTCCATGCCATTCCAATGACTATCACTTCTGACAGGGATACTAAGTTTTTGAGTCATTTCTGGAGGTCCTTAGGGAAGAAGATGGGAACACTATTGTAGTTTAGCAGTGCCTATTATGTGTGAATGATAAACACCTTCATGAAATTAGGATTATTAACTAATAATTCAAAGAAAATACAATGAAAATTTAAACTAAGAAATGAATTTAACATTCATGACATCTCATGGTTCTCTAATTAGATGTGGTAAGTAGAGCTCTCAGCTTTGTATTCCTACTAGTCACACTTCTAAAATGAGAAATAGATGATACTAATATGCTTAATCTAGCTCTCAAAATGATCAATGTGATACAAAGATAATTCAAATGCTCTCAATTGCTATGAAATTGAATATAAGGGTGATGCTTTGAAAATGAGTTTCTAAGATGATTAGTGCTCTCAAAATGCCTCTCATTTATAGTAATTTCCCAAGGGTAGGGGGTAGAGTGAAGTAATCATGATTTAACCTTGGTTGAGTCAAAAACTTTGCAATGTTTTTAAATGGGGGGACAATTTAAATGGTTATCTCAAAGCTTTGGACAAAAGGACAAAATTGAGTGGATGAGATTCAAAGTTGAATTTATATGATTGAGATTCAATTCCTTTGAGTGATCCATGTGCTTTGTGTTCTCAATTCTCATTTGTTCCTCAATTTGTTGTTGAAAGATATTAGGATTAATTAAATTCCATCAATTAATTAAATTATCCATGTAAGGGAATATGTTCACTTTGATTTTTGATTTAAAACTATACAATTAATTGATTAAAATCAATTATTGAAGTAGGAGCATTTTGGGTTCCTGAAGATCTTTCTTAGTCTTGGAGGAATTCCTGGGCAGAGGGATGCAATACTTTGTTTTTGGCAGTTGTTTGAGTTTCTGGGTTGTGATGATCTATGGTGATCTTTAGCATGTGTGATGAAAGGTGTTTTTTCCTTGATTTTTTTGGAAGATATGTCTAAGGTTACAGCTCTTGAGGTGGAATGGTTAGGGAGATATTGGGTGAACCATTTCAAAGTTGGAGCTATTTTCCTTGTCATCGGAGCAGTGTTTTCCTGCAGTTTTGGAGCTGATTGTGGGATGTGGCCCCATTGATCCTTAATGAATAATAATTTTCTGTCTTAGGACCTTAAAGTGGACCTAAAATAATATCTTTTCCCAAGGTTGCAGCTCCTAATTTATTATGAGTCAAAAGTTATGACCATTTTGGTCGGGGACCTATTTTCTGCCAGTGTTCCCGCTGGAGCCATTCTTGCAGTTTTGGTGTTGATTCTTCATGGTGGAAATCTTGATCAATAAGGAATAAGCCTTTTTTCACTTAAGCAATTTAAGAAGACCTAAATTAATTTCATTTCCCAAGAGCACAAGCCCCAATTCATTATGAGTCAAAACTTATGGCCATTTTTCCCTAGGACCTATTTTCTGGCAGTTTTCATGCGAAACGTGGAGTGTTTCTTCTTGCATGGTTTCATGTGATGAGATGGGGCCTTTTGTGGTTAAGGACATGTTTTTGGGTCATGTTTGGACCTAAATCTAAAGGTTCATTAATTTTTTATCATTTTTTCATTAGTTTTGGTTTCTTTTGTTGGTCTAGACCTATATTGTAATTAAAAGCCTGACTGGCTGACTTGTGGCTTAGCTGGCTATATATTGAGAGCTTGGGTAGTTGTTTAGGAGTTAGAAAAGAAGTGATTTGAGTAGTATATGATCCTTAGATCATTAGGAAGAGTAGTGTAGAAGTCAATTTGTGAATCTGGAAGTTTGTAGCAGAACTAGTGGTCTGCGGGCTTAGGATAGCAAGGGGTTGCATGGAAGTGTGAGTACAAGTTTAGATCCTATGGTGGTTGTTCCTATCAGAGGCTGACTATTGCAGATCTGAAATATTTTATGGTTCCTTGGATCTTGTGAGATCTTGCTGATACTTTTTGATTTCATTGTAATAGGCCATAACCCAGAAGGCCTTACAGCCGGGAATGTTGAATGAAATTCAGTTTTGAATCATTATCTTGTTGTATTCCGCTATGCATATTGTTGTTATAACTTGTAGTGTAGGCTTGGACTATCCGTTATTGGATTCGCCATCCTTTCCCTGAATCAAGTGGTATTAGAGCTTGAAGATCTTGAGTGTGTAAATTAGTTGAGGCTGTTTGCACTAGGACCGTGTTGATGATTTGTTGCCTTGGGTTTTCGAAGATCTTGAAGGATGTCTCCAAGAGGATTGGACCTTAGTGCATATGCAGATGAATTTAGAGCTTTGAAGAAATAAGTACAAGACATACAAGAGGAATTAAGAAGTTAGAATACAAAGAAGAAGGTTGTGTGGAGATGACAATAGCTTGTGGAAGTCCCTCATGACTTGGCTAGGGTTGATGAAATGTCTATTGGTTCGCATGAGCAAATAGGTGGATTTGGCATGGACCTTATCGAGTATCTTGTTGTGTGCAATGAGATTGCTGGTGGTGAAGAGATTGGTTTTGATGCTCAGTTGGTGGAGTTTGACATGAAACCTATAGAGCAACTTGTTGTTGTGCACAAGGAGATTGCTGGTGGTGAAGAGATTCATTTTGATGCTTAGTTGGAGTCTGACATGAAACCTGCAGAGCCACTTGTGGCTATTGTTGAGATACCTATGGTTGCCATTGATGTTGTTGACATTTTTGAGGCTGGTGAGAAGATTTGTTTTCATGTTCAATTGGTTGTGTCTAACATTGAGATTGCAAAGCATCTGGTTGTGTGTGATCAGACTGTTGTTGGTGAAGATTTACTTGGTGTTGAGGCTAGTGAGAAGATTTGTTTTCACATTTAGTCAATTGTGTCTAACATGGAGATTGTAGAGCATTTGGTTGGGTGTGATCATAATATTATTGGTGAAGAGTTAATTGATGCTTAACACCTTTGTGATGGTTGTGTTGCTAGTTTTCTTTTGATCAGTGTTATGGTACAGATCTTATTTGTTGGCTGTAGACTTGAATTGTTGGTGGATAGTAATGAGTCTTGTGATGAGTTACAGATATGGGATGCCGATGATGAGGTATTTCATATTGATGTGGATCTAACTTTGGATCTACTTTTTGGGGAGTTGGATACTCTTTTTTCTGATAGTGGTTGTGGTGATAAGTGGTATACTGATTGGATTATTGAGATTCATGTGATCCTTATGTTTGAATGGATGAAGCATAGATGGTTGATTTTTAGATTTGTTCTCTTATCCTTGAGGGATTGGAAGCCTTTGGTGAAGATGAAGTTGATTTCAGGTAATTCTCTTGAGATTAAAGTATGGTACATACTTTCTATTTACCTAGGTAGTCTGATGTAGGAGCATTTTGGGTTCCTAAAGATCTTTCTTAGTCTTGGAGGAATTCCTGGGTAGAGGGATGCAATACTTTGATTTTGACAGTTTTCTGAGTTTCTGGGTTGTGATGATCTATGGAGATCTTTAGCATGGGTGATGAAAGGTGTTTGTTCCTTGATTTTTTTTAATATATTTCTAAGGTCACATCTCTTGAGGTGGCATGGTTTGGGAGATATTGGGTGAACCATTTCAAATTTGGAGCTATTTTCCTTGTCGTCGGAGTAGTGTTTTCTTGCAGTTTTGGAGCTGATTGCATGATGTGGTGCCATTGATCCTTAATGAATAAGACTTTTCTCTCTTGTTTCCTTAAATTGGACCTAAAATAATATATTTTCCCAAGGGAGCAGCTCCTAACTCATTATGAGTCAAAATTTATGACCGTTTTGGTCAGGGACCTATTTTCTACCAGTGTTTCAGCCGAAGCCGTTCCTATAGTTTTGGTGCTGATTGTTCATGGTGGAGATCTTGATCCATAAGGAATAAGCATTTTCTCACTTAAGGAATTTAAGAGGACCTAAATTAATATCATTTACAAAGAGTGCAAGTCCTAATTCATTATGAGTCAAAACTTATGGCCATTTTTCCCTAGGACCTATTTTTTGGTAGTTTTCATGTGAAACGTGGAGTGTTTCTTCTTGCACAATTTCATGTGATGAGATGGGGCCTTTCATGGTTAAGGAAATGTTTTTGGGTCATTTTTGGAACTAAATCTAAAGGTTCATTAAGTTTTGATCATTTTTGCATTATTTTTGGTTTCTTTTATTGGTCTAGACCTATATTGTAATTAAAAGCCTCACTGGCCGACTTGTGGCTTAGTTGGCTATATATTGAGAGCTTGGGTAGATGTTTAGGAGTTAGAAAAGAAGTGAGTTAAGTAGTATATGATCCTTAGATCATTAGGAAGAGTAGTGTAGAATAATATTCATGAATATGGAAGTTTGTAGCAGAACTAGTGGCCTCCGAGCTTAGGACAGCAAGGGGTTTCTTGGAAGTGTGAGTACACATTTAGATCTTGTGGTGGTTGTTCCTATCAGAGGCTTCTTGTTGTAGATATGAACTATTTGGTGATTCCTTGGATCTTTCAAGATATTTTTGATAATTTTTTATTTCATTATAATAGGCTATAACCCGAAAGGCCTTACAGTCAGGCATGTTGAATGAAATTCAGTTTTGAATCATTATCTTGTTGTATTCCATTGTGCATATTGTTGTTATAACTTGCAGTGTAGGCTTAGACTATCCATTATTGGATCCTCCATCCCTACCCTGCATCAAGTGGTATCAGATCTTGGTGTGTAAATTAGTTGAGGTTGTTTGTACCAGGACCTTGTTGATGATTTGTTGCCTTCGATTTTCAAAGATCTTGAAGGATGTCTCTGAGAGGATTGGACCTTAGTGCGTATGCAGATGAATTTAGAGCTTTGAAGAAACAAGTGCAAGACATACAAGAGGAATTAAGAAGGCAAATGACAAAGAAGAAGGTTGTGTGGAGATGATGATAGCTTGTGGAAGTCCCTAATGACTTAGCTAGAGTTGATGAAATGTCTATTGGTGCGCATGAGCAGATAGATGGATCTGGCATGGAACTTGTAGAGTATCTTGTTGTGCACAATGAGATTGCTGGTGGTGAAGAGATTGGTTTTGATGCTCAGTTGGTGGAGTCTAACATGAAACCTATAGAGCAACTTTTTTTTGTGCACAATGAGATTGCTGGTGGTGAAGAGATTGGTTTTGATGCTCAGTTTGTGG
Source organism: Chamaecyparis obtusa (assembly GCA_027943335.1). Lineage (NCBI taxonomy): Eukaryota > Viridiplantae > Streptophyta > Pinopsida > Cupressales > Cupressaceae > Chamaecyparis > Chamaecyparis obtusa. Next base: position 50,312 of record BSBK01003764.1, read on the forward strand.
AGTCTGACATGAAACCTGTAGAGTAACTTGTGGCTGTTGGTGAGAGACCTATGGTTTCCAATGATGTTGTTGACCTTGTTGAGGCTAGTGAGAAGATTTTTTTTCATGTTCAGTCAGTTGTGTCTGACATGGAGATTGAAAAGAATCTAGTTGTGTGTGATCAGACTGTTGTTGGTGAAGATTTACTTGGTGTTGAGGCTGGTGAGAAGATTTGTTTTCATGTTTAGTCGATTGTGTCTGGCATGGAGATTGCAGAGCATCTCGTTGGGTGTGATCAGACTATTGTTGGTGAAGAGTTACTTGATGTTAAACACCTTTGTAATGGTGGTGTTGCTGATTTTCTTTTGATCAGTGTTATGGTACAGATCTTATTTTCTGGTTGTAGACTTGAATTGTTGGTGGATAGTAATGAGTCTTGTGATGAGTTGCAGATATGGGATGCTGATGATGAGGTATTTCATATTGATGTGGATCTGACTTTGGATCTACATGTTTGGGAGTTGGATACTCCTTTTTCTGATAGTGGTTGTTGTGATCAGTGCTATACTGATTGGATTCTTGAGATTCATTTGATCCTTATGTTTGAATGGATGAAGCATAGATGGTTGATTTTTAGATTTGTTCTCTTATCCTTGAGGGATTGGAAGCCTTTGATGAAGATGAAGTTGATTTCAAGTAATTATCTTGAGATTAAAGTATGGGACATACTTTCTATTTACCTGGGTAGTTTGATGCAGGAGCATTTTGGGTTCTTGAAGATCTTTCTTAGTCTTGGAGGAATTCTCGGGTAGAGGGATGCAATACTTTATTTTTGGCAATTTTCTGAGTTTCTGGGTTGTGATGATCTGTGGAGATCTTTAGCATGTGTGATGAAAGTGTTTGTTCCTTGATGTTTTTTGAAGATATATCTAAGGTCTCAATTATTGAGGTGGCATGGTTTGGGAGATATTGGGTGAACCATTTCATAGTTGGAGTTATTTTCCTTGTCGTCGGAGCAGTGTTTTCCTGTAGTTTTGGAGTTGATTGCGGGATGTGGCACCATTGATCCTAAATGAATAAGCCTTTGTGCTCTCAGGGAATTAAATTGGACATAAAATAATATATTTTACCAAGGGCACAGCTCCTATTTCATTATGAGTCAAAAGTTATAACCGTTTTGGTCGGGGACCTATTTTTTGCCAGTGTTCCCGTCGGAGCTGTTCCTACAGTTTTGGTGCTGATTGTTCATGGTGGAAATCTTGATCCATAAGGAATAAGCCTTTTCACACTTCAATAATTTAAGAGGACCTAAAATAATATCATTTCCCAAGAGCGCAAGCCCTAATTCATTATGAGTCAAAACTTATGGCCGTTTTGCCCCAGGACCTATTTTCTAGCAGTTTTCATGCGAAACATGGAGTGTTTCTTCTTGAGTTGTTTCATGTGATGAGATGGGGACTTTCATGGTTAAGGAAATGTTTTTGGGTCATGTGTGGACCTAAATATAAAGTTTCTTTAATTTTTTATCATTTTTGCTTTAGTTTTTGTTTCTTTTATTGGTCTAGACCTATATTGTAATTAAAAGCCTAACTGGCCGACTTGTGGCTTAGCTAGCTATATATTGAGAGCTTGGGTAGATGTTTAGGAGTTAGAAAAGAAGTGAGTTTAGTAGTAGATGATCCTTAGATCATTAGGAAGAGTATTTTAGAAGAAAATTTGCAAATCTAGAAGTTTGTAGCAGAACTAGTGGCCTGCGGGCTTAGGACAGCAAGGGGTTGCTTGGAAGTGTGAGTACAAGTTTAGATCCTATGGTGGTTGTTCCTATCAGAGGCTGCCTATTGTAGATATGAAATAGTTGTTGGTTCCTTTGATCTTGCAAGATCTTGCTAATACTTTGTGATTTCATTATAATAGGTCGTAACCCAGAAGGCCTTACAGTCGAGCATGTTGAATGAAATTCAATTTTGAATGATTATCTTGTTGTATTCTGCTATGCATATTGTTGTTATAACTTGTAGTGTAGGCTTGGACTGTCCATTATTGGATCCTCCATCCCTACCCTACATCAATTATATAGTGTTTTTGGTCCCTTTAAGCTTTGATTTAATTATTTCATCTCATTATTTGATTTTTCCTTTGATTTAATGATTTTGTCCAACTTTGATTTATTAAATGTCCATTTAAAATTGATTTGATCCTTGTTTATGAGAATTAGTCCATTTTGATTAAGAATTTTCAATTTTGATGATTTAAAGCACTTGCCCATTTTTGAGTGTCTACAAATGCCCCTCTTTCAATTGATGTGTGAAGAACATTGATTCAAAGAAAATTTTTAAGTCCTGATTGCTTTTAGGTCCTGATTTACTAATACACCATTGATATTATATTGATACTTCTTGATATGAGATTGATTACTAGTTGATATGATATGCCTCTGATATGATATGATAAAATGATATGTGCCTCACTGATAATAGCTCAAAAATTTGCATGCCCCAGATTCACTGATGTTTGATGCCAATTTGATACTCTTATGACGCCCCCTAAGAAATGAAACATATTGATTGCTTGATTTTAAAAATTTGATGAAATTGATTGATATGGATACAATATGTTTTCATTTTTGAAAAACATTGATGATATGCCTAATTTTGAATAAATGCCTTGGTTTGATTGATATGTGATATAGGTCACAAGGTCAAAAATTTACCTCGAAATTAGGTCAAATTAGCTTAAATAGGTTGAAAAACCTAGATTTTCTAATCATTTTCACATTTGACTTCTTAGATTTTGCTCTAATCCTTGGCTTCCTCATCACAATGGTTGTCCCAATTTCTGAGCACCGGTTTGAGAGAGGTTGTCGTTATTAGAGGCCACTAGACTATGGACCTCTAGTGAGTCATTTTTAACCTTCCTTGTGCATTTATTGCTCATTTATAGCATTTATTGCATTTTTTCATGATGGCATAGTTTTAATTTTGCAAAATGCCACGTAATAGATGTTAAATGCCATGTAGGATAGTGAAACACCACATCCACACTTTTTGCTCATGCCTCCGCATAGTAAAATGCCGCCTAGGAATATTTAGGTCTCACCTGATAAGAATATGTTTCTGCATAGGACTAGAGTTTTCTTGCCATTTTATATATTTTTTGCTGCATATAAAACCCTAGGTTTTTTATGCTGCCTAGGCCTTATTAAGTGCCACCTAGCATTCTAAAATGTCGGGTGAAATGTTAGTCACGTGTATGATTGATAAAGTGCCACGTGTTATCTTTTTTGCACCGCATAAGGTAAAATGTTGCGTGGTAATAGGAAAATGATGGCTACAGGATTTTCAAAATTTTTAAGCTTAAACTTGATTTTCTTATTAAAATTTGATGATTCTGACTGATTGATTGATTTCCAAGATAGCTAGGTCTATTATAGTTTAACAAAATAATTGATTAGGATATCAGGATAATAGTACCAATGAATGTAATTTGTCAATCTGATAGGATAGAAAAACTGATAGGTATGATTGATTGGTCAATGTGAAAAATGACAAGTAGGTAACTGATAATTTTCTCTCAAGACATAGAGACACAAACAAATGGTACTAGGTTTGATTCCTTGATACTTTGATTTTGATAGAACTGATTGAATTAAAATGATTCACTAAGATAGAAAACTGATATGATTCCCTTGATTTGCCAAACAGGTACATTTTTGTAAGTTGTATATACAGACCGTTGCATTGTGGGTCATTGATCTAGGTCAGGCTTTGACTCTAGTAGAGTATCATGTTATTGAGTTTACAGTCTGAGATTTCTTCTTAACATCCCATGGTTCCAGCTGAACCAGGGTCTCCTTATAGTGATTGTAGAGCGTTGGCACTCTGACCACAATACTTTCCATCTAACTTTTGGAGAGATGACGATCACGCTAGAGAACATGTATCTATTGTTGTGCATTCCTTATCATAGAGAGATGGTATATTATGACTCTATTTATGATAGTATGGTGTGTAGACGGGTGTTTGGAGATAACACCATTGATGATGATACCATCACGTGGGCACAGTTCACTTCATTTCCCACATTGCCAGCAGTATTAGGTGCTTTGATTGGTGAATTATTGCTTCCTGACTGGTGAGGTCATGGTTTCTCAATCAGATGGGGCTGGATCTTGGAGGATTTTCTTGCACAACCTCAGTGATTTGATTGGTTTTCATGCATCCTTGCATAGTTTTATCATGATTTGCATGAGGTGGTATACAGGTCTATCACTTCATTGTCAGTAGGTGCAATGATCTTGCAGCTATGGGTATGGGAGCATCTTCCCATCACTAGGCCAATATCAGACAAGATTCATCAGAAAGCTTTCCCTTATGCTTTTCTATATGGTGGCATGGTTGTCCAGCATCATTTGGGAAAGCTAGAGTTTTGGCGTCGGGTTATTGATGGTCTTGATTAGGTTCAGTGGAAACCATATATAGGTTGTGAGGGATGGAGGAAGGATGATGATGAGCTCCTATATATGTTTTCTCCTTGGTGTATGATTGGTAGATCTACAACTGTGATTGAGTGATTTTGCTTTGGTCGATTCTCTAGGAAGAATGGTAGGATTTAGGATATGCCATAGGGTACAACATTATATGCTCGAGTTCAGGCAAAGCAATCTATGTGGGGTGCTTAGATTGATTTCCAATTTTCCTATGATCAGATTGCGTAGTTGGTATACTGCAGATGGGATATGTTAGTGCATGTAGCTGATGCTAGTCTATCACATGAGTATCAAGACTGGTGGTCTTGAAATAGGTTTCTTCTATTTATAGATCCAGCAAAGCCTATCCCTAGACATGATGAGATATTAGATGATGATAGAGGAGATGATGGTGGGGATGGTGGTGGTGGTAGGAGGAGATGTCAAAGATGATGAGCTCAAAGAGGATAGAGAGCTCCTTAGGTCATGGGTCAAGGATGAGATGGGCCATGGGTGACAGGTGGAAATGCGATGGATAGGGCTAGAGATGTCAGGAAGGTACAATAGGGACCTAGGTTTGTTTTTCCTTGAGTTGCATTAATACAAGGACAATAGAGACAATAAAGGGCTCAAAGATAGGTACATATTAAGGCTACTAGACAGGTTCCTAGAGGACACAATCCTTTGGTTCAATTATAGTAGGTTACATTACCACAACAGGATCAGGTTCTAATATAGCAAGATTAGATTCCGGCACAAAAGGTGCTTCCATAGGTTCCTAGATCACAGGATATGGGTCAATCATCTTAGGCTGCTCCTAGTATTGACACTCTATCATGGGATGTTTAGTCATTATGGACAGATGTATCCACTGTTGTTGGAAAATTAGACCAGGTGGCTATTTTGATGCAGCAGATTATGACTTTTATGACTTAGAGGCCTAGTATGGCTAGCACTAGTTAGACTCCTCCTACTCAGGATAGATTAGGTGATGGTGGTCTAGATGGATCAGATGCTGGTGTTGGATCATGTGGTGCTACAAGATCATGATTATTGATTATGGATCTTCTCCTTGATGACTTGTATCATATCTCATGTTTATTGTGTGAGACTTGATGTATCACTTTGCTGACATTATATCTTGCTATATAGATATACTAATTTGATGGATCATTGATATTATGAACATTTATATGATGATATACCTTCCTTGATTCTCTTGATGTGTATATGTGAGATCATCTTTATATGCAGAAATTTGATGTTTTATGATGCATTTACTTTGATTATGCTATGGATGCAATGTATCTCATGTATGATATAGATTGATGGATGCGATGATTTATGCTCTTTTGATATGATTTTCTACTTTTTCAATGTATGGATGCAATGATTTACAAAAAATATAGATGTGAATGCCCCTATGTTTTTGGTTTTGAATTTATGCAATTCTATTCTTAACTAGATGTATGCAAATGATGTGTGATGAATGAATTTTTTTCTTTTTTTTCTTTTCTAATAGATGGATAATGAATAATGAATAATGCTCATGAATGGATGCAAAAGATAATCTTGCATGATTGATTTGAATCAAGGATGAAACATGTAATTAAACCCCCCTTTTTAATGTTTTACTCAAGCTGATTAACTGAACCCCTTTTCCCTTGGAAAAATAACTACAAACATGCACTTAATCTAACATGAAAAATGTAATGCAATGCAACTAAGTGTCACTAGATTTTTAGCAAAGAAATGCCATAGGGAAATATTTTCATCATTGAGCATTGTAGGACCATTAAAGAAAATACAACCATCACTGACCACATCATGATGATATGAATACCACTTAATTTCACTTTATGGTAACCTCTTTTTGGAAACTAGTACAACCCTCACTAGTTGAATGACCAACTATGGGAGTATGAATACTGGTTTCAACGGATTCAATGTTGCAAGTGGATTTTGGTATTAAGATATGGAAGGTCTAAATAGCCAAGGTATCCATTTGTGTAAACAAGCAAAGGTCAATTCTTCCCTTATGTGATAGTCCTCAATGGTTCTTTGATGACCATGTCATTAGATGAATTCACATAAGTTGATGGATCTCCCTCAAGATAGTCACTCAAAGGCAAGAAAATATCATGTCTCCATCATCTCCAATCTAGTTGAAACATCATCGATTAGCTAAAGAAACATGATAAAAGTCATCTCAATAAAGATTGTCAAAATAAAGCTTCAAGTGTTTTCCAATGTATCAATATTTTCAAATAGAATTTCCAAATACTCTAATCTTTCAAGTGTTGTCAATTTTTAATCCTAAATAATAAAGTCAATGAAGGCTCAAGGATCAAGTTGTGGGATCCGAATACTTGGGTGTGAACAATGATATCCATCAAAGGTTCAATAAAATCTCTCTCTTCTGAAGCTCTGATAACTCTCTCTCTAATGTGTGATTGAATGTAGCACTAATTGAACCCATTCGTACCCAAAATCCAATCCTTTCCTACCACCAAGTGACAAATGTGATCGTATGACAAACTTAGGGCCAATAAACAATGCAACAATGTAGCTGACATGTTTTATTATGACTATGCACGAATGACAGGTGCAATGAAGATTTACAAGTGAGATGTTGGAATGTAATATGTACACATGCAACTAGGAAATGACTTAAGGGAACAAAAGGTGCTTGATTTCCAAGTTTTCACCTTTTGGGTCTTTTTCTCTTTTTTTTTACCAAGGTGCCTATTGCCAGGTTTTCACCAAGGAACTTTTTTCTTTTTCAATTTTTTTTTCTTATTTTCTTTTTTCCCTTTTTTTGGTATTTTCAAGATCTCTTTTGACTATGTACAATAAATATGATGCTTCTCATATGATACTCTTTATACTCTTTCATCTACCTCATGTATAGAACCTATTTAGATGGATGCTATTGATAGGTTCTTGTAGTTCTTCTCCATCACAATCTGCTAATTTATAAGTTCCCATTCCAAATGAAGAAATAATCATGAACAAAACAAGCCAATTCACCTCCCATTTACCCTTCTTTTCTCTTTTGGCTTGATTTTTAGGGTTTTCTCTTAGCACTAAGTCACCTACTTGAAAGACTCTTGGTTTGATATGTTTTTTTTAGTTTCTTGAGATCCTGTTCTGATAGACTTTCAAGTGTTCATAGGCTTGCATTTGGTGTTATTTTAGCAACTCTAATTGTTAAAGTCAGGCAACCTTATAGTCCTCATCTATTATCAACCCTTGTAGTGAGACTCATAAAGATGGGATTTCAACCTCCAATGGTAGAACAACTTCAGCTCCATAAATCATCGAAAATGGTGTTTCTCCTGTAGGTGTCTGAATGCTAGTTCTATAGGTCCATAATGTCGGGTTGATTTGCACATGCCAATCTCTTCTAGACTTATTTACCAATCTCTTCAAGATTTTCAAAATGTTCTTATTTGTAGCTTCGGCTTGTCCATTTCCTTGAGGGTAATAAATCGATGAAGAGTGATGAGTAATATGGCATGTGTCACAAATTTCATCCACATCTTTGTTTTTGAATTTTTTTCCATTGTCTGTGATTATGGTATGAGGGATACGATATCTACAAATGAGGTGATTGAGTATGAACATGGAGATCTGTTTGCCTATGGCAGTGATCAAAGGAATGACTTCTACCCACTTTGTGAAATACTCCATAGTAGTGATGATGTACTTGTGCCCATTGGAAGATGGTGGATAGGTTATGCCAATCAAGTCAAATCCCCATTGATAGAATGGCCATGGTGTAACAAATGGATGCAATTCTTGTGCCGACACATGTATCATGTAACCATGGTATTGAAATTTGTTGCATATTTTAACAAAGTGACAAGCATCTTTCTCTAAGGTTTTCCAGAAATACCCCATAAGAAGGATCTTCTTGGCTAGGTTAAATTTGCTTGAATGTGACCCACAAATTCCCTCATGAACCTCACTTAAAGCTAACTTAGACTCCTCTTCCTCTAGACATCTGAGTAACATCCCGTCAAGACCCTTACGATACAATGTTTCAGAAAGGATTATGTAACGGGTTGATTGTCAGATGAAATTTCATTTTTGGGCTTGGGATTGGTCTATAGGTAACACTTGGTCTTTGAGATAGGTATAGATAGGGTCGTACCAAGGTGAGTCATGTCCATTGAGTAGGGAAACAATTTGGGTGTCAGGAAGGTCAAATGTTGGTTTTGCCAACTCTTCCACCAAGAATTCATACTTCTCATTTTGATCTATTTTTTAAGTAAGGAAGCCAAGGTCGTCATTGCATCAGCTGCTGTCTTCTTCTCTCTTGAGAATTTTTTCAAAGGTTATCAAAGAAAAGTACTTTTTCCAAGCATCTATCATAGTCTTGTATGGCATTAGTTTTTTATCTTTGGTATTGTATTCATCATTGATCTGATTGATTATTAATTGAGAGTCTCCATACACTTGTAGTTCAGTGATGTTCCATTCTAAAGCCATCTTAATGCCAATGAATAAAGCCTCATATTCTTCTATGTTGTTTGTACATGGGAACAAAATCTTTTAGGACTTGGGAATAGTGTACCCTTGAGGGGTAATCAATAGTATGCTAGCCCCGGAACCTCCTTGTGTATATGATCTGTCAAAGTACAACTTCCATGTCTTGGCCTCTATGTTGACAATTTTTGAATCTAGAAACTCTACTTGAATGATTTGTGTAGAAATCAATGGGTTTTCTGCTAAGTGATCTGCTATCACTTGTCCTTTTATGGCTTTCCTATCCACATACTCAATGTCAAACTCACATAATATCATGACCCATTTTGCTATTCTACCTATTAAGACAATTTTTCTTAGCAAGTATTTTATGGGATCAATTTTTGCAATAAGTTTCACCTTGTGCATCAACATATAATGTCTCAATTTTTGGGATGCAAAGACAACTGCTAGACATGCTCTCTCCATGAATGTGTAGTTGAGTTCATATTTGATCAATGTTCTACTCAAATAGTAGATTGCTCTTTCTTTCCCTTGGTCATCTTCTTGTGCCAAAAGAACTCCTGGAGACCTCTCGGTGGTAGATATGTACAATGGAAATGGTTTTCCCTTGATTGGTGGCATTAGGATTGGTGGATTTATTAGATAAGTCTTCAACAAGGTGAAGGCTTTGCCACATTCTTCATCCCACATGAAAATAGTGTCTTTGTGTAGTAACCTTGTGAATGATTGGTACTTTTCCGCTAATCAAGAGATAAATCTCCTTATTGATTGAATCTTTCCTTGGAGGGACCTCATTTGACTTATGTTCTTTGGAATTTCCATATCCATTATTGCTTGGACCTTTTCTGAATCTACTTCAATCCATTTTGTGGAAACTATGTACCCTGATAACTGTTGGAAACAATTGTCTGAAGGAGATTGTTGGATACAAATTATTTAAATATGTATTGTCCTTGATGTCACACTATGTCATATCATATATCAATTCTATGTGTCTACCGAGTTCAGTCGGTCAGCTAAGTATCTACCAAGTTCTCCCGGGTGTCAAAGGAAGTATGACAAAATTTAGTGTTAACCAAGCTTCCTCGGTTATCAAAGGAAAGTCAATATCTACCGAGTTCACTCAATCCCCAAAGGATGTTGCAGAATTCACAAAAGTAATCGAGCTCCGTCGGTCACCAAAGGAAATCATTTTAAGATTAGTGTTTACCGAGCACTGTCGGCCATTGAAGGATTTTTGTGAATAAAGTTTGTTTATTCCAGCCGACTGTTGTAATGTCTAAAATGATTATTTGTGCTGACTTGACAAACTGAATGAAAAATCTGGATGATATATATATAGTCATTCAAGAAGGAAATAAAAAAGAAAGGATGGGCAGCAATATGAAGGCAGATATGTGCGAATTGTGAAGGATGATCAGATATCCTTGAGGAGCAGCAAAGATATATTTGATCAGAGAGGATCTAAGTGAAGCATAACATAGATCTATAATTAGCAATTGAGTTGCATCCTATATAGGTCATTTCATTGTTACTTTCTTATCATTGTAGCAGTGATCTCTAAATCTCTTAATCAAGTTGGTCTAACAACCATATTGTAAATCCTCTAACAAGGTAGCAGTTCCATTGAATTGTTTTAAAGACCTCTTACAAGGCCACTCTTGACAGGGTGATTAAATCCTCTAACAAGGTCACACCTAACAGTGTGTTTTGTAACCTTTTACTGGGTTGGCTTCTAACTGGGCATCACTTCAGAAAAGTGAAAAATAGTAACTAGTTACATTGGTGGTTTTTCCCATATTGGGTTTCCATGTTAAATCTGGTGTCTCTTATGCTCTTGTTATTTCATTATGCATACATATTAATATTTGATGAATGATAAAGAATAGTTATATTTAATGCTCTTTGTAATTACCGAGTTATAGTAATTCTCTCTGTTTACCGAGTGACAATAGAAAATATTTGTTAAAGATATCTAAAGAGATATATGGAAAGATTTTTGTGGTTAACTGATTCACCCCCCCTCTCAGTTACTCCATCTTTATTTCCATCAATTGGTATCAGAGATTTTGGTGCTTGCAGGAAGGGTTTCAAGAACCTAAGCTAAAGATCAGGATGTCTTACAAGAGAGAAATTCCAAAGCTTAACAGAGATAACTTTTCAGCATGGCAAGGTCTCATGAGACTTCATCTGGCTTCCATTGGTGATTTAGAATGCAAATACATTGATGAAGAATATACAGTTCCTACTGGCACATTAACTGTTGAAGACATTGCAGAGAAAAAGAATCATAACACCATGATGATAGACATTGCATCAGCTCTTAGCTATGAATAATTTGATGAGATCAAAGACTACACCACTACTTATGAAATGTGGAACAAACTGAAGGAAATCTATGGTGGTGATGCCAATGTAAAGAGAGCCAAAGAAGAAAGTCTAAGAGGACAGTTTGATAAGATGAATATGAAGGAAGTTGAGAATATTGCAAAATATGTTGAAAGAATCAAGGCAAGTGTAAGTGCAATCAGAGCTTCTGGAGGAACAATTACTGATGAAACTATTATAAGTAAAGTTCTTAGAACTTTACTCCCTATCTATGCAATAAGAGTATCTGCTATTCAAGAAAGAAGATGTGAAGAAAATCATAATATAACTTTGGATGCTTTAGTGGGAAGACTGATAGCATTTGAGTTAGACAACTACGACAACTATGTTCCAACTTCCAAAAATATTGAATCAGCATTTGAGGCCAAGGTTTCACTTAAGAAGGGCAAGAAAATAAAAGAGATTCAGTCAGAAAGTGAAGAAGAATTAGAAGAAAGTTCTGATAGTGATCTTGAAATTGTAGAAGCATTACTTGCAAAGAAATACTCTAGAGGCAGAGGTAAATACAAAGGTAAAACTCCCTTAATCTATTTTTCATGTGAAGAAATTGGTCATATTGCAACTAGGTGTCCTAACAAGAAAAGCAATGATGAGAAGAAAGGTCACAAGTACTATGGCAAAAAGAACTTCAAATCATTCAAGGATAAAGGTAAGAAAACATGTTTTATGGCTAAAGATTTTGATGATAGTGAAGAAGAAATTGTTTTTATTGTTGTAAAAGATGAATCTAATGATGATCAAGATAAGGTGGCACTTATTTCTCATATAAGAAAAGATGATATATGGATAATAGATAGTGGATGTTCACATCACATGAGTGGTGAAAAAACAAAATTTGAATATCTTGAAGACTATGATGATGGTAATGTAAGATTTGGAAACAATGAACCTTGTTGTATAAAAGGAAAAGGAAGAATCTCACTAACCAAAGAACTTATATGTGATAATGCATATTGGGTTGAAGGACTAAAGCATAATCTTCTAAGTGTAGCACAATTAATCAACATCGGTTTCAAAGTTGAATTCATGAATGGCCAAACAAGACTGCTAGATGACAAAGGAAAGCTGATTGGATCAGGCAAACAAACAAAAGGTAACATGTTTTATCTTGATCTTGCTGAATACTCATGTTTCATTTCTCAAATTGAAGAAAGTCGGTTATGGCACAAAAGGTTATGTCATGTAAATTTTGATAACATGGTGAAGATAAGCAAATTCAAGAAAGTAAGAGACATTCTTATTCTGAAGAAACCTGATATTGGTCTATGTAAAAATTATCAAATTGGTAAAATGAGAAAGACTAGTTTTAAAAGTAAAAACTATAAGTCTGAAGGGATTTTGGAAATTGTGCATACTGATTTGTGTGGACCTATTGGAGTTGAGAGCTATACTGGAGAAAAATTCTTCATTCTCTTTGTTGATGACTATTCTAGAATGATGACTATAATGTATCTGAGAGAAAAGTCAGAAACATTTGAGAAATTCAAATAGTATTTGGCAAGAGTAGAAAAGGAAATAGGGAAAAGATTGAAATGCTTAAGATCAGACAGAGGTGGTGAATTCATCTCCCATGAATTCAATAATTTTTGCATTGAAAGAGGAATCAAAAGACAGGTATCAGCCCCTAGAACTCCTGAACAGAATGGAATAGATGAAAGAAGGAACAGATCTATCATGGATTGTGCAAGGACTCTAATGATTGAAAAGGACATTGCTATAAAATACTGGAAGGAATTTATCAGCACTGCAGTTCATACCCTGAACCGAGTACAGTTGAGAAAAGACACATTCAAAACTCCTTATGAGTTATGGTATGGCTATAAACCTAATGTGAGTTACCTAAAAATATTTGGCAGCAAGTGTTATATCTTAAAAGAATCTAGAAAAAGCAAATTTGATGTGAAAAGTGATGAAGGAATATTCTTGGGATATTCTAGCAAAAGCAAGGCATATAAATGTTTGAACTTGTCTACTCACAAAGTCATAGAAAGTATACATGTGAAAATTGATGAGTTTGTAGAAAAGACTGAAGAAGAAAGCAAAAAGGAACAAGTGAACTATAGGAGATTTGTCTATATTGAGCCTGATACATTGCTAGACATATCTATCAATAATGAGTTGACTGTATCTACCGAACCTAGTACAGTTACCGAGTCACAAGAAGAAGTTCAAATCGAGTCACAAGGAACCAAGTCATAAGGAACTGAGTCACAAGGAACTGAGTCTCAGCCTGAAGCTACCGAGCAAACATCTACCAAGCCCGAGCAACCTGTACCTGAAGAGGAAATCCTAGAAGATGACAATGTAACTCATTCAAGAGACAAGGAACCTGTATTAGCCAAGTATGTCAGGAGATATCATACACCAGATCAGGTTATTGGAAACAAATCAGATGGTACCATGACAAGAAGTAAACTAAAAGGTACATGCTTAATTTCTAATTTTGAACCTAGAAATGTGAAAGATGCATTGGAGAATGAAAACTGGATTAAGGCTATGAATGAAGAAATAGAACAAATAGAAAAGAACAAAACATGGACTCTTGTACCAAGACCTTAAGACAAAAATGTAATTGGAACAAAATGGGTATTCAGGAATAAGTTGGATGAAGATGGTCAAGTATTAAGAAGAAAAGCTAGATTGGTATGTAAAGGCTATTCTCAAGAAGAAGGTATAGATTATGGTGAGACTTTTGCTCTTGTTGCAAAATTAGAAGGTGTAAGAACTCTACTTGCTTATGTAGCACATAAAGGATTTAAGGTATATCAGATGGATATAAAATTTGCATTTCTCAATGGAATTCTTGATGAAGAAGTCTACATTGAACAACCTGAAGGCTTCATTTATCCAGACAAAAGGGATATGGTCTGTAAATTGCACAAAGCATTGTATGGTCTGAAACAAGCCCCTAGAGCATGGTATGAAAGACTACATAACTATCTTATTCAGATTAACTTCAAAAGAACCAATGATAACAGTAATTTGTACATCAAGGAAGGATCAGACAACAAAATTATTTTGGCAGAAATATTTGTGGATGATACTGTATTTATAGGGAATGATGATCAGTGCAAAGAATTTTCAGAGCAAATGAACAAAGAATTTGAAATGTCTATGTTTGGACAGATAAAATTCTTTGTTGGTCTTCAAATTTAGCAGAGCAAGAATGGTATCTACATTACTCAGTCTAAATACATTAAGGAAATACTTAAGAATTTTGGTATAGAAGATTCAAAACCAGTTGGTACACCCATGTGTACTGGACTGAAGCTTACCAAAGATGATGATTCAAAAGAAGTAGATTAGACCTTATACATATCTATGATTGGAAAATTGTAGTATGTAGTGCATACAAGACCTGATATTGCCTTAGCAGTTGGTATAGTAGCAAGATTCTCAGCAAAACCCAGAGAAAATCATATGATGGCAATCAAAAGAATCTTGAGATACTTGAGAGGAACTGAAGAATATGGTTTGTGGTATAAATTTGGAGGCAATCTGGACTTAAAAGTATTTACTGATGTTGATTGGGCAGGAAACATTGATGATAGGAAAAGTACAAGTGGTGGAGCATTTTTTCTTGGCAAAAGATTGATATCTTGGACTAGTAAAAAGCAAAATTGTACATCCCAATCCATAGCTGAAGCAGAATATGTTGCTGCTGCAGTAAATTGCTCTAATATTGTTTGGTTTAAATAGTTATTGGAAGGCATGAAAGTTGAGATCAAAGAACCAATTGTTATGTTTTGTGATAATACAAGTGCAATTAACATTTTAAAGAATCCAGTAATGCATTCCAAAACCAAGCACATTGCTATTAAATATCACTTTGTCAAAGAATTAGTGCAGGACAAGGAAATCAGATTGGAATATGTTCATACAAAAGAGCAAATTGCAGATATATTCACCAAACCATTACCTAAGGATGCATTTTTGTATCTGAGAGGTAAGTTAGGGGTTATTCTCCTATCCAAGGCTCACTAAATGAAGATTTAGTGATGCATCAGCTAGAGCATGTTGAAAATCAATCATTTGATGCAGCATATTCAAGAAATCATTGCATATGAATCGGTACTTGAGGTACATTGGTATACACTGGTAGTATGTGAGTTATCTTTGGCATGTGTTGGCAAAGAGGGAGAGTTTGCTGTCATTTGTCATTCCAAGAAATTTCTTTTCAAAAGAATCAAGAAGGAAAGTTTGAGGGAGAGTTTTCAGTCAAGAAGGAAGTTTTCTAATAGAGGGAGATTTGAATCCGAACGAAGCTAAGGATATATTCCTTATTCAAATCCTTTTGAAATTTCATTGTGCTATGACATATTGTGTTGCCATCAATGCCAAAGAGGGAGATTGTTGGAAACAATTGTCTGAAGGAGATTGTTGGATACAAATTGTTTAAATATGTATTGTCCTTGATGTCACACTATGTCATATCATATATCAATTCTATGTGTCTACCGAGTTCAGTCGGTCAGCTAATTATCTACCGAGTTCTCTCGGGTGTCAAAGGAAGTATGATAGAAATCAGTGTTAACCGAGCTTCCTCGGTTATCAAAGGAAAGTCAGTATCTACCGAGTTCACTCGGTCCCCAAAGGATGTTGCAAAATTCACAGAGGTAACTGAACTCTGTCGGTCACCGAAGGAAATCATTTTAAGATTAGTGTTTACCGAGCACTGTCGGCCATTGAAGGATTTTTGTGAATAAAGTTTGTTTATTCCAACCGACTGTTGTAATGTCTAAAATGATTATTTGTGCCGACTTGACAAACTGAATGAACAATCTGGATGATATATATATAGTCATTCAAGAAGGAAATAAAAAAAGAAAGGATGGGCAACAATATGAAGGCATATATGTGCGAATTGTGAAGGATGATCAGATATCCTTGAGGAGCAGCAAAGATATATTCGATCAGAGAGGATCTAAGTGAAGCAGAACAAAGATCTGTAATTAGCAATTGAGTTGCATCCTATACAGGTCATTTCATTGTTAATTTATTATCATTGTAGCAGTGATCTCTAAATCTCTTAACCAAGTTGGTCTAACAACCATATTGTAAATCCTCTAACAAGGTAGCAGTTCCATTGAATTGTTTTAAAGACCTCTTACAAGGCCACTCTTGACAGGGTGATTAAATCCTCTAACAAGGTCACACCTAACAGTGTTTTTTGTAACCTTTTACCAGGTTGGCTTCTAACCGGGCATCACTTCAGAAGAGTGAAAAATAGTAACTAGTTACATTGGTGGTTTTTCCCATATTGGGTTTCCACGTTAAATTTGGTGTCTCTTATGCTCTTGTTATTTCATTATGCATACATATTAATATTTGATGAATGATAAAGAACAATTATATTTAATGCTCTCTGTAATTACCGAGTTATAGTAATTCTCTCTGTTTACCAAGTGACAACAGAAAATATTTGTTAAAGATATCTAAAGGGATCTGTGGAAATATTTTTGTGGTTAACTAATTCACCCCCCCCCTCTCAATTACTCCATCTTTATTTCCATCAATAACTTTCTAGATTGAACAACGAAAGAACATTTTTTGGATTAAGTCTCACTTTGAATTGCTCCAACTATGTGAATAGCTTTTCCAAAATTTGCAAGTGTTCTTCTCTTTAATGTGATTTTTCCAATATGTCATCCACATAATCTTCTAGAATGGTGTGCATCATATCATGAAAGATAGTTGTCATTTCCCTTTGGTATGTAGCTCCAACATTTTTGAGGCCAAAGGGCATTACGTTCCAACAAAAGGTACCCCAAGGGCATGTAAAGCCTGTCTTCTCTTGGTCTTTAGGTGAAATTTTTATCTGATTGTAGCTGCTAAAACCGTCCATTAATGAATACATGGAGTGACCTGCTATCAAATCCACTATCAAATCTATGCCTGGAAGTGGGACGTCATCTTTAGGACATGCAAGATTCAAGTCTCTAAAATCCATGCATACACGAATGGATTTGTTGTGCATGGTGATTAGTACAATATTGGATATCCATTCAGCATATGCAATTTCTCCTATAAATCCCACCTTCAAGAATTTCTCCAATTCAATTGTGACTAGGAGAGCTACATGGGGGTGTATCTTTCTCAACTTCTTCTTGATGGGCTTAACTCCCGATTTAAAATTCAAATGGTGCATAATGAATTTGGGATCCAATTCTGGCATGTCGGCATAGGACCATGCAAAGGTCACTTATTTTTCTTGAAAAACTTGATAAAATCCTTTCTTTCTAAAGGTGTAAGTGATGCTACTAGGTGTATGAATTTAGGATCCAATTCTTTTCCAATGTTGACCTTTTCTATTGGTTCTATGAGAATCGGTGACCTTTCTTCCTCATGTTTAGGTAGGGTATCTAACCTCTCTTCCTTTGGTGCCATAGTTGGGTTTTCACCATAGGAAACATCCTTTATCTTTACTTTTTTTGGTTCTGGTGCCAATAATCTTGGATTGATTGGGGTCTATTTTAGCACAATTTTGGGAGCTGAAAGTTTGATCTAGGGCTCTGAAATTAGCTTTTAGTGTTTTTTCTCTAGTTTTTAGAAAGTTCTGTTTTGTAATAAATCTGAATTTATTTTATTAATCTTAGATATTAGTTGGAAATTTAGTCTAACTTAGTCGAGGGCATGTTTAGGGGAAAAATCATCTTATTAGGTGTTGTTTTAAAAATTACTTAAAATGGCAAAAAAAATAACTATGGAAAAAATTGGCAAAAAGTGTAATTTTCAGATTTCTTGAATCTTTATTTTTTGGGTTACTTAAGACTTTGTAGAGAATTGAAGTAGTAGTCAATGATGAATGGAAAAATATTGAAGGTTCCAAATCTGTGTTATTTGTCTTGTGATTGAATTTAGTGTTAATAGAGGTCACTGGTTTTGATGCTATTAAAGTTTTGTATGAGGTTGATGATCATATTTGGGAAATCATAGACAAGATTAAATAACCTGGAACTAATCTTTAAGATCACATGAGAGGAGAAAACTTTATGCAAGATGGTTACCTCTTTAGAGGAAAGCAACATTGTATACCAGCAGGCTCCATGAGGGAAAATATTATCCAAGAATTTCATAGTGGTGGTTTGGCTATTCACTTTGGGAAGGACAAGACAATAGCCTTGGTTGAAGATAAATACTATTGGCCAAAACTGAAATGGGACATTACTAAGTATGTGGCAAGGTGCAGAATCTATCAAGTGGCTAAGGGTCACTCCCAAAATGTAGGATTGTATACACCTCTACCTGTACCCATCACGCCATGGATAGATATGAGTATGGATTTTGTATTGGGGCTTCCCCACACCCAATGAGGTACAAATTCTATCTTTGTAGTTGTTGATGGATTCCCTAAGATGGCTCATTTTATTTCTTGTAAAAAAACTAATGATGCTACAAGGATAGCCAACTCATTTTTCTCAGAAGTTGTTAGACTCCATGGCATTCTGAAGACTATCACTTCTGACAGGGATACTAAGTTTTTGAGTCATTTTTGAAGGACCTTATGGAAGTAGATGGGAACATAGTTGCAGTTTAGCAATGCCTGTCATCCCCAAATTGATGGGAAAACTAAGGTAGTCAATCAGAGTTTGGGAAACTTGTTACGGTGTATTGTTGGTGAAAATCCCAAGTAGTAGGACTTGGCACTGCCTCAAGTAGAGTTTTGTTACAACAGTTCTCTTAACAGATAAACTGGAAAATCTCCTTTTCAGATCTTATGTGGTAAGAAACCTCTGGGTGTTTTGGACCTTTTAAAACTCCTTGTGCAAGACCAAATTAGTGATGATGGGGAAGCATTTGCTAAACACCTTCAACAACTTCAACAAGATGTGAGGAGTAAATTGTAGGATAGCAATGAGTGATTTATGGCTACTGCAAATGTTAATAGAAGGAGACAGATATTTAATGTAGGTGATTTGGTGATGGTGTACTTGAGGTGTGAGAGATTTCCCACTTGCACATATCATAAGCTAAAATACAAAAAGGTAGGTCCTTCCCAAGTTTTGAAGAAGATCAATGATAATGCTTATGAGGTTTGTCTACCAGATGATCTGGATATTTCTCCCGCTTTTAATGTTTCTGGTTTATAAGCATTTCATGGAGAACTATTTGAGCCAGATAGTATAGATGAGGTTGATTGGAATCACCACCTTCCAAGAAAAAAGAAGGAAAATATTTCCCACATTCAGGACAACGAGTCTAAAGTCACCCATAATGGTCATTACAATAGGTACTTGATTCAGTGGGAGGGATTACAAGCAACAGATAGCATCTGGATCTCTAAATGGGAAGTGATGAAATTGAACCCCACAAAGTTGCAGCATTTCATAGACAACCACTTTCAGGAGCTGCATTCCCTTAAAAAAGGGAAGAATGATGCAGGACCTTCCGCAGGTGATAAACTAATACAGAAACTTCCAGAGGTCATAACTTTTGACTCAGGTCTGGGCTCTTCCTAAAATTTTTTGGGTGCGTGCCTTAGGAGGTGGTATTTTTTTTTTTTGATGATCTCAAATTTACTGGGGTCCTTTTTAGCACATTTTTGGGATGTGAAAGTTTCATCTAGGGCTCTGAAATCAACTTTTAGTATTTTTTCTCTAGTTTTTAGGAAGCTCTATTTTGTAATAAATTTGGATTTATGTTTCTAATCTTTGAATATTGGTTGGCAATTCATTCAAAGTTAGTCGAGGGCATGTTTAAGGAAAAAATCATCTTTTTAGGTGTTGTTTCGAAAATTAACAAAAATAGAAAAAAAAACTATGGTAAAAACTACCAAAAAGGTTAACTTTTGGATTTCTTTATTTTTAAGTTTTTTTGGTTACTTAAGAGTTTGCAGTGAATTGTAGAAGCAATTAGTGATGAATGGAAAAATATTGAAGGTTCCAAATCTATGTTATTTGTCTTGTGATTGAATTTATTGTTAACATAGGTCATTGGTTATGATTCTATTAAAGTTTTGTATGAGGTTGATGATGATTATCGAGAAATTATAGCAAAGATTCAAGAACCGGGAACTAATATCTTAGATCACATGAGAGTAGAATACTTTATGCAGGATGGTTACCTCTTTAGAGGAAAACAACTTTGTATACCAGCTAGCTCCATGAGGGAAAATATTATGCGAGAATTTCATAGTGGTGGTTTTGCTAGTCACTTTGGGAAGGATAAGACAATAGCCTTAGTTGAAGAAAAATACAACTGGCCAAAACTGAAAATGGATATTACTAAGTACGTGGCAACATGTAGAATCTGTCAAGAAGCTAAGGGTCACTCCCAAAACACATGATTGTATACACCTCTACCTGTACCCATAGAGCCATGGATAGATGTGAGTATGGATTTTGTATTAGGGCTTCCCCACACCCAGCAAGGTACAAATTCTATCTTTGTAGTTATTGATAGATTCTCTAAGATGGCTCATTTTATTGCTTGTAAAAAAACTAATGATGCTACAAGGATAGCCAAATGATTTTTCTCAGAAGTTGTTAGACTCCATGGCATTCCAAACACTACCATTTCTGACATGGATATGTGACACTAATTGTAAATAATTTTCTATTAAAGAATTGTATGATTGAATTTGGTGCTACTACAACTGTAATGCCCTATCATGTAATGAAAGAATTAGGATTGCAAGTTGACACATCTAATGGAAGGTGTTATGCTATGGATAACAGAGTAGTACTTGTTGTAGGAACCCTAATTGGAATTGAAGTAAAGATTGTTGTATTCCCAGAGGCCACATACAAAATGGATGTCGTTGTTGATACAAAACCCCATTATGGCATGCTACTGTCAAGGCAATGGGCTACAATAGTAGGTGGAAAATTACAATTGGATTTGTCATATGCTACTATCCTAGTCAATGGGACTGAAGTAAAATTGTATAGGGAGCCCCATTCTTCAGTCATGGTTGAAAAAGTTGCACCAGAAGATTTGAACTGCTTTGTAGATATTGACATGAATAATTTCATGATTGAAGAGATAGTACCTCAGATGAAAAACATAGACCCAATAGTTGATGAGTTAGTATTGTAGCAAAATGGACTTTGGTAGATGTTTTTTGATGGTGGATGCTCCAAGGAAGGATCAGGAGCTGGTGTTGTTTTTATTTCCCCATTAGGTATTACTTTCAAGTACTCTTTCCTATTGACTTTTGAATGCACTAATAATACTACTGAGTATGAGGCACTGATATTGGGATTATATGTTGCTATAAAGCATGGTATCAAATGTCTAAAGGTCCATGGTAATTCCCAATTGATTATAGCTCAAGTAAGATCTAAATATGTTGCCAAGGATGAGAGATTGAAATTGTACAAACATGTTGTCTCGGATAGACTAGAGTTTTCTGATGCCTTCAATCTACTTTGGGTAGAGAGGTCTAATAATATCATGGTAGATTTTGTTTCTAATGTTGCTCGCAAAAATGATGATATTACCCTTGCTGGTGTGTCTATGTTGGAAGTCAAAAGTAGGCCTACAATACCTGACAATGTGTATAATTGGCAAGTATTTGAGGATGATTTTGATATTTTAAGGTTTCTTCAAGGTCTAGATCAGTATGATGGGCAACAAATAGATTTTAATGAAGACCAGCATTATGTTGAAGGAAAAGAATGTATTATGGGAAATGAGATAGTGCAACTACCTTCAAACCATATACCAAAGGGGTTAGTGGAGTTAGAAGGGATGTTTAAAATAAATGATGGGTACTTGTCTCAAAAGTCTAACACTAAAATGGAGGACTTAGAGGAAATAAATTTAGGTTTAGAAACATCCCCTCAAACATTCTATATTGGCAAAAGGTTGAGTAGGGATGTTAGAGGAAATTTGATAAGATTGCTAAAAAAGCACAAGAATGTTTTTGCTTGGTCATATGATGATCTCAAGGCTTATAAAGCAGATCTCTTTCAACATGAAATTCCACTCAAGGAAGATACTAAGCCTTTTAGACAAAAACAAAGACCTATCAATCCCCTATTATCCACAAAGATGCAGACTGAATTGAAAAAATTGAGAGATGCTGGTATCATTGAACCTATTAGGCATTCTACGTGGGTCTCAAATCTTGTGCCAGTGAGGAAAAAGAATGGTGACATAAGACTTTGTGTTGATTTCAGGAATTTGAATGTAGCTTCATTAAAAGATAATTATGGACTGCCAAATATGGAAGCCATGCTGCATAGGGTAACTGGGTGTGAACTCTTATCAATGATGGATGGTTTCTCAGGTTATAATCAAGTGTTGGTCAAGGAATCAGAGTAGTTTAAAACAACATTTACAACCCCATGGGGAACCTATGTGTATGTATGCATGCCTTTTGGTTTAAAAAATGTTGGAGCTACTTTTCAAAGGGCAATGGATGTTGCTTTGAAGGAATTGATCTATGTTATTATGGTTGTGTACCAAGATGATCTAACTACTTATTCAAAAAGGGTTGAGGATCATTCCAGTCATTTGGAAAAGGTCATTGTTAAAGCTCTATAATTTGGTGTCTCTTTAAATCCAAAAAGTGTCAATTTGTTGTGACAGAGGGAAAGTTACTTGGACATATAGTGTCAAAAGAAGGAATCAGGATTGACCCTAAAAGAGTAGAGGCAATTAGGAAGGTACCTTCACCTAAGAATAGAAAGGATGTGCAATCTTTCTTAGGGAAAATTAATTTTGTTAGGAGATTCATTGCTAATTTTGCAGAAATGGTTAAGCCTATAGTCAAACTCCAAAAGAAAGATGTAAAGTTCAATTGGGACAGTGAGACTCATCAAGCTTTTGAGAAAATTAAGCAAGAAATCCAAGAAGCCCCTGTCTTAATCTCACCTGATTATTCAAAACCATTTTCTTTGTTCTTCTTTGCCTCTTTTCACACTATTGCAGCTTTCCTATTACAAAAGCATAAAGAAGGATTTGAACATCCCATAGCCTTTTTTAGCAAGTCATTGCAGTCTGCTGAATTGAATTATGAGTTAATGGAAAAACAAGCATACGTGCTAGTTAAGGCAGTTAAAGCTTTTAGACCTTATGTTGTTTGTGCCAAGGTTAATGCATATGTACCTCATGCGGTAGTGAAAGATATTTTGGTGCAAAGTGAGGTCACATGGAAAAGATGCAAGTGGATCAATAAGATTCAAGAGTTTGATCTTGAGCTCCACATCACCAAATTTGTGAGAGGTTTGGGACTTGCAAAACTAATGACTGAGGAAAACATGGATCTCATACAAATCAATAGTGTTTTTGTTAACGAAGATACAATCACTAGCATTGAAATGCAACCATGGTACAAAGATATTGTTTATTTTATCAAGTATGCTAAATGTCCACAGGACCTGAATGATAATCAGAGGAGAAGTTTGAGATTGCAGGCCCAGAGGTATGTAATGATATAGGGTGATTTGTACTGGAAAGATAATGATGGAATTCTATTATTTTGTTTGGACAAACACCAATCAGAAAAGGTATTGAAAGAAATGCATTCCGAGTTGTGTGGAGAACATCATTCTGCTCAGTCCATAGCTCATAATATTTTAAGGGTAGGATACTGTTGGCCTGTATTGTTTAAAGATACTCTTTTGTTAGAAAGTGTGAGGCATGTCAAAGATTTTCCAATAAACTAAAATTTGCAGGTGCTCTGTTGTTGACCCCTATGGTTGCAGAAGCCCCTTTTTCTATGTGGGGTATGGAATTTATTGGGGAATTTTCTAAAAAATCTAGTGGGGGGCATAGTTGGATTCTAGTTGCTACAGATTACTTTACTAAATGGATTGAAGCAATTCCAACTAAAAAGGCAACTAGTGCTGTTGTAATTGAGTTCTTGATGAATAATCTAATCACTATATTTGGTGTTCCTGTTAAATTGGTTGTAGATAAGGCCATGAATTTCAGATCTTAGGAGATTACTAATTTTTGTTTAGAAATGGGAATAATTTTGTCTTATTCATCCCCTTACCACCCATAAGCAAATGGGTAGGTAGAATCTAGTAATAAGAGTATCCTACAAATTTTGAAGAAGACTCTAGAAAAGAACAAAAGGAGTTGGCATGTAAAGTTGAAACTAGCATTGTGGGCTGATAGAATTGCTAAGAAAAGAGCTATAGGGAAGTCCCCTTTTGAGATGGTATATGGTGTGAAATCAAGATTACCAGTGAACAACTTCTTACCAATATAAAAATTCATGCAGAAAGAAGGTATGGAAATCAATGATCCATTGCAAGACAGAATGGTTCAATTGGTTCAATTGGATGAGATCAGAAGGGAAGGACAAAACAAAAATGTGAAGTTGCAACAAAAAATGAAATATCTTTTTGATAAAAGAGCAACTTTAAGAAAATTCCAGCTGGGTGACATGGTTCTTCAATGGAATGCCAGGGCTGAAGACAAAGGGAAACATAAAAAATTTGAGTCTTTGTGGATGGGACCTTTTGTCGTTCATCAAACTCATGGCAAGGATTCATAGTTTTTGCAAAATTTGGATGGTGGAGAACAATAATTGCCAGTGCATGGATAGTTCCTGAAGATTTTCTTTAGTTAGTTCTTTCTCCTTTTCCATGCACAGTAGATATGTATATATGTGTAGGTGTGTTGGTTTTGTGGTGTGTTTGTTTCCAGTTTTAGGTTAGGGTTTTCTGGTCTGCCTCCCAGAGATTCATAAGTTCTTTCTTTGACCTTGCACTCAAGCATCCTTAGATAGAGCCACTGTTGGGCTTTTTTCAGGTTTTGTGAAGTTTTCAATTTCAAATCATGGTTTATCCTTCTGCAAGTTTGTTTTCTAGGGTTTAGGTTTTCAAAAAAATCTATCAATTTTGTCATAACCAAGCCTAAAAACCCTTAGCCTAGGTTTTGCCCTTTTTAAGAAATCTTGTTTCTCCGAGTAAACCCTTAAGTTTCCCTAATCCTTATGTTTCATTGTTACTTTTTGGCCACTTAAGTGTTTTCATTTTGTGCATGATTATTTTCGCCCAGTGTTCACTTAATTGCATAGTATTATTTTATGTCTTTGAGTTATTCAATGAAATGATGAATGAATAAAACTCATGTTGTATGTTTCTTTAATCGCTAAGTATCCCTATTGTTCAGTGGTTACCTCAACCTTTGTATGAATCAGTGAGTATGTAGTCGCATGTTCATTTATTTCCTGGCAGTTTCCTATTAACTTCTAGTGACCTAGCATGGCGGTGTTCTCTCATTGTCAAAATCAGGCGATTAAGACTTGTATTATCTAGCGATCCAGCAAGGACCATTGATTATCCTTATGATTGATGGTTATGTTTTAATTACAAATTATTTGGGTCCTACATAAATTGATTTGGTGATTCGGTGACTATGTTATAAGTTCTATGTGCTCTAAGTTTGGCGGCTCCTACAGTTTGGCTTAAAAGATTGGACAAAAGTGATTTTCCCTATTGTTCACATGAACTTGAAATAAGTTGGCAAGGTTCTAAATCTTTTGGCAATCTGGCGAATGAAGTGGTCGCGCATTCTCTTAAAAGGTTGGTTATGATAAAAATCATTCAGCAAATGGGTGAATTAGGTAGTCAAGTAAGTTCTAACCCTTTGTTCACTAAGTCTCATAATCAAAAGATGATTGTCTTCTAGTCTCAGCAACTTAGCAAGTAAGCTTATTCGCTATTTCTCTTATTTAACATGCGGTTAAGGCTTTCACTCAACAAACAAGTGAAGCCTTTGGTCACCAACTCTTAGAATAAATTAGCAGTCAACTGAAACATTCAGCGAATAAGTGAAGCCGTTGGCCATTAGTACTCCAAATTGTGGCCATGGTTAGTTGCTCGGGAAAGATTTCCTTTGTTCCCTAGTTCACTGAATGGAGGAAGAATTAGGAATTTGACTCAGCAGATAAGCGAAGCCTTCAGTTGCTAATTCTCTGAATGTTAGCCAAGGTTATCTTTTCACTCAGTGAATAAGCGGAACCTTCAGTCGCTGGTTCGCTAAAATGGGCTTATTCAAAGAAAATAATAAAGAAAAGTTAAAGGCCATTACCATGTGGATAAAGTACACCATCGAGCTAGAGAAAAAGTAGTTCACCATCCAATCAGTTTTAAAGGACTAGTTTATCACGTAAGTTAGGTGATAGAGTACCAAACTGTAATCATTTCCTTTTTGCCTTGTTTTCAAATTTTTAAATCTATTTGTCAACATCCCTGCATCGGCTAGCAATGATTTGAAAATTGGTGATATGTGAATTGAATGCGGAAGTAATTGGAGGTAGATTTGCAATGATTTTGGCAATTGTACACATTTCAATTTGCATCAATAAATGGGCTAAACTCATTATTTTCTATGTTCGAAGTCATTTGAAGAGAATTGTGTTTTTTGGAGTAACCTTTGAGTGCCAAGCAAATCAAGTTTGCAAAATTTTGAGCAATTGTGTAGAAAGAATGAGTCAACTAGAGCTAAGCATGACTTCTTCCAGTGGTGAAGCCAAAATGAAAGGTGGGGAAGATAAAAACAAGCCAAATTATTTAGATGAGTTTCTCAAATTGTTGCATGGTTCCAGTCAGAACAAAAGAGCTCCTGATGATGTCTTTGAAGATGTTCTAGGGCATTGCAGAGATCCTGTTACACCATCCTACTCAGGTTATACTATATTCAGTTATTTTTATCAAAATAGGGGTGGGCCAGTTCTTGTTTGTAATGTTTAGGCTTTGGGATTAGGGAAATTGATTGTCCCTGATGTGTTTCTAGACATAGACTTAATTGTTGCATTGGCTAGGTTGTATGATCCTATCTCCAAAACAATTAGGAAAGTAGACCAGTCACCTTTGGTTACTCTTGACAGGGGTTCTTTCATGAAAGATTTTAGTTTTTTCATGTCTTCCTCTACTGAAATTAATCTAAGCCAAGAGAGAGAGAGAGGTATACAAAAAATATAGGGTTAGTGAAAGACCAGATGGTGAAGCATATCCCAAAATAGGGTACATATATAGCTCCTCTCCCTGATAACATGAATGCCCCCTACCAATTTAAATCCCTCCATTACTATATGAAGAAAACTTGTTATGGCTTGTGTAGAGTATTGGGAATAGATGGGGATGAAGAATTCCTACCAGCTGATCTTTTGATGATGATTTTAGATATCAAGAATTCTCTACTAAACATAGATTATGATTGCATCCAGTATGTAATCGATAGGATGCATGAAGGGTTAATGTCTCTCAAAGAAAGTAAGAAGCCCATCAAGTTCTTGCATTACTCTATGTTGATGCACTTAATTCTATTTTTTAATATCAACCGTTTTGATTTTAATATGTTGAAACCAGAATTCACTTTCCAAGATCAACATAATCCAATACAATTATGGGTAAAGGTATGGAATAGTACTACAAATAGGTGTGACTTTTTTGTTTTCGAGAACTTCATTGTTTTTCCTATTCTAAGATGGCTGGGCATAGATGTTACAAGGTTACCACCTAAGGTCCTAAGGCTGTTAAGACCTATGCAATCATTCCAAAGATCATTCAAAAGATGTTGGAAAGTGATCATTCCTAGCTGTTGTTGTTCTATAAGGTTTGTCTCAATCCCAATAGGTTGTAGTTTCATTTTCTAGATTCGTAAGTTAGAGGGGGCTTAGAACACTAGTATATGTAAATTTCATTATTTAATAATAAAAATCTATTAAAATGTTTGCAGTTGCCTCATTTAACTTGAGGTTCATCCTGTATTATTTTGGTCGTTATGGACCTCCTCCGCTCTCTAAATTTATTCCTTATCTATGGTCCTTGTATCCCGAAGTGTCAACTTGGAATCAGAGCTGCAGAAGTTGCACTCCATCGCTTGGGTATACAACTCAATTACGTTGTCTCTAAAAAATTGTGACTATGATGCCTACAATTATGTTTCTCAGCTATTGTGAAATCTGCATTTATGTTTCTCAGTTGTCATGTTTATACCTTCTCTCATTTGCTGGTGTAATTTCTATTTGAGTATCCCCTTTCTCCTTTGCATCCAAAATGAACTCATTCCAATCCCTCACTGGAATAAAGGGGGAGTTCATACCATGCTACGCTCAAACTTTAGTGAGACTTCATACCACGCAGCATCTGTAGATTATGTCCAATGCGTTATTTACGCTTGTATTGGTGGGAAAACTCTTGAAAATATGCAAAAGAGATTGCATTCAACCATGTTGTTTACATGACACATGGAGTTTACTCTTGAAAACATGCAAAATAGATTGCATTGATAGCAGATTGGGGCTCACCTGAGCCATAAACATGAAGAATTATTCTAAAAAAAGATGTAAACCATATATATGCGCACTTGAGGCAAAGCGTAGTTATGTCATATCAATATTAAAATATTAGTTACAATATGAAAATACTAAACTAACTAATTCCTAAGTTCATCTCTGCATATGGTCGCAACAAAGATATGCGATTACAATACAGAGAAGGCATCGTAAAAATATAATTTCAGAATTTTCCCTAGCCTGACATGTTTTGCACTCAAATCCTTCATTGCAGATAAGTGGAGATGGGCGGATAGATGCAGATGAGTTGTCATCAACCCAAGTAAAGTATCCACAGCCATTATTTACCTGTGATACCTACTCTACATTAGTTCTTATATTATAATGAATAGTATTTACATTAGAAACTTTAAATATATACACATTAGCAACCTTTTTTTGATTAGGGCAGCACCAAAATTGTCATCCAGGGTTGTTCAATGTTTGTGAAGTCTTCAACACACACTTCCCACCACCACATTGACAGTTTGGCACATAAACAAGAGCCATCGAACCTATATCAATAATGCACCACACCATCATTACTACATTTATTATTTTTATATGAAATACACCAAGGAGTACCATCAGAAGTATTAACCATTTACAATAATGAAAAGTAAACCTAAATCAAATAACTCATTTTTTTATCAGCATGTGTGTGTATATGAAAAATGAAAGAAATATGAAGCTGAAATAAAATAGTGAACAAAATAGTATTCCACATAGAGTGAATGAAATATACCATCAAAAGAAGGTGACAAAATCCTGTCTCGAAGCATAGACATAGAAAATAAAAAAGGGACAAAAGACAAGAAATAAGAAAAATCATTACGACTATAGAAAAATCATTTATACTATAATATAAAAAAGAAACAATCTTTGTCAACAATTTCCAAAATCATTAGGACTATAAATGGACGGTTCTGATATTGCTTTTCCATTACAACAATTGAGCATTCATCATTTGGTACTTCTTGGTGTATGAACCATTTAAGTTTTTCTGTTGCCGTGTTTATGTGCATGTTCTTTATGTGTTTGGCTTTTCTCCCTCACAAGGGATACGTCGATAGGTAATTGATTTGAAAGCATAATGATTTGACGGTATTTTTTCTGTCATGCCTAAAATTCGAGCAAAACACAACTACAAAATTTTTCTCTAAACCTGACAATTAACTTACAGTTGTTCCTATGAAGTGCCCTTTTGTTAACTATAGTTTGTGTGACATAATCAGTTAGATAGGTTTTTGTAACATTTAGCCAATGAAATTATCAACTAAAAGTTTGACTCTCCAATCATTAAGGAAGTATACTTGGATGATCAACTGGCTACTAGATGATAACTCACTAGATTAAGGTTATAATGGTGGCCTATTGTCTAGTCTCGTAATAATCTCAACTTAAATAGAATAGAATATAAGTTTCATTTAAATTAGTCTATAAGCAATGCAAACTTCATATTGAAATTACTTCAAGCTAAGATTTAATACAATTTTCTCATAAATGGAATAAATAACTTTTCTTTCCACAATTATATCCATTAAGTAATGAAGCTTTTGCTAATACATGCATAATCAAAGAATAGATTCAATGTAACAATATACACAATACATGTTTATAAAAAAAGACTTTCACAATGGCTTTACGACACACAACTCATCTGATTACATACATAGAGAAGGACAACTTTCCTTCATTATAATTTAACAAAAGGTACATAGGATCCACATTTGGAGATCAATCCATCACTTTGGCAAGACTTCCACATAAAGGAATGATACAATAAAACTTGTTTGAGCAATTGAATTTTACAAGGCTAATACACAATGCCACTGAATACATCATTTAAGGAAGAACATCATGCTTCCATGCAATTACATAAGTTCACACTTGGAACAACAACATGAAGACCGATTCTTCACAATAGCCAAGCTCCCAAGAGCATCTTCAAAACGTTTAGCCAAGCTCCCAAGAGTTTTTGTAATGTTTAGCCAATGAAATTATCAACTAAAATTTTGACTCTCCAATCATTAAGGAAGTATACTTGGATGATCAACTGGCTACTAGATGATAACTCACTAGATTAAGGTTATAATGGTGGCCTATTGTCTAGTCTCGTAATAATCTCAACTTAAATAGAATAGAATTTACTAATTGAATTCATCAATTATTTTTATGAACTCCAACTTGCTCTCAATATCTCAAAATTTACAAGCTAAATGACTTATCTTGTTTTGGATACATGATTTAAGAATTTATCTACTACTATAAAGATAATACCAATATAAAATAAATGACAAAATCTTTTAAGCTATAGCATGTAAGAATAATTAACTTTCTTATTCATAATTTCTAGCATCATATTCGTTTAACAATTTAGATTGTCAACAACTTATTTACAGCTAATTTCATTCAACATGTTTCTCATTAAAATAATATATAATTATTTGATTTATAACTGTTGATTATATTCTTTATGAAGTCTAAAATACATCCAATTTAGCAATTCAAATTTAAACTATATAGATAAGTTTTACCTCAACATATCAATGTTTACATTGATAACTAAGTGCAAATATTATTTTACTATATAGTATTAAATGCTACCATTAAATGATTTTATTACCAATATGGAATTATAAATAAACTTAATTCCATTACAAATTATCTTAACAAGTATTAAATTATTGCGATCTCAAATTTAATTTTTAAAATATTTAAATTAAATTTGCAATTAAGGTATCCTTCTAGTATGGTCTAGAAGTCAACAAAAATAACTAGATAAAATAAAACACATGTTAATTGCAGCTCAATTTATACAAAGTCTATGGTCAAATTTAGGGTTTTCTAAAGTCAATATGCCAACTTGGTGCCAATAAATATCAATCAAGATTTAACATATGCAAATTTCCCTTATAAATTTTGCCTCGATGCATTGCCAAACTTCATGGTATTTCTACCATATCTGTTCATATGTTAATATGTTTGTATTGCTAAATACAATTTATTTAATGCCCTAACCCCTATTATTAGTTCCTGCCTATGGCAGGTAAACTTATGCAATCGTTCAGTTTCAATATTTCAATTTCTGTGGTCAACCAACCAATAAAATTTTAGATTTTTTAAAGATGTAAAGTATATTATATAGTTAGTAATTTATTCATATTTATAAAATTTAGAAATAACTATTTTTTGAGTTCTTATTGGCTCTTTCAAAAAAAGGCAATGAATAAAATCAAATTTTGAAACAGAAATTACCCAAAAATCTGCACGCATTCAATTGTTCTCTCATTCTTATCTGTGCCACATTAAATGGGCATTAGCTGTCCGCTCCTCGTTCTTTATGTTTTATGCCCATTTTTTTTATTCATGGCAACTGCTAGCATTAGGAGGAAGTCGGCAGAGTGTCAAGCAAAATTGAAAGCTTTGGTTCTGCCAAAATACCCAGATCAAGGACATTTTATTTAACCCCTTCCCGATAAAATTTTTTTTTGAAAACGCGGTTTGTGTAAGAAGGCGTTTACAAAGGGCAGTCGCTGTGAGCCACGAAAATATTATATTTTTTCATAATATATAATTTTATTTGTATCTTTTTCTTTAATATTGCCTTGTTTTCTTCTAAAATTTTGAGTCAATGTCTTAACTATTGACTAATCTTTAGATTATTCTTTTACCTATTTAATTTTACTATTATTCTAAATTTATAATTTATAATTATATTTTTTAACATTATTGTTGTGTTTTCTTATAACGATCTATATTATATATTATTTTAATTAGATTAAATTTATGATCATACAATTTAATAATATATCATTTTGATAATAAAATAAGAAATAAAATATTATGGAAAATAATATTTTAGATAATATTACAATACATCTTATTAGTTATATTTCTAAATAAACTATATAACTTCAAACTTATGATTTCATTTTCATATTACTAAAATAATAATAATAATCAATTAATTCAAACTACTTACGCAAATCTATGGACAAGTATTAAATTTTAAAGTAATAATTAATGACTTAACATTATATATATTTTTATATTAACTAGTTAACATTATATTTTATACATAAACAAAATATAATTTCACTTCTATTTTTAAATTATGATAATTTATCATTATAAAAAATTATATTATAACCTTAGTTAAAACTAATTATTTTTTAAATTTATACTCATTTAAATTTTTTGATTATTATAATTAAAATAATTAATTATAACTTGAATTTTATATAATAATTAGATTATGATTATTACTAATTATTGTAGAATTTATATTAATAATATTAATATTATTTATCTTATAAATATGATTTCTACATAATACTACAAAGGCAAGTACTAGCCACTGCTTGGCACTTGTTTTACTATGATTCAATTATATTTGATATGAATAAATTGCCTAACTTTGCAATTTTTTATCAATTAGTTAAAAACCAACAATCACCTCCTCTCCGCATCAAGAACATAATATATTACTAAATATTTTTGGTATGTGTCTAAAGAGTTCATATTGGTCTTTCAAAAATCTTTTAAAAAAATCAAGCTATGTTTCGGATGCATGACTAACACATTGAACCAAATTCTACATATGTGTCTACCTAGTTATAAAGAACTCAATGCACTAATAGCTTTGATCCTTCATATGTGTCTATCTACTTATAAAGAACTCAATGCACTAATAGCTTTGATCCTTCCTATTAAACTATGGTCAAATTTTCTCACTCTACCAAAACACATCTTCCTAAAATCTATGTTGCTTAACCATATTTTAATTTCACCATATCTTACCATAAAATGCATCACACTATAGGCAGGAACTTTGACGCTTGCGTCCCTTGTTTTATTAATATTTTCTTTTTCGCAGGGGTGGGCCGAATGAAAGGCTGAGCGCACGCGGAAAGGGTCGAGCGGCGGCCGAACGGTGGCGTCGGCGTTTTGGAGGCCGACGAGGTGGCGGAGGCGGCGCTGGGGTTGTGGGTTTTTTTAACCGCAGGGCGGCGGAGGGCGGAAAGAGCGGCGGAGGGCAGACGGCGGTGGTTGCAGGTCGCGGGGGTAGCGGGGGCCAGTAACTATGAATTTATATGCAAATTATTTGTAATTTGAATCTAATTTAGATTACTAACATTTTCTAGATTAACACTAGATATTATGTCATAAATTTATCTTTATTTGAATCCACTTAAGTTGATTAACCAATCTAATTTCTTGTATTAAATTGAAAGTGAATAGAAACATAATTTAGCATTCAATTTAATTAATCGAGGATCCACTTAGTAATTGCAATATAAGTTTCATTTAAATTAGTCTATAAGCAATGCAAACTTCATATTGAAATTACTTCAAGCTAAGATTTAATACAATTTTCTCATAAATGGAATAAATAACTTTTCTTTCCACAATTATATCCATTAAGTAATGAAGCTTTTGCTAATACATGCATAATCAAAGAATAGATTCAATGTAACAATATACACAATACATGTTTATAAAAAAAGACTTTCACAATGGCTTTACGACACACAACTCATCTGATTACATACATAGAGAAGGACAACTTTCCTTCATTATAATTTAACAAAAGGTACATAGGATCCACATTTGGAGATCAATCCATCACTTTGGCAAGACTTCCACATAAAGGAATGATACAATAAAACTTGTTTGAGCAATTGAATTTTACAAGGCTAATACACAATGCCACTGAATACATCATTTAAGGAAGAACATCATGCTTCCATGCAATTACATAAGTTCACACTTGGAACAACAACATGAAGACCGATTCTTCACAATAGCCAAGCTCCCAAGAGCATCTTCAAAACCTATCAAGAAAATCATTTAGGTTGACCATGGAGGCTCACCTCCCAACCTAGGCCTTAACAAGGTCACCCCCGAGCTAGGGGTCTCAGAAACCAATGGGTAACATACATTCATACATGAAGCCAAAACATATAGTGTACAATAAGACTCCCATCCATGGCTTACTTGGTCACTAAGAATAGGACCTGATAACATTAGGGTGTAGAGGGCATAACACAAGTGGAGAATCCAATCTGATAAATACCAAGTGAGGAATAGGCCATAATGCACCTCATTCCATCATAACCAAGGTATGTAGAATAGACCATACTATGGCTCTCATTCTCCCATATCCAACTAAGTAGAATAGCCCACACATGGACTCATTTTGTCAATACTCCTTATAATCCCGCAGATTGGCGACATGGAGCCCATATGATGCAGGAGCATCCTGGGTGTAAGAGCAATCTTGCATCACCCAAAAATATTTTTGTTTTTATTTTTCAATAAGGGCTATTTTGTGTAGAGCTACTATTTATGGAAAGTTACTATTTTTGGTAATTTTCGTATGTGCTCAGAATGATCTAATTTCTTTTTTGGAGGTTCATTTTGGTCATATAAGTCTGCCAGTAAAGTTTCATTTCCAGATCAAGTGTATGTTGGAAGATATTGAAGATTTTCGGTATTGGCGGCAGGGTACAAAAACTTTGGACTCAGTTTTGAAGGCTTTAGAGGCCCCGGATGAGGTCAAAAATTTGGATGACAGGCACTTGCGCCAATTAAGCCTGTAGAGCGCTTCGTCGCGTTTCCGAAATGGGGTTATAATAGCCGATCGGGTCAACTGGTGATGACTTATGGTATTCGAAAGTTGGGCCACCCGAAATGGCGAAAAATAATTTTATTCAAAATTTATATTCAAAGGTTATCTTGAGCCGACTATGATGTAATAAAATGTAAAATAAGATAATTCTAAGTTTGGTCGGCCTTATTGGCTAAAATTCTCGAACCTTCCCAAGCGGTGGAAAAATTACCTATATAAGGAAGGTTGTATTATTGTCTTAGGCAGTTCAGAATAGTTCTGGGTAGTAGATCTGGGTAATAGTTCGAGGCTTTGTCCTACAGAATATTGTAAGGGAATACCCATGTGGCTTTGCATATTGTAATTCTAAAAGTTTGTAATTCCACATTTGTGGAGATAATAAGAAGCCAATTTTTTGTTCTTGCATATTGTTGTTGTTTCTCTATTTCTGTTATGTGTTTGTGGTATTAAGGGGAGCACCCTTCATCAAGTGGTATCAGAGCAAGAGTTCTTGAGTGTGTAAACAGATCGCCGACTGTGAGGCAGTTTGCACCAGGACCATGGCTAGGGTTTTAGCGTGCATCGCGAAAATACCTCCACGATGAGAACGTGGTGGAAGAGTTGGTGCTGTGACACCTGAGGTTAGGGAGCTGCAGAGACAAGTGCGAGCATTGCAAGAAGAGATTCGCAGAGGAATGAATCTCAATGTCAGAGATGAAAGCGAGGATGAAGCCGAAGAAGAATATCAAGAAGGAGAAGCTGAAATTGTGAACCAGGAGGAAGAAAGATTTTTTCGGGCCATTTCCAAGATTGGGAAAAGACCTAAGATTGAGGTTCCTACATTTTCTGGAAATCTTAACCCAGAGGAATTGATTGACTGGATCAATGAATGTGAGGAATATTTTGAGTACGAAGATGTTGACGATCCTGATAGGGTCAAATTTGCGAAGGCCAGATTGAAAGGTCATGCGAAGATCTAGTGGCAAGAAATTCAGTTGGAGCGAAATAGAAGAGGGAAAGATAAAATCACAAGATGGGATCGGATGGTGGATAAATTGAAGTGACAATTCATTCCTGTTGATTATGAGCTTGACCTACAGAAGAAAATGCAGAGTTTGAAGCAAGCAGGAAGATCTGTTCAGGAGTATACAGAGGAGTTCTACCGACTTCTCATCAAAATAGGCCATGCAGAAGCTGATAAGGAGAAAGTTGCCTGATACCTTAATGGCTTAAGGCCAAGCATTCAGGAGGAGCTGAATCTGGTTCGAATGAACACTATTGAAGAGGCATACCAGTTTGCCCTAAAAGTAGAGGAAAAGCTGAACAAGAAGTTTGAGAGCAGACAAAACGGAAGAGGTCGTGGTGGACGGTCATATGGTGGCCGAAATGAAGATCTGAAAAAGAAGGATGAGGCCAGTAGCAGTCAGAATCAGCGAGGAAATAATTCCAATTGCTTCCAGGATCAGAATAATAGAGATCAGAGAGGAAGAGGAAGAGGACAAGGATCTGGAAGAGGTGGCTTCCGTGGAACATGTTTTCACTGTGGAGAAGAAGGTCATAGGGCATTTGAATGTCCTCAGCCCCAAGGAAGAACAGACAGGAGAAATGAAGGCCAGGCCAGAGTTGCACATGTAGATGAAGATGCCAGATCATCAAATTCTGAAGATGCTGAAAGAGGAGAAACGTTGATTAACAGAAGAGTCCTGTTGAGTGGTGAGAATGAACCTGAGCAAAGAAGGAGCCTGTTTCGCACCAAGTGCAAGTGTGAAGGTAAATGTTGTGATGTGATTATTGATAGTGGAAGCACTGACAATTTGGTGTCAGAAGAGATGGTGACAAAGTTGAAGCTCAAGAGACAGAAACACCTACATCCATATCGGATTGCCTGGGTACAGGATGACCACAAGGTCATGGTCAATGAACAATGCCTGGTGAAGTTCAAGATTGGCGGATACCAAGATGAGGTATTGTGTGATATCATATCTATGGATGCATGTCATATGTTGTTGGGTAGACCATGGCAGTTTGACAGATGTGCTGTACATGATGGTCATGCGAATACCTATTCCCTGACAAAGGATGGAGTGCGACATAAGCTAAAACCATTGAAGGAGATTGAAGAAAAGGTATGTGGTAATGCAAGGATAACTTTTGTTGATGGAAGAAATTTCCTAGATGGTATGAGGCATGAGCATGTATGTTTTGCTTTAATTCCAAAAGCTGGTAAAAAAGAAGTAGAAGATGTTCCTATAGAAGTTGCAGATTTGTTGAACGAGTTTCAGGATATTGTATCCGATAACATGCCTGATGGATTACCACCAGTCAGGAAGATCAGTCATCAGATGGACTTGATCCCAGGAGCGAGTTTGCCAAATAAGGCAGCACACAGAATGACACCTGCAGAAAGTGAGGAGTTGAACAGATAAGTACATGAGTTGTTACAGAAAAGATTGATTCGAGAGAGTCTGAGTCCCTGTGCTGTACCAGCGGTATTAGCACCAAAGAAGAATGGAGAATGGAGGATGTGTACAGATTCTAGGGCAATAAACAAGATCACAATCAAGTACAGGTTTCCATTGCCACGAATGGATGATATTATGGACTGTTTGAGTGGAGCTGTGTATTTTTCAAAGATAGATCTGAAAAGTGGATATCATCAGATTCGGATCAGAGAAGGAGATGAATGGAAGACTGCCTTCAAGACAAAGGAAGGACTATATGAGTGGTTAGTCATGCCTTTTGGGCTAACCAATGCACCGAGCACTTTCATGCGGCTCATGAACGAGGTTCTGAAAGAATTTCTAGGTAAGTTTGTCATTGTTTACCTAGATGATATTTTGATCTTTAGTAAGACATTGGAGGAGCATATGATGCATATTCGTATGGTATTTGAGAAGTTGAGAGAAGAGAAATTGTTGATTAATTTGAAGAAGTGCAGTTTTTTTAAGAAAGAGTTAGTGTATTTGGGATTTGTAGTTTCAGCAGAAGGTCTGAAAATGGACCCAGAGAAGGTACAGGCTATTCTTGAATGGCCTACTCCAAGGAATGCTACTGAGGTAAGATCTTTTCATGGTCTAGCTAGCTTTTACAGAAAGTTTATCAGAAATTTTAGCAGTATTTGTAGACCCTTGACTGAAACAATGAGAGGGGATAGAAAGGAATTTAAGTGGACTAATGGGGCAGAAAAGAGTTTTCAATTGTTGAAACAAAAAGTTACAGAACAACCTATTTTAGCACTTCCAGATTTTAATAAGGTGTTTCAAGTAGATTGTGATGCTAGTGGTACTGCAATAGGAGCTGTTATGAGCCAAGGAGGTAAACCTGTTGCTTATTTCAGTGAGAAGTTAAATGATGCCAAGAGGAAATATTCTATTTATGATCAAGAATTTTATGCTATAGTTCAGGCATTAAAGAAGTGGAGACATTATCTGCTTCCTAAGGAGTTTATTTTGTATACTGATCATCAAGCTTTGCAATATTTGAATAGTCAAAGAAAATTGAATCAAAGGCATTTGAAATGGGTTGAGTTTTTGCAGAGTTATACATTTATTTTGAAACACAGAAGTGGAAAGTCTAATAGGGTTGCAGATGCTCTTAGCAGAAGGCAACTATTGCTGACAGAGATGCAGATTGAGGTGGTTGGGTTTAAGGAACTCAAGAATTTGTATCCAGAGGATCTTGATTTTGGTGAAGCTTGGAAGGCTTGTACAGAACCTGTTACTCTAGACAGGACGAAATGGCTGGATTTTATCATCCAAGATGATATGCTATTCAGAGGGAGTCAGTTGTGCATTCCACGAAGTTCTATGAGGGAGAATCTTATCAAGGAGAAGCATAGTAGAGGATTGGCTGGACATTTTGGTCGTGATAAAACCCTTGCTTTGGTTGGTGAGAATTATTATTGGCCATAATTGCAGCAAGATGTGAAGAAGTTTGTACAGAGTTGCAGAGTATGTCAGATGGCGAAAGGAGTGAAGCAGAATACAGGGTTGTATCAGCCATTACCTATACTAGAGAAGCCTTGGGAGGATATGAGTATGGACTTTGTTCTTGGTTTACCGAGGACACAGCGGGGACATGATTTAATTTTTGTAGTAGTTGACCGATTTTCAAAGATGACACATTTCATTCCCTGCAAGAAGACTAATGATGTTGTTCATGTAGCAGAATTGTTTTTCAGAGAAGTAGTGAGACTTCATGGTTTGCCAAAGACCATAGTTTCAAATCGGGACACTAAGTTTGTTGGGTATTTCTGGCGTACATTGTGGAAGAAGTTGAAGACAGATTTGAAGTTCAGTTCATCCCATCATCCACAGACTGATGGACAGACAGAGGTGGTGAATAGAAGTTTGAAAAATTTGCTGAGATGTTTGGTTGGAGATAAGACAACAGGA
Organism: Chamaecyparis obtusa; assembly: GCA_027943335.1. Taxonomy (NCBI): domain Eukaryota; kingdom Viridiplantae; phylum Streptophyta; class Pinopsida; order Cupressales; family Cupressaceae; genus Chamaecyparis; species Chamaecyparis obtusa. The sequence goes on from BSBK01003764.1 coordinate 89,887, forward strand.
TGGGATTTGATTTTACCACAGGCAAAATTTGCATACAATAATTCTGTCAATAGGAGCACTGGTAAATCACCATTCCAGATTGTATATGGAAGTAGTCCAAGAAATGCATCTAAATTGAGAAAGATAGATAAAAGAGAAATAAGTAGTGCTGAAGCTGAGGATTTTGCAGAACACTTGAAGAACATCCATGAGGAGGTGAGGAAGCATATTACCAAGATGAATGCACAGTATAAGGTTAAGGCAGATGAGAAAAGGAGGTATAAGGAATTTCAGGTTGGTGATGAAGTCATGGTTCATTTGCGGAAGGAGCGGTTTCCAGTTGGTACATATAACAAGCTGAAAATGAAGAAGTTTGGGCCATGTAAGATACTGAAGAAGCATGATTCAGGAAATGCATATGAGGTAGAATTGCCTAGTGAGCTGAATATTTCACCAGTGTTTAACATTTCAGATCTGACAGAGTATCATGAAGGAGGTGTTGAAGATGAGATCACAGCAGCACAGTGGAGTATTCCAACAACTAGTTCAGACACTAAGGAGATCGAGGATATACTGGACAGTCGTGTTGGCAGAGGCACAAGGAACAGGACATATGAAGAATATCTGGTCAAGTGGAAAGGACGGTCTGTTGAAGATTCATCATGGCTGACAAAGGAGGAGGTTAGCCGTCTTAGTTTTCCTCTGCACACCTGAGTCGTGACAGGGTCACTTCTCAAATTACCCTGGGTGTCTGATGCAGGAGCATCCTGGGTGTAAGAGCAATCTTGCATCACCCAAAAATATTTTTGTTTTTATTTTTCAATAAGGGCTATTTTGTGCAGAGCTACTATTTATGGAAAGTTACTATTTTTGGTAATTTTTGTATGTGCTTAGAATGATCTAATTTCTTTCTTGGAGGTTCATTTTGGTCATATAAGTCTGCCAGTAAAGTTTCATTTCCAGATCAAGTGTATGTTGGAAGATATTGAAGATTTTCGGTATTGGCGGCAGGGTACAGAAACTTTGGACTCAGTTTTGAAGGCTTTAGAGGCCCCGGATGAGGTCAAAAATTTGGATGACAAACACTTGTGCCAGTCAAGCTTGTAGAGCGCTTCGTGGCGTTTCCGAAATGGGGTTATAATAGCCGATCGGGTCAACTGGTGATGACTTATGGTCTTCGGAAGTTGGGCCACCCGAAATGGCAGAAAATAATTTTCTTCAAAATTTCTATTCAAAGGTTATCTTGAGCCGACTATGATGTAATAAAATGTAAAATAAGATAATTTTAAGTTTGGTCGACCTTATTGGCTAAAATTCTCGAACCTTCCCAGGCGGTGGAAAAATTGCCTATATAAGGAAGGCTGTATTATTGTCTTAGGCAGTTCAGAATAGTTCTGGGTAGTAGATCTGGGTAATAGTTCGAGGCTTTGTCCTACAGAATATTGTAAGGGAATGCCCATGTGGCTTTGCATATTGTAATTCTAAAAGTTTGTAATTCCACATTTGTGGAGATAATAAGAAGCCAATTTTCTGTTCTTGCATATTGTTGTTGTTTCTCTATTTCTGTTATGTGTTTGTGGTATTAAGGGGAGCACCCTTCATCACCATAACATCCATGCCTCATCCTTCCCATACTAGGGAGACCCTCATACACTTGGAAATCCAACTTCCTACACCCTATCAAGGTTACTCTTCCCTCCCAAGGGTGAGTGGGCCTTGATTCCCTCAAAAATCATAAGCACAAATAAAACACAAGACACACATTTATACTTAGAATCACATGGAGATGATATTCATACATTACAACATAGATTCTTTGTACATGGAAATAACTAGATTATAGTGGGTTCAAGAAGTCCAACCTTAAGTCCTAAGCTTAAGTTGAAATGAAGATGTTGTAGGAGCTTCCTCTCTAAGCCTTTCCCTTCTCCAACTATCTCCTTCCAAGGCTAGGTGTCTCTCTCCTCTCCAAAGTATTTCCAAGAGAGTAACTTTACTCTTCCAATGTGTGTGTAAGTGAGAACCTCTACCTCCCCCCCCTTAAATAGGCTCAAGGTTACAAAATAACTGGTTCAAGTTCCTATGTGAAAACTCCTGAACTTTCCTAAGGGTGTATGAATCACATGGGTGGCTAAAATTTATTGCCTAACTTCACCCACCCCTACAATCTCGAATTTGGGCTAAGAGGCTAATTTAAAAGGTGTCAAAATGAGTGTTGGGCTTTTTTTTGGTCAAATTTTGACCCTAGACCCTAAGCATATCGAGGGGGGTGGCTAAGTTAGGTCCTATCTACCCCCTAGAAGCTTCCAGGACCCTCGAAAAACCCACTAAAAGTTTCCATCCGAATTTCCCACATTATAATCACATTTACTAGTCATGCCAACTCACAAACACTTTGGTGTCAAGTGACACTATACAAAAATACATTTGGCATGACTTTATCACATTTACAAAACAATTTAAATACAACCATGCAAATGCACTTTCACAAAACAAAATACATTACAATGAGATCCATGTCTCTTTATAGATAGGATCTTGGCATTACAGTGAGTACATAAGTTAGTTTCTGAAACCCTAAATTTAGTACCATGGTCAGCTTCCTGCACACTTAATTACACACATTAGTACGTCCAATAAATCAACATGTACATAATGAAATACATAATATAAAACACAAACCATTCACATCATATACTTTCATCAGTATCTGCCTCTAGTTTAATCTCATAAACTAATCTTTTATTCATTTGCATTCCTGAACATGCTAACATGTATATCCATTGCAATACATCATATAACTCAATTATGTAAATAAACTGCATAATAACATATGGTTCTACCTGAGTAGATATTCATCAAATCATAATATGTGATAACATGATATGAGATCTTCAAAATAACATATGTTTTAAAATGTCCAATAGTATCAACTAAATCATAAATAGTAACTATAGTGCTAATGCTAAGCTAAGTTGAGGTAGGCCTCACATTTTTAGGATAGGCGTAATCATCCCACCAACCTTAATTAGCAACATTGATGTCCTATCATTGCACAAGTGCATGACGGTAAGGGTCTATTCAAGGGTCCTATCATTGCATGTGTATATATACATATATGCACACATGTGTATATATAGTACACATACACGTGTGTATATGTGTATACATGTGTGTATATGCACACATATATACACATATGCACACATGTATATATATACACACATACACAAATGTGTGTACATGTGTGTGTATACACACACATACACACATATACAATCATTTAAACATGGAAAATCAAGTTGCGGTTGACCAGTGAATTTTGAGTGGGAAAGTCAAAACTCAAGGTGGAATTGATTTATCAAGTAAGACAACATCTTCAAACAACTTGGAGTGTATTGATTTCAATTAACTCAATAATCATGGAAGGTTTCTTCAATTGCAATGCTGGTAAGCATTGTGTGACAGCAAACAATACTGTAACACATCTATGAGTCTATGAGTTAATACCATGAAATGATCATTATATGATGATCCAAATCATAATTAATGCTCCTCCTTCAGACCGATCTACTACTGTTGCACTATACCTACAAACTTCATCAAAGAAACCCTCACTATTTCATTACAGTTAATGATGATTAGCACTGTTCCTGCATAAAAGATGTTAGAATATCATATAAATACATGTTAGATGAATGCTTCCCATGAAATTTGGGCCCTTGGAATTCATGGGAAGGCCATATCTTGGTGAGAACCTAGACTGTTGCAAAAGAAACTCAAAACTTATAGCCTGTCAAGTAACCCCAGGCGTCTAAACAGTTAACATAGAATATACAAAATATATTCAAGCCAATAATTGATGATAGTGAACTTCTAATTCATCACAATGAATGGAAATAGGCTTCTAGCATATCTCTACACTTCCCACAATGAAAACTTGTTCAAATTTGCAGAGAATCAAAACATTGTATGTTATATTGTGAATGAAAACTTGTTCAAATTTGCAAAGAATTAAAATATGTTATATTGTGATGATATCAAGATTTATGTAGGTGTTGTCTTATTTCCATATTATATGACCTCAAAATATGATGTAGCACACAATCCTCTGTTAACAATAATATTCAATTACCAGATAAAGACACAAATTTGAAACCTTCAATATTGTTCATTCATCACTGACTACTTCTATAATTCGTTGCAAACTCTTAAGTAACCAAAAAACTAGAAAAAACAAGAAATCTGAAAATTACCCTTTTTGGTAGTTTTTTCCACAGGTGTTTTTTGCCATTTTTGGTAATTTTCGAAACAACACCTAAAAAGATGAGATTTTCCCTAAACATGCCCTCAACTAAGTTAGAATGAATTGCCAACTAATATCTGAGATTTGATAACATAAACTCAAATTTATTACAAAATAGAACTTTCTAAAAACTAGAGAAAAAACACTAAAAGCTGATTTTGGAGCCCGAGATGAAACTTTCAGCTCCCAAAAATGTGCTAAAATAGACCCCAATCAATCTGAGATCATTGGAAAAATAAATTCCACCACCTGAGGCATGCACCTGAAAAAATTTAGCAAAAACCTAGACCTAAGTCAAAAGTTATGGCCTCCGGAAGTTTCTGTATGAGATGATGACCTACGGAGGGCCCTGCATCATTCTCCCCTTCTTTAAAAGAACACAGCTCCTGCAAGTTGTCATCTGTGAATTTCTGCAACTTTTTGGGATCTAATTTCATCACTTCGCATTCTGAGATCTAGGTGCTATCTATTGTTGGTAATCCCTCCCACTGAATCAGGTACCTATTATAATGACCATTTCGGGTGACTGTAGACTGCTTGTCCAGAATGTGGGCAATTTGTTCCTTCTTTTTTCTTGGAAGGTGGTGATGCCAATCCACCTCATCTGTACTGGCTAGCTCAGCTAGTTCTCCATGAAATGTATATAGATCAAAAACATTAAAGACAGGAGAAATGTCCAGATCATCTAGTAGACAAACCTCATAAGCATTATCATTGATCTTCTTCAAAATGCAGCAATGACCTATCTTTTTGTATTTCAGCTTATGATATGTGCTAGTGGGAAATCGCTCATGCTGCAAGTACACCATCACCAAATCACCTGCATTAAATACTTGTCTCCTTCTATTGGCATCTGCAATAGCCTTATATCGCTCATTGGTATCCTGTAATTTACAACTCACATCTTGTTGAAGTTGTTGAAGGTGTTCAGCAAATGCTTCCCCATCATCGCTAATTCTGTCTTGCATAGGGAGTTGTACAAGGTCCAAAACACCTTGAGGATTCTTTCCATATACAATCTGAAAAGGAGACTTTCCAATTGATCTGTTAATAGAACTGTTGTAAGAAAACTCTGCTTGAGGCAATGCTAAGTCCCACTGCTTGGTCTTTTCACCAACAATACATCGTAACAGGTTTTCCAAACTCCGATTAACTACCTCAGTTTGCCCATCAATTTGGGGATGATAGGCACTGCTGAACTGCAACTGTGTTCCCATCTTCTTCCATAAGGTCCTCCAAAAATGACTCAAAAACTTAGTATCCTTGTCAAAAGTGATAGTCTTTGGAATGCCATGGAGTCTAACAACTTCTGAGAAAAATAAGTTGGCTATCCTGATGGCATCATTAGTCTTTTTACAAGCAATAAAATGATCCATCTTAGAGAATCTATCAACAACTACAAAGATAGAATCTATACCTCACTGGGTGTGGGGAAGCCCCAATACAAAATCCATACTCACATCTATCCACGGCTCGATCGGTACAAGTAGAGGGGTATACAATCCTATGTTTTGGGAGTGACCCTTAGCCACTTGATAGATTCTACACCTTGCCACATACTTAGTAATGTCCCTTTTCAATTTTGGCCAGTAGTACTTGTCTTCAACCAAGGCTATTGTCTTGTCCTTCCCAAAGTGACCAGCCAAACCACCACTATGAAATTCCTGGATAATATTTTCCCTCATGGAACCAGTTGGTATACAAAGTTGTTTCCCTTTAAAGAGGTAACCATCCTGCATAAAGTATTCTCCTCTCATGTGATCCAAAAGATTAATTCCTGGTTCTTTAATCTTCTCTATAATTTCCCAAAAATCATCATTAGCCTCATACAAAACTTTAATAGCATCAAAACCAATGACCTCTGATTCCATTGTAGTTATGAGTGTAACATGCCAACTTAGGGCATCAACAACCTGATTCTACTTTCCAGACTTATGCTTCAAAACAATATTATACCCTTTCAAGAAAGACACCCATTTAGCATGCCTACTATTCAATTTCTTTTGTGTGTTCACATATTTCAGGGCCAAGTGATCTGTAAATAGTACAAATTCTTGCAGGACTAGATAATGCCTCCAATGCCTCAAGGCTTGAACAATAGCATAAAATTCTAAATCATAGGTAGAATAGTTCTTCCTTGCATCATTTAACTTTTCACTGAAAAAAGCTATTGGTTTACCTGTTTGGCTAAGAACAACACCTATCCCAACATGGGAAGCATCACACTCTACTTCAAATACTTTATCAAAATTTGGAAGTGCCAATATAGGAGCTTCAGTTACCTTTTTCTTCAAGAATTGGAAACTCTGTTCAACATCTGTTGTCCATTTGAATTCCCTTCCTTTCGTACAATTTGTGATGGGTGCTACAATACTACTAAAATTTTGAATGAACTTTCTATAGAAGGTTTCCAATCCGTGAAAACTCTTTACCCCTGTTATGCTGGATGGACTAGGCCATTCTAGTATTGCCTTGACCTTTTCTAGGTCCATCTGAACACCATCTTCACAAATGACGAAGCCCAAAAAAGTCAAAATATTTTGCATGAATCTACACTTCTTTAAATTTGCACAGAGCTTCTCTTTCCTCAGTACACTCAAGATGATCCTCAAGTGCTGTAGGTGGTCTCCTTTATTTTTTCTATAAATTAGGATATCATCAAAATAAACTACAACAAACTTACCAATGTAGGGTCGTAAAACAGTATTCATCAATCTCATGAATGTACTTGGTGCATTAGAAAGCCCAAATGGCATAACCATCCATTCATACAAGCCATCTCGGGTCTTAAAAGTTGTCTTCCACTCATCTCCTTCACGAATACGAATCTGGTGGTATCCACTTCGTAGATAAATCTTGCTGAAGTATTTGGCCCCTGCTAATTCATCCATCATATCCTCTATACGAGGAATAGGAAACTAATACTTGATAGTAATCTTATTAATTTCTCTACTATCAGTACACATCCTCCATGTTCCATCCTTCTTTGGGTTCAACAATGCCGACATAGCACATGGGCTCATGCTTTCTCTAACCAGGCCTTTCTCAACTAGTTCTGTTACTTGTTTGTTGAGCTCTGCATGTTGTGTTGGGTTCAGTCGATAAGCTGCTTGATTAGGAAGAGTTGCTCCAGGAATCAGATCAATATGGTGTTGTATATCCCTTTTTGGTGGGAGACCGTTAGGTAGCTCATTTGGACTAACATCAAAAAATTCTTCTAGTATCTTTGATGCATCATGTGGTATTATGTCTGCTAGTTCTTCTCCCCTTTTTACTACCAATGCATAGCAGCAACCTGTCACCTTCATTTCTTTGACAACATCCTTTGCAAACAACATGGTCTCATTCTTCCTTTCATCCTTAAGTGGTAAGAGAGTCACTTTAGAGCCATCCTTCTAGAAGTATATGTATTTTTCTCTCCATTGTGCATGATCTTCTTATCATACTACCATGGCCTTTCCAACAAAATATGACAAGCATCCATGGGAATAACATCACACCATATCTCATCCTTATAGATTTTTCCTATAGTAAACCTAACCAAACATCTTTTATCAACAGTAACCTCATTTCCTTTCTTAAACCATGTAATACGGTAGGGATGAAGATGTTTCTCACATTGCAGATTTAATTTCTCTACCATTTCCTTAGCTACCATATTCTCACAACTACCCCCATCAACAATAAATTGGCATACCTTTCCGCCTAAGGTGCATCTAGTTCGAAAGATGTTGGTTCCAAGCCATGATTCATCAGAGCTCTTTGCATGGACTTCTTCCTTTTCCAGAATGATCATTGATCTCCTCATCATGAGAGTTTCTCCCACGTCTAGTAGGACTTCTTGCTCTGTTCCTACTTCTATGAATTTTGGTTGAACCAAGTTCACTCTAGGTTGTCCTCGATTTCTTTCTAGCACGTTATAATTTGAACATTCAAAGGCTCTATGTCCTTCTTCTCCACACCTAAAACAAGTGAAAGACCTTCTCTGATTTTCTCAGCCTCTTCCGCTTTCGTAGCCTCGTCCTTGTTGGAACCCCCTTCCTCTTTCTTGATTTGGAGGATCTTGCCTGGTGTCTATTTTTTTTTCAAATCCTTGAAAAGGATCTCCCCGACCATTATTAGAACCTCCTCGAAATGGAGTTGAGGTACCCCTTCGACCACCTCTATTCCTCTGGTTATATTTCCTATTCTACTTTTCCTCAGCCTTTAGGGCTAATTGGTAGGCTTCTTCCATACTGTTGACATGATGCATGCTCAACTCATCTTGGATGGAGAATTTTAGGCCATTCATATATCTAGCAGCCATCTGCTCATTATTTTCTTGATGCTCTATGCGCATGGATAACTTCTAGAATTCATTTGTATAGTCTTGCACTGAAGACAAGTTCTGTTTCAAATTTTGGAACCTGTGAAAGAGGGTTTGTGAATAATCCATGGGTAAGAATTTTTCTTTGAGCTTTTTCTCCATCTTGCTCCATGTCTTAATCTTTTCCTTTCCTTTTCTAGTTCATTCCTTTTGGAGATGATCCCACCATATCATTGCATGTCCTTTTAGTTTTTTGCATGCGAATTTTATCTTCTTTTCTTCTCTCATAGGCTTCCATTCAAAAAAATTTCCCATCTCGTTTAGCCAGTCTATTAATTCTTCTGGCTTAAGACTGCTAGCATAGTCTGAAACATCAACCTTGATTGATTCACTCCTTCCTTCCAAAGCCTTGAGAACTCTATCTTCATAGCTCATTTCTTCTAGCCTCTCTCCTATATATTCTTCATTTTGGTCAGCACCTCTTTGGTTTCCCTCTTCATCAGATTCATTCCCTCCTTGTATCCCTTGATTATCCATTCATTCACTGAGTCATTCAATCTGTCTCTGCATATCCAACATCAATCTTTGCATTGGCATTACGCCTCCTCTTCCTCTTCCTCTTCCTCTCCCAACCATCTTCCTGCTCTGATACCAAATGATGTAGCACACAATCCTCTGTTAACAATAATATTCAATTACCAGATAAAGACATAGATTTGAAACCTTCAATATTGTTCATTCATCACTGACTACTTCTACAATTCACTGCAACCTCTTAAGTAACCAAAAAACTAGAAAAAACAAGAAATCTAAAAATTACCCTTTTTGGCAATTTTTTTCCACAGGTGTTTTTTGCCATTTTTGGTAATTTTTGAAACAACACCTAAAAAAATGAGATTTTCCCTAAACATGCCCTCGACTAAGTTAGAATGAATTGCCAACTAATATTCGAGATTTGATAACATAAACTCGAATTTATTACAAAATAGAACTTTCTAAAAACTAGAGAAAAAACACTAAAAGCTTATTTCGGAGCCCGAGATGAAACTTTCAGCTCCCAAAAATGTGCTAAAATGGACCCCAATTGATCTAAGGTCCATTGGCAAAACAAATGCCACCACTTGAGGCATGCACCCGAAAAAATTTAGCAAAAACCCAGACTTGAGTCAAAAGTTATGGCCTTCGGAAGTTTCTGTATGAGATGATGACCTATGGAGGGCCTTGCTTCAAAATACATCAATCAATGTTTACAAAATTGTATTAATCACAATGAATATTTGAGCCCTACAATCTTAGGATAATTCTCAAAGATATGCTCATTATTTTATAATATCCTAGTCCCCTCATATTTCTATTTTAAAATTATCTAATTTTTATTCAAGTTTATACTACGAGTAAGTATATATCCATATATAATTAAGACCATGACTAAGTAAAGTTACATAGCATATCCCCACTCTTATATAAACACTTAGCATATATAGAGACAATGAAATATCAGCATACATATTGCAAGTAATGTAATGAATAATAGGACTCTCTTCAAATATATATAAGGAACTTTCCATGACTTTCTAATTGACCATGATAATTTCTCCATTATGAGGGAACTTCAAAAATTCATGGATAGTAGAAGGTATAACTCTCATTAAAGTAAGCCAAGGATGACCTAGTCTTACTTGGAATTGATTGGATTTAGGAATAGTGACAAAGGTGACAATCTAAGCACTTCTTACCAACCTCAATAGGAAGGGTCATAAAACTTATGGTAGAACAAGTAAAACATTCATGCACCTTAACCATGACATTGGATTTTTCCTAAGTTTCTTGATGAAATTGTTAGGTAAAAAGATGTTATTTGGTAATAACAGTCACCATACATAGGATCAATAAGCACTCCTCAAGAGAGCTCTCAATTAATCTTCATAGTAATGTATAGGGGTCCATCAACAACCTTAGTAGTTTCCTTGATATCAAAGGTTATGCAAGGTTCAAGCCTAGGTTTTGGAATAGGTTTAGGTTTCTCAATAAGGTTGACTACATTGTTTTCCACATTATATGTAATATCAACATTCACTGATTAGCAGGTATTTCAAGTCTCCAAGTGTGGAGTTCACTATCCTTGGCAGTTCTCTCTTGGTTTACAACAGTGCTTCTTCCCATAATCAAACAATGGATTTGATTCCAACCTATGATTACATAAAACCCCTCATAAAATTTCAAAACAATAAGAATACAATCTTCATTCACAGTCACAGTCACTGTTCCTCAAATCAGTGATTAGAACAAGTAATTAAAATGTCCCTCAAATCATTAATCAATTGATTATTATATAAGCTCCTCAAGCATGAGTTGGAGAGGACTAAATCAAAACCAAAAACATTAATCGGTTGATTATTATATAAGCTCCTCAAGCATGAGTTGGATGATGTGGATTATGTAGATATAAGAACTAATGTATCCACATCATCCAACTCATGCTTGAGGAGCTTATATTATTTACTGTCTCATAATAGTAAGATTGGTACCTATTCTAGTAAGTCATTATGAGACAATAAATATGATCTACATCCAATCTTGGTCCACAAGCATGAGTTGGATGATGTGGATTATGTAGATATAAGAAATAATGTATCCACATCATCCAACTCATGCTTGAGGAGCTTATATTATTTACTACCTTTTTGCCTTGGCATTTGTCATTATTTTTGAGAAATTTAGTCTATAAAAGGATGGTGAACATAAATGACAATCCAATAGATGGAAATTCAAGTCCCATAAATATTAGTGGACAGTGCTAAAACAAAATTATGACAGCCTTCATGTTGAAGTGATAGTCTTGCCTAAGAAAATAGTGGACAATTGTAAGTCCAAACATTAAGGTTGTGTAGAAATAGTCTATAAAAGCTTACAAGCAAGACAAGAATGACCTTTGAAAATGTTGGATGGCATGCTGATAATGGTTGCCATATAGAAACAGAAAAGGAACACCATAGAAAAGTCAGTCCTATGAAGAATTTAAAAGGCTAAAATGGAAGACAATATAAATGGTCATGTGACAATCAAAAATGTTGTTGGAGTTGAACAAAGCAAACTAGGCCAAGGGAATGATGAACTAATAGGTATAATAGTCAATGTTAAACAAGTTGGTGTCAAAAGAATGTTGATCTCAAAGGATTTTTAGTTAACCGTGAAGGTAAAATTTTGAAGACAGCTAAAGACAACCAAAAATCCAAGTATAGCCATAAGAAACATCACAATGAGGACAATCATCCCATGACAGTCATGCCAAACAACAATGAGCATGCAGTAGTTCTTGATGGAAGATCAAAGGAGAGTAGACAACAAGTCAAGTTTTTGCAAGAAGTACATGAAATATTTTAGAGGCTCAGTAGCATGACTCACTAACAGTATGGAGGATAAGGTGACAGTCCACTAAAGGACATTGATCCAAGGCAGCATTATGCAAAGGAAAATACTAAAAAATGAGAAGTTTGGTAATGATGGATGATGGAAAGGTCAATGAGAAAAGTATGAATGGATTGGATCAATGGATTGGAATGGATATGGGCAGAGTATAGAAGAGTTTAGAATGATGTTAGAGTTTCTTGTGGATGAGAAGGAAAAGCCATAGTGCTTAGGGGAATAGTGTGATGACTATCCCAACTAGAGAATCACAACTTGCAGAGTCATTGTCTTTAGAAATTGGTGAATAAATTAGATAATGTAGGGTACGGTGGAAGTTGTTTTTGCAAGAGGATAAATCTAATATTGTTAATAGGAAATCTTATGCTCAAGGGAATTTTCTTGAGAATGGAGGAAGAGGAAAAGGATGAGGGGCTCTTAATTTCTATAATCAATTTATATAATTCTTTAAGTGATTTTTTTAGGCTCTTTGTGATTGATCTATAAATACGCTTCAGTAAGGGTGGGGATGGTTTTTAATCTTCATTATATTCCATAAATACTCTTCAGTAAGGAGGAGTGTAGCTTCTAATTTATTTCATTCTTCTATATAATAAGTACTCTTCATTACATGTAAGGGTGACTTTTAATCTTCACTATTAATCTATATTATTCTTTAAGTACTACCCTTAACTAAATGTAATAATGCCTTTTGTTTTCACCATTGATCTCTATTTTGAGTATTCTTCACTAAGTAATAAATTTTTATGTTTAAATATAATAACACCTATTTTCTCACTATACCTTTTCTTTCTTGTTTATCTTAACTTAAAATCTTTACAAAGTAATCAGTTTTCTATTGGTGTATTGATGTTTGATTTCAAATTATAAATTTCAATAGTTATAAGGTATGTGTATCCATTAATTTTAAAAATTATTAGGAATATTTATCATTTTATTTTGTTCAAGATCTTCAAACTAATGATTTATAAGCCTAATGTGGAGATTGAAATATAAATTAAAAATTAATTACGAAAATGATATTTGTAAAAAAAATTAGGAAATGATGAAGAGGATTTCGCTCTGCAACTAGGGTAAGTAGATTGATCAGTTTGTTGTACCTCCCACATGTGTAATTTATTCCCTCTCCAAGACGATGGTTGAGATTTATTACTAACATTGTAATCCAGATTGGAGATGTGTAATTTATTCCCTCTCCAAGACAATGGTTGAGATTTATTGGGCATTAAGCCTTGCTTGGACCTCTTCCTATGCCCCTCTTTTTCTGCCTCACCATTACTTGATCTCTTCACATTAAGAGTAGTTTGACAAGGGCGCATATGAATGAATGGATTAAAAGCTCTCACTCCCTGACACCTATTGATGAATTGTCGAGGAATGGATTGAGCAGCTAAATTACAAGTAATGTATGACATGTGAGGTTACCCTATTCTTTAGGACTCATTTGCAGTAAACCTAGACCGTTTGAATTTATTCTATGTGCGGGTTGTTGACCAGTGATTGGTAGAACTGTGGCTTGATTCGGGGCTCAGTGATTGGGCACCCCTTTGGACGTGGCTTCTAGTCGATACAAAGATTAGGGTTTTGGAACTAAGTGGCACATAAATTAAACTGTAATATTTTATGGAATGCCAATAAAAATACATGTGCGATGTGAAGTCATGGAAAATGCACGCAAACCATTCAAAATTATAATGCTCAAGTATGATATAAATTGGAAACATACGCATTCAGCACATACCTCCTTCGCTTCTACCTCCTATTCTAGCTTCTTCCTTCGCGTGCACTAAAATGAAGTTTCAAACCTTTTTTTTACTTTAAGTTATGCCCGTGTTGGTCAAACTTTCGATGAACACAATGTTAGTCAAAATTTTGACCAATACGGGCATGTATTAAAAAAAACAAAAGTTTTCCTTCTATAATGCGACCAACCTAAACATTTCTATTTGATGGTCAAATTGTTTAGTTGAAATTTAAGGTCAAATGTACTAGTGTTCTCAACTCTAGGTTTCCGGGTTTTCTTTTTAATAGAAGTGTCATCAACTTTGATTTCTATAATTTTCCTTGGAACTGGTGACACCAATGTTTTTTTCCTCTTACCTAGTCCAATAGCACTCTCTTTTACTCTTTTGTTAGGTGTGGAGGAGGTGGATCTAGTGCATATTCTTGCTTCTTGATCCTTCTCTTTTTCTTCCACTTTCACCTTAACTAATATTTCTCCTTGCTATACTGTAATTGATGATAAAGGTGGAACAGACAAAACTTCTTTTTGTCCAATATCTCTAATTGTTGTTGCTATTTTCTTGGCTACTAAGAATTCATCCTTAGTCATCCCTGTATCTTTTAGAATTTTCTTGATAGTACTATCAACTCTTTTCTTTGACTACTTCTCTTCAATTAAGGTCTTTGTAGAGTTGAAGTTCTCCTCAAAGGTTCCAAACCTATTATAGTGAGTATCAATCTTGCACTTAAGTAACCTTCTCACATACTCTTCTATCTCAACTTCAAATATCTCATAGCCAAGAGGATCTATGAACTCTGTTCTAGGTTCTACTAATTCAATGTAAGTAAAGTCAATATCAACCATGAAACATATCTCATTTTTATACTTCTCCACAAGAGACTTTGGGATCCTTGATCTGCTAGACACCAAATTCTGAAATGTCTTAATTACCAACATTGCACTCTCATTCACTTTATCAATAACATGCCTCCTATACACTTAGTTAATCCTTTCCATTATAGTTTGGCCATCATTCTAGTCATTTCCAATGGTGTATGGAAATCTTCTCAATAAATGAAAAAACATATAAGTGATTAAGGATGATAATCTAAATTGTGTATACTTAGTCTTCTTAATCTTTTCTAAATTCTCAAATAGTTAACTTCTCAGAATCTTTATCAACACACATCAGATAAGTTGCATGTATCATTCCAGCTACCATGTCATCCTCTCTTAAGTTTGTACAAAACTTAGTGGTTAGGATCTTACACAAGTATCCGACATCACCTGGTTGAATCTTACTAATCACAATTCCTCGACCATTATAGGATGAATTTGTGTTGTCTATGACTATTTTCCTCATGTTCTTCTCATTTAAAGGAATGGCTCCAATTTTAGATAGTCTAGTAACTTCATGAATCAAATTAACTATTATATCTATCACTCTATCTTCTAACCAAAACTTCCCATTATGAATTCTGCTTAGGATTATCTTAGTACATTCTTCATTATCAAATTCATACTGTAATGCATACTTAATGATCTCATTATCTTTCAAATTTTAAAATCCTTCTCTCAATGACATGTCTTGATTGTAGATCTTTTGATATTCCTTGGTGAAATCACTATCATTGATAGTCTCTAGTTTGCATCCAAGATAACTTCTAACATTCTCTAGATGTAAAAATCAGTCTGGTATGGATGATAAAGCTAACCTAGGATCATCTTCCAAGGGTACTACTGGTTCCCTTTTCATCTTAGGTCTATTTTTATCTCTAACATTGTGAATCAAACAAGCATCAATGATTTCCTCTAATTCCTTAACTAATTTAAAGATCTGTCAAGTAAAATACCTCGATTTCATGAGTTAGGGCTTGTGTAGATTCGACACAAAATTCTTCACCAAATCCTTGCAAAATGCTTCCAATCACTACTCTTTGATCTCTTTAACACTTGAATTTTATTTGATGATCAAATAATACCAATCATGACCTTTTATTAATTCAATCTCACTTAGATCTGACATCGCATTTAATTCTTTTGTGGGTTCTTTCCAAAAAGTCGATTCTGTTAACCTGCAAAACTTAAAACTTCTTGCGATCTCGCAAAACATAATATTTTTCTTTGCACTCTTAACCATAGCATTAGAACATCATATAATTGTTAGGAATTAATGTTGAAGCCTTTGGTAGTCATTTTGTATTAGTGGTTGTTGCATTCATGACTATGATTGTCATTGATGTCAACATAGTGTTATTCTGGAGTTTAGCAAAGAAGCAGGCACAGTTTTGTTTTGCGCACATGTTATATTGAAAATTGAGTTATCTGTAGTTGATGGTATTTTATTTGGTGTTTTATTAACCTATGGTTAAGAACACAAAAATAAATTCATTTATTCATGAAAGTTATAAGCATTTTGGTGGAAGCAGTATTCTGGTAGTGTTCCTGAGTAGCAGTTTTTGGTATTCGGAGGATATCTCATAAATGGGATGGAATATGATTTTGCACAGTTAAAGGGAAGTTTAAGACTCATTGGTGGTGATGTGGTTCACAATGCAAACTTTGAGGTCACATGATTGGAAAGTTATTGTATCTGGAAGTCGACAATTTTTTATGTAATTTTGATGTAGTGTGTTGAAATTATTATTTTATATTTGGATGTTGACTCATTTGTAATTATTTGAGTGTGGTATAAAGGAAGGAATGTTTTCCTTTTTTTGATGGGATTATAATAGTTGTGATATGAAATTGTGAAATTTGTGATGCGAATGTATGCATGAAGTGAAGAAAAGAGCTAATTCAGTGATGAAGGAAGACTTGTGAAGTACAGAGATCTAGATTTGTGATCTTGTGTAGAAAAGAGTGTAGTTTTGGCATAGTGTGAAGGAGGTAACATATTTCATATTATTCTATTGAATAATCCTAAGATCTATTGGACAGTGAGTTCAAAGATCTTGCCTTGAAGCTATTTGGGCAGTGGGTCCTTCTGTCTTCCTTAACTCCTAACAGAGTTAGAATCTTTTAACAGGGATTCAAAATCTCCTAACAAAGTTAGAATCTTTTAACAGGGATTCAAAATCTCCTAACATAGATTCATATGTACTGAATGTATTTCATAAGACTCCTAACAAGGTCCATCCTTTCACAAGGAACTTTCATATTAGTACATCATTTTGTGGGCATCATTCCCACCGAGGTTTACTCTTTGATCAAGAGGTTCCCTAGTTAACATATCTTGTGTTATTGTGTCATTGTGTATGATTATCTTTCTATGGTTGGTTACTGCATTGATTATATGGTTTAAAGATATTGAAGTTGATATTGAAGTTGATAAATGGTTTAATTATTAGATAACTGATTCACCCCCCCCCCTCTCAGTTATCTTGGGGATCTTTGCTTTCTAACAATTGGTATCAGAGCGATAGGTCCTTGAAAGAGAAGTTTAACAGCTTAAGGATATCCATGGCAAATTTCAGGAAAGAAAGACCTAAGTTTGATGGAGTAAATTTTGACAGCTGGAAGGAAAATATGAAGACACATCTCTTGTGTTTAGGACCAAACTATTGGTTGATTACAAAGAATGAAAGGACTATAATTGAAGAAGACAATCTTGAAACAAGTACTAAAGATGAGGTAGATCTATTCATGTGTAACATACTTGCAAGAGAAGCACTTTTATCAGCACTTTCGGAGAATGAATATAGTCAGGTAAAAGGTTTAACTAGATCTTATGATATTTGGAAAGCTTTACATTCTACTTTTGAAGGTGATGAACATGCAAAGAAAGCTAGGTTACATAATTGGATTTGTGCATTTGAAGACATAAGAATGATGGAAGATGAATTTGTTAGAAGCTATATTGGTAGGATGTCAAAAATTGTTGCAGGAATAAAGTCTTGTGGAGGTGAAAAGATAGAGAATGAAGTAATATGGAAGATTTTGAGAACATTCACACCGATATTCAGGCAGACTACACAAATGATTGAACAAGTGATACCTTGTACACCAAACTTTTCAAGAGAGACTCTTCTTGGAAGATTGGAAGTAGTAGAGATGAATTTGAGATTATCAGGAGAACTACCTAGAGTGGAGATAGCATTCAGTGCTCTTAGCATCAGACCTACTTTGTCTAGAAGTACAAATGTGAATGGATATTATGCCAGTAGTAGCAGATTCAAATCTGATGAAGATAAGAAGATTGAAGAAGGTATTGCCTTGCTTGTGAAAAGAGAACCAGATGGTAAGAAAATCTTTAAATGTTGGACATGTGAAGAATATGGTCATTTTGCATCTAAGTGTCCTAAGAGAGTTAAGAAGTATAGAAATAATTTCAAGCCTAGAAGATCTAAAGAATGTTATTATGCAAATGATGAAGAAATTGAAGTAGGAATTGAAAGACATTTGAGTGACAGTGATAATCATAACTTTGATGACATAGGATTTGTAGCAATTAAGGAAGGAAATTTTGAATCTAATGTTAAGGAAGAGAAAGCCTTAGTTTCCCAAGTTGAAAAGAAATCTGATTGGATTATAGATAGTGGTTGTTCACATCATATGACTGGTGATACGGGAAAGTTCATAAAGTTTAACAATTATGATGGAGGAGTTGTTAGAGTTGGTAACAATGCACCTTGTTTGATTAAAGGTATAGGATCTATTACTCTTGATGGAAAGACTAATACTGATGAAGTTTACTTTGTTGATGGATTGAAACATAATCTTTTAAGTGTTGGATAGTTAGTGGATAAAGGATATCAAGTCTGGTTTACTGAGAAAACTTGTGTGATTAAGGATAAAGATGGAAATTTGATTGGAACAGGATCTAGAACTAGAGGTAATGTATTTCAGTTGAACCCTACTGAGATGACATGTTTGATGACTAAGATTGATGATAGTTGGTTATGGCATAGAAGGTTTTGTCATATAAACTTTGATAATATTATGAAAGTAAGGTCTACACTTGCAGTAAGAGATTTACCTAAGATTATGAAGCCTACTAACATGATTTGCAAGGAATGTGTGATGGCTAAGTAGAAAAGGAGTTCATTTCCTAGCAAGAAGTTCACATCTACAAAGAAGTTGGAGATTGTTCATACAGACTTGAGCGGTCCTACCAGGACTAGAGGATTCTATGGAGAAAGGTATTTTATGATTCTTGTTGATGATTTTACAAGAATGATGTGGATTGCATTTTTGAAAGAAAAATCTGAAGCATTTGATAAGTTTAAGGTCATGAAGAATAAAGTTGAGAATGAATCAGGAATAAGGATTAAATGTTTGAGATCTGATAGAGGTGGAGAATTTACATCTAAAGAGTTTAACACTTTTTGTGAAGCGAATGGTATTAAGAGACATTTTTCAACCCTTAGAACACTTGAACAAAATGGTATTGCAAAAAGAAGGAACTTATCAGTGACTAAAGCAGCTAGAGATATGTTGTTTGAAGGTGATTTGGCAAAAACATTTTGGAGAGAAGCAGTGAATACAATAGTATATACAATGAATAGAGTACAAATCAGAGCAGACACATACAAGACACCTTATGAATTGTGGTTTGGACATGCACCCTCAGTTAAGTATTTTAGAATTTTTGGAAGAAAATGTTATATTCAGAGAGATGATGATATAGGAAAGTTTGATCCTAGAAGTGATGAAGGAATTTTTCTTAGATATTCTTTGAAAAGAAAAGCATATAGATGTTACAATAAGAGAACTAAGACTATTGTTGAAAGTGCAAATGTAAAAGTTGATGAGAAGTTTAAAATTCAGGAAAGAATGCTTGATTATGAACCTGATGAAGGAACTAACCCTCAACCTAACATTGAAACTACTAAACAATTTTTTGAGACTGATAGTGAATTCTAGAATGAAAGTCATGCTGAAGAAAACAAAGAAGAATCTAGAGAAGAATCTACAGTTGAAGAAATATTAGTGACTATGACAACTAACAGGGATATATCAAGACATCATCCTGTTGAACAAGTGATTGGAAGTTTGGATAGAGGAGTTATGACTAGAAAGAAGGTACATTTATGTTTGATTTCTTGAATTGAACCTAAGTCTACTAATGAAGCTTGTGAAGATGAACTTTGGATTAAAGTTATGAAAGAAGAATTGGATCATATTGAAAAGAACAAGACATGGGAATTGATCCCTTGACCTAAAGACAAAAATGTGATTGGAACTAAATGGGTATTCAGGAACAAGATGAATGAACAAGGAGAAGTAATTAGAAACAAAGAAAGATTGGTATGTAAAGGATACTCACAAAAAGAAGGAATTGACTATGAAGAGACTTTTTCCCCTATGGCAAGACTTGAAGCAGTAAGAATATTTTTGGCTTATGCAGCATTTAAAAAATTCAAAGTGTATCAGATGGATGTGAAGTTAGCATTTCTGAATGGTGAATTAGAAGAATAAGTCTACATTGAGTATCCTGAAGGTTTTCCTTTGAATCAAGAAGGAGACATGGTATGTAAACTAAAGAAAGCATTGTATGGACTAAAGCAAGCACCTAGAATTTGGTATGCTAGATTGGATAAGTATTTGTTAAAATTGGGATTTACAAAAGGAACAACTGATAGTAACTTATACATAAAAGAAATTAAGAATGGATTGTTAGTTTTGGTTATTTTTGTTGATGACATTATTTTTGGAGGAGAAGATGAAGCTAGTGACAAATTTGCTGATGAAATGAAGACAGAATTTGAAATGAGTATGATTGGAGAAATGAAATACTTTTTGGGATTACAGATAACACAAAATAAAGATGGTATCTTTGTAAGTCAGACAAAGTACTTGAATGATTTGTTGAAAAGATTTGGTATGGAGAATTGTAAACCAGTTGGAACACCTATGGTTACAGGACATAAACTATCTAGTACAGATGAGACACCAGTAGTTAAGAAAAAGAAATATAGATCCATGATTGGTGGATTGCAGTACTTGACACACACTAGACCAGATATACAACATTCGGTTGGAATGGTAGCAAGATTTCAAGCTGAACCTAGAGAGTCACATTATGCAGTAGTAAAGAGGATATTGAGCTATCTTAGAGGCACAATGGACTATGGATTGTGGTATGAAACTTCTGATGATTTTAACATATGTGCATATACTGATGCTAATTGGGGAGGTAGTGTTGATGATAAGAAAAGCACCAGTGGTGGAGCCTTTTTTCTTGGAGGAAGATTAGTTTCTTGGTTGAGCAAAAAGTAGAATTGTATCTCATAGAGTATAGTAGAAGCAAAATATGTAGCAGAAGAAAATAATTGTAATCAGATAATTTGGATGAAGCAGATGTTGATGGACATTGGAATCAAGTTTGATGAGCCTATTGTCATACATTGTGACAATACAAGTACAATTAGTATGTCAAGAAATCTAGTTTTACATTCTAAGACAAAGCATATAGAGATCAAGTATCATGTTGTAAGAGAGAAAGTTGCTGAGAAAGAAGTTAGACTGGAGTACATAAGCACAAAGGGGAAGATAGTAGATATATTTACAAAGCCTTTTCCTAAGGATACATTTGAGTATCTAAGAGGTATGCTTGGGGTTATGCCCCAACCTACTCTTGAGTAATGATGCAGTTGGTTGCATCCGTCCAGTGGACTATGGCCCTATCTATTTTCTGGATTGGATGTTGGTACTTCCTCTATGGGAGAGTATGTGTATTTGAGCTAAGTCATGAGGACTCTTGTGAATGTATTTTCTGAACAGTGTCTTTTGACATTGAGCTATTGTTTGACATAGTGATGGAATTTCTGTCATTGATGTCAATGGGGGAGAGAATCATGAAAAAAATTGAGGAACTACATTTGTTGGAGATATTGAATAGGAAAATGAAGCAAGATTTGATTAATGAAGAGCAGCAGAGCAGTTGAGCAGCAGTGATTGGATTTTTGGAACATTGGATGTTTTTCATCTATGTTGCCATCAATGCTAATGGGGGAATTGTTAGGAATGAATGCTGAAGCCTTAGAAAGTCATTTTGTAGTAGTGGTTGTTGCATTCATGACTATGATTGTCATTGATGTCAACACAGTGTTATTCTAGAGTTTAGTAGAGAAGTAGGCATAGTTTTGTTTTACGCACATGTTATATTGCAAATTGAGTTATACACAATTGATGGTATGTTCTTTGGTGTGTTATTAACCTATGGTTAAGAGTGCAAAAATAAATTCATTTATTCATGAAAGTTATAAGCATTTTGGTGGAAGCAGTATTTTGGCAGTGTTACTGAGTAGCGGTTTTTGGTAATCAGAGGATATCTCCTAACCGGGATGGAATCTGATTCTGCACAGTTAAAGGGAAGTTTGATACTTATTGGTGGTGATGTGGTTTATAGTGCAAAATTTGAGGTCACATGATTGGAAAGTTATTGTATCTGGAAGCCAACAGTTTTTTATGTAATTTTGATGTAGCGTGTTGAAATTATTATTTTATATTTGGATGCCGACTCATTTGTAATTATTTGAGTGTGGTATAAAGGAAGAAATTTTTTCCTTGTTTTTATGGGATTGTAATAGTTGTGATATGAAATTGTGAAATTTTTGATGTGAATGTATGCATGAAGTGAAGAAAAGAGCTAATTCAGTGATGAAGGAAGACTTGTGAAGTACAGAGATCTAGATTTGTGATCTTGTGTAGCAGAGAGTGCGGTTTTGGCATAGTGTGAAGGAGGTAACATATTTCATATTATTCTATTGAATAATCCTAAGATCTATTGGACAGTGAGTTCAGAGATCTTGCCTTGAAACTATTTGGGCAGTGGGTCCTTCTGTCTTCCTTAACTCCTAACAAAGTTAGAATCTTTTAACAGGGATTCAAAATCTCCTAACAGAGACTCATATGTACTGAGTGTATTTCATAAGACTCCTAACAGGGTCCATCCTTTCACAAGGAACTTTCATATTAGTACATCATTTTGTGGGCATCATTCCCACCGGGGTTTACTCTTTGATCAAGAGGTTCCCTAGTTAACATATCTTGTGTTATTGTGTCATTGTGTATGATTATCTTTCTATGGTTGGTTATTGCATTGATTATATGGTTTAAAGCTATTGAAGTTGATAAATGGTTTAATTATCAGATAACTAATTCACCCCCTCCCTCTCAGTTATCTTGGGGATCTTTGCTTTCTAACAATAATACCTTGCATTAACTACACAAGACTCAATTCATCATATATCTACTTCTACACTAATCTAAGTTCCTATTCTACTACAATTTTCATAAATTAAGTACTTTGAGATGGGTCAGGTAAAGATTCATGTTATGTAATTTGGATCATCCTATAGAGAATATATGTGAGCGCTGTAGTGAAATAGATTACCATTGTGATTGATCTTTTCACCAGCCATGGATATATATTTATATCTTTTGAATAGTCACGTCTTGAAGAGTCATGACCATATAATAATATAATATGACAATTATGGTAATAACCATAATTGTCTACTATAACCATAATTAACACTAATATATACCATATTATATAATATATAAATATAAATCACAATTCTTCATTAACAATAATATATATATATATATATATATATATATATACATATATATATATATATATATATATATATATATATATATATATATATATATATATATATATATATATATATAATACGAATGAAGCTATATCTTAACACTCCCTCTTAGCGAGTGAGTATTAAATACCAAAAGTCTATCATGACATCCGCCACTTCGGGACACACAAGTTAATGTAGTCTCATCATGAAAATAGACTTGAATATCATGATCTCTGCACAGTCGGGACACACAATTAAGTAGTCTATCATGATATGGTTTCATTATTACACATCTAGTAATAACAAGAGTCAAGATCTCTGCACAGTCGGGACACACAATTAAGTAGTCTATCTTGACACTTTGGTTAACCATTTACAAGATCGTCACCTTGAAATGTTAACCCACACACAAATGATCATTTTCACACAATATTGCAATATAATTTTTTATATTTATTCATGAATAAAAACTCTGGCTCATCCAGAGAGTGGAAACCAAGACTTCCACCTTAGAATTGTCTATCAGTCATGACAATTTAAAACCAACAACTCAATGTTGTCTAGCCATGATAAGGTTATTACACAACAAGTAATAACATAGTATTCAAGATACCTTCTTTTCACCTAATAAGGTTTTATTCCTCAACATACCAAGGTTATCTAAAGGTACACAATCTTCTTTCTAGCAAGACGCTTGGTAAGAGTATCGGTTGTTTGTTCTTTAGTGAGGATGTACCTCCACTGAATTACAATTGTTTGCACAATCTCATAGTCTTGCTGAATTCAAAGTATACACCATCTTGACATGTTATACTCCCTCTGAATTTGTATGAGCAAGATCCTAGGGTGCCAACTTAATTTGATTTTCTAGCTTCTTTTCCTGACATATAACCTTCTCACATGGTAATAACCATAATTGTTTGCTATAATTTCTTGATTACTAGAGAACCAACAAAACATGGTCTACTCCCTCTGAATCAAGATCCTTGAATGTCACTAATGTAGATCTTTTAACTTCTCCATCTGTCATGAAGGCATACCCTGTTTATATACTCAATTCGATGTCACTGCAGGATGTCATTTCATACTTTCCTTCCTGAGAGAACCAATACGAATAATCTGAATAGTCATAAGGTTACATTGGCTAGCATAAGATGCATTTGATCTTTTCCACGGCCACAATATTAACACTCCCTCTTGGACTTGAGAGAAGATAATAAAGTCCTCTAGTATTCTATCCACGTGCATCTCATCGGTGATTCTATCCACAAGTTCCCACTATTATAATCTTAGATTTGTTTTACCTTCAATTGTGAACTCCCTCTTAATCAATATGATTGAGATTGTCACAAGTTAACTGAATTGTACATGCTCCCTCTAAAGCTCAAGCTCATCAACTTCTTGACCTCATGAAAATGTCAGACTTTCTCTGAATCTGAATTTCATATGCTTTCATCCTGAAAAATGTGTCAGAGATAGACTACGAATAATTCATAAGGCTAAACTATCTCAAGCATAAAAATGATAGAAGCATACAACATTTATTATTTAATCAATTACAAACTGTAAATTTAAATAAAACATGAGTTACTTATCTTTTATAAAATTTCAAGTGTTTCCTTTCGTAAGGTGAGCCTATTAATACGATACTCATACCCATTGTACTTGATATCAATGTATCTCGCAAGAATTGAGGATGTGTCAACTTCTCTTCATACTTAAGTTAATACATCCTGTCAAATTCTTTCATATCCTTGTAATGTTTTGTATATATCTCCTCACAAATGCATACACTTTCCTTCACCTATTTATATATATATATGTACTTATAAGCTCGGTGAACAGATTGTATTCCCTTTGATCTATTCTTCTTAGTTCTACTCATTCACTTTTCTTTGCAATTCCAAACCTTCTATAAATATATACTTCCTAGTATTCAGTGTTGTTCCTCCTATAGAATAACACTAACGCTATCTAGCAAGTCTCCCTCGATCCATAAATCATACTTGTGGACAAATAAGTTTATGGATTTGCAATGGATCATTGTTTTTTTACATAATGAATGCAGTATAACCTAAGGTTAAGATGTGACTTGTCATTTTTGTCTGAATTTAAATTTAATATCTATGTGTACTCCCCTAATGTATATAAATCTTGTCTAAAGGTCAAGTTCTAAAATCCATATCCATATATAGATATTGGATCACTGATGTAAACATTGACCTTAAATATAGTATAGGAATCTTGTATTATGCAATTCCAAAGAATGCTACTATCTATTCCGTGTATATGCCAATGGTCTTATTTTGATGTGATACCCAGGTCTGTAGGTTATACACCTTACCCAACTTGGTAATGACAAAGTTATCATGTTGGTCCTATTCAGATTTTCTAGACTGAATTCTCTTTTTAATATCTTAAGAGTCAAAAGTTATCGTATGCCTTTGCTGAGTTTTAAAATCAAATCTGTGTGTATCCACTATACAATCTTTTAGTTTTAGATATCTTATTGTTTATATGATACTTCCTGGGTGTTTTCTCTATCTGTATGAGATTAGTTCCACTATGGAATGGTGGATTACTCCCACTTATATGAAACCATTCATGCCCTATTTTGATTTGCACCACGTGCTGGCTGTATCCTCTCTTATGTTGACTGGCCTGTATCGTGTCTAACTCCTGAACGGTCATATCCAAAATTAGATATACATAACCTGACATCATGTAGATTATCATAATCATTCCATATCGGATGGTTACAAGCATTAATGTCTTCGATTCTTACTAATAGTTGATATATAAGTATCATTGTTCCCGATGTTAATGGTTTATGCAATGTAAGGGGTGCTATCTCTGATTGACTATACCATCAATGTGTGATCTGATCTTCTCCCTTCCAATTATAGAACTCTCTTTTATACCATATCTTCCAAGAAGTCATGCCTCTTGGGAATGAGGAGTCATGTCTTGACCATAATGGACTTATTAGTCACTTCGTAATCATTCCTTGTTAACAATTAATGATAGATGCTATTTAGATTGAATTGCTGGTATTATTTATCATGCTTATCATTACTTGTAATCAGTGCCAATGCTATTAATTGTACCATACCCAATATGTTTTCTCCGTTCTCATTATTTAGTATTCAGTATTCAGTAAATACTCCATCTAATACATGTTCATGCATTTCTCATATCAATATAATGTTGGCTACCCGTGAAATGTGGAATGCTTCAGAATATATGTTCTTCATCCTCTCCATCGCTCATAGGCTCGATACTCTTAGTATGATCATTGATCTGTTATTCTTTTCATTCTATTGTATGTGAATCCTCTACACTTTCTCCTTCTCCGCACTTCCTATATCTCCCACTGCTCCAAAAGACAGTGACTACCTATGCTTATTTACATTATCTTCTTCACCGTAGAAGACACTCACTGAATACAATACTTGGAAGCAACTAGATGTATGCGAGATTGGTTGCTTGAGATATGAAAAAATAAAATAGTTGAGGAGAGATGTGCGCTCCTTTGGTCTTCAATGTTACAGCCACAGGCACTTTCGGTCACTGACTTCTATGATATGCATCTATTGTACCATGACCTTTATTGCAAATCTGGGATGAACAATAGTCTGAAAGGAACAATAGTCCACAAGTATTCCTTGCACCTGATATCAAGAGGTTGGCGGAACAATACACGAGTCACCATATGAATGTCATCATTGTCTAGATAGTAGGCGACCAAACTAAAGGCTGCGCCTAATAAAAAATAATCACTCCCATTATAGAATGAGGTTGAACCAACATTGTGGCCAAGCTCCTTGACTTCTGTTGTATTTTGTGTTCTTCAACCCTTTTCGTAAGCACCAAATTTAGCCTCAATTTGGCGATCACTTCTTCTCAGACCTCCACAATTAATATGTGCTATTGATTGACAATAATAACAAAATCCAAACTTATTCAGATGCCTTGTATCTCCTCCTATTCATCCATTCTCTTATTTCTCTATTTTAAGTCTCTTATAGGTTAGGCTCTGATACCATGTTATGTAATTTGGATCATCCTATAGAGAATATATGTGAGCGCTGTAGTGAAATAGATTACCATTGTGATTGATCTTTTCACCAGCCATGGATATATATTTATATCTTTTGAATAGTCACGTCTTGAAGAGTCATGACCATATAATAATATAATATGACAATTATGGTAATAACCATAATTGTCTACTATAACCATAATTAACACTAATAAATACCATATTATATAATATATAAATATAAATCATAATTCTTCATTAACAATAATATATATATATATATATATATATATATATATATATATATATATATATATATATATATATATATATATATATATATATATATATATATATATATATATATATATATATATATATATATATATATATATATATATATATATATATATATATATATATATATATATATATAAAATATGAATGAAGATATATCTTAACAATTCATTCTTACCTTTTAATACTTTACCTTCCTGATTACCTTCAATGTTGAATATGTCTCCTTGATCTATGCTTTTGATAAAATTCACTTCATCTGAATTACTACAACATCCTTTATGACTATTAATTACATCTTCATTTCTTCTTGCATGATTTCTAGGGTTAGGGTTAGGATGAAAAACTTTATTGTTCATTCTACAAAACCTTGTTGTATGTCCAATCTTGTTGCATATCTGACAAACAATTCCATTGTTTCCATATCTTGATCCAAGCTGATTGATCTATAATCTACAATTTCTAACAATGTGTCCAACCTTGTTGCATCTATTACATACTACTCCATTTCTTCTATTCATATCTTCAGTAGGTTTCTTATCTGCATCATTGGTATTCCTAAACATTCTACTACTATTATTATTCCTAGTAAATTTAGGTTTCCTGCATTCAATAGCTCTATGTCCAAAACCATGACAATTATAACAATAACATTAAGGGGTTTGAATTGCTTACCTGTGCAATCTCTCTTCATATGAACAATAGTATTACAAGAAAAACATCTACCTTTGAATTCTCTTTGCATACCTTTGGGTGATTCCTCTTTCTTTGGTGGTTCTTCTTCCTTAGGTGTATCTTCAGATTTGTTAATCTCATCAGACTTCTTCTCATTTATACTTTTAGATATTTTTAGATCTGGCTCCTTGCTTTCTTCATTTTCCTTAAAAGTGTTGAATCCAAGACCAATCTTATCATAGAATGGTTTTTGATAAGATATTTTTTCATAAATCTTCTCACTAGTTGAATATAGTCTTTCAAGTTGCTGCTTAGATTGAGTCAGTTCTCCTTTCACTATTGCATTGTATTTCTCAAGTTCAGATGTTACTTTACCAAGTTTAGATTATAATCCTTCATTTTTAGTCTTAAGATTTTCATTCTCTGATTTCAGATTTGCTTCATTCTTGCCACTTCCATCTTTTAGACTTAGCTTCAGATTTTCTATCTTCAGTTCATGTTTAAGGATCTCACTTTCTTTTTCTAAGTTGTCATCACAATCTTCAATATGAACTTCAGATTCCTTTTCAGATTTCAGATCTTCCAACTTGTTTTTCAGTTTCTCAATGAGGTTCTTTGCATCATCATATTTTATTTTTGAAGTGTCTGTTTCATCAATAAGCATATCAATCAGTTCAAGAGCTTCTTCAAGATCCTTCTGTAGTTGATCCATATCCATAGAGATCTTACTCAAGATGCTAGGCTTTCCTTGAATGATTCTTTTTCGAGTAACTAAGCTATGATACCAATTGTTAGAAATAGGGAATATTGAGAGGGGGGGTGAATCAGTATTCTAAAAACTTTATCTTTTGCCCAATTATGGATATAATAGATTATCTTAACACATGAATAACATAAGAAGCTAAACAACATGCATAACAATAAAACTAAAGAACTCATAACACATTATTTGTTCTCAAGGAAACCCTAGCCAAGGGAAAAATCCGATGGGGATGGTACCCACAAAGATCCACTAATCAAAAGTATCTTGTTAAGGATGTTGACCCTATTAGGAGTCTATTACGTGCATATAGTGTCTCAGTCCTTATTTAGGGACTATAGGCCTTTTTAAAAGCCTCAACCCTGTTAGGATTTGGTAGTACAAAATGTGATTACCAGATGAGTCCACTGCTATCATATTACAAAATATATTTAACCAAGGGTTAACATCTAGGATGCCCTCCCTTTATATTTTTAAGTCATTATTTTGATAAAAAAAAAAATCCCTTAACTCTTTATCAATTTTGTCTTCATATTCTGTCCTGTCAGCTTAACATTGTCTTTAGAAAAACTATCATAACTTCTTCCGTACATGCCGTACTGACTTGCACTCTGAGGTGAGTCTTCAATAGTCACCATAAAGTCTATGTTCAAGTGTGCAAGCACTGAAATTACTCCAATCAACATCACAAACCAAAACTATCTTCAGGTTCACTGGTAAAACACACTGTCTCATACTTAGACAATTTCACATTGCGCTCTGACATACTAGCTCTCTAACCTATGTGATTTTCATGTAGATCATATGTTTCCATAATGACAACATCTATGTAACCCACTCAGCCAAATTTCCAATAGATTCAAAAGCTGTGAAGTTAGATAAGAGTTTAGGGATATGTTGTGATCTTATATTCAAGATCGCATCATGAAATGTTTCAAATTGGATGAGTTACAAATGATTTGATGGAGACTGTTCATTAGACTATGTTAGTGAGAAATGATAGAGTTAGTCTCTATGTTTTTGGTATATCTTCCAAATGGTACGGATTCAAAGTGTATGATCTTGAGGGATGGTAGACAAGGTACTGAAGGATGTTTGTTGGTTAGCGCAAGGTGTGAAATTATTGGTGACGTCAGCTATGGTGTGTGTTCTGGTGACAACTAATTTAGAAGTTGACTTAGGAGATGAAGCATGTGTTTTACTGGGAAAAACATAATTGAGGATGTCGGTCCTTAAATGATGTAATGTAATTGTTGTATAATTGTTTTAGATATTGTGTGTATCTTACCAAGGTTTAATATTATTTTTTTGTAATGAGGAAAGCCTTATGGGATGACCTGATCATAGAGAATTGTAATAGGGTATATATGTAAGGTCTTTTCATTGGAAAAGAAATAATCAAGGTGATATAGAAAGGTTATGTAAGTTGCGAGCTTGTGTCTATTGTATGTAGAGTAGAGGTTTGTTGGTGGACTTCATTGGAACTAATCAAGAAAAGATAGTTGTTGCCAAATAGTTCAAAAAGATTGTGTACTTCTTCATACACACCTATGTTGCAAACAATGAGTTCTAAAGGTGGATTTAACCTTCTTTGAGTAGTGAGCCCTCCCTTTTCTTCTTGACTCCTAATAGGGTTTGTCCTCTAACAAGGACTATGTACTGTAATGTTTAAATAAGCTCCTAACAGGGCTAAATCTTCTAACAAGGATACTATACTTTTAGTACATCATTTATGGGTGCTAATTCCCACTGGGGTTTTTACCTTTAATAGGGTTTCCCCAACACCAAAATATTATGTTGGAATTCATTGTATTAATTGGATCTGATATTGCTGCTACTCAAAGTTTAAAGTTTAATAATCTATCATACAACTAATTCACCCCCCCCTCTCAGTTGTATTGTGGACTATTATTCCTAACATGAATATCTAAAGTCAATGGTTCAAGATACATCATGCAATATAAAATATTTAGTTTCATCATTTGGTAAGTGTGATTTTTCTCATGTTGTTTGTGATAGAGATTATCAAGATGGAGATGGTCACATTGTTTTAATTAAGTAAAAATGGGATTTGAAAGGTCCTGAAACCTTGTACATAAGCATCAAAAGATAAAGCATTGAAAGTCCAAAATACAACTATGGTGCCCCACTAGACAAGCAAAAGGATGGACAACCATAGATCCAACCAAAAAGAACAACCCAGATGGTCACAACAAAGGGCGATCAAGATTTACATTTTTTCCCGTCCTTATGTGAACGTAAGTTCATATCGAAAGGAGTGGATGATTTAGATTTTTTTCCCTTAAATATTGTCCATCTAGATCCTCCAGCTTACCAATAGTCTTTTGCCAAACCACAAAAGAGATAGAAGAGACCACTAAAGGGTAGGTCACATTAGAAACCACTAAAGGGACATGAATAGCACCACAACCATTCTCCATAACCCTACTAGGAGAATCATGGATAAGAGGACGCACAACTCCAGTAGCCAAGACTGCATCATAATTAGAGACAACATGAAGAACATGCAAACCAGAGACAACACCATGGGCAGCAAAAACTACAACACCAAAAATGTTCTAGTCAGGGAAAGCAGTAGCCAAGGCCGCATCAGAGACAACATTAGTAGCTTCAAAGACAACATCAGAAGTAGTGGAGGCAACAACATAATTAGCTCCAGTCAAAGCTTCATCATTCTAAGGAGGGCAAGCATCTGAACCCCCATCATTAGAGACTTTACAAACCATATAATGGTGGTTAGAAGCCCCCAACCACCAAGTAGGCAATTTCTTCAGTTTAGCCTTGTTAGAAGAACACCGCACAACAAGATGGCTAGTCTTGTGGCATTTTCTACACCTGAACAAAATACCCTCATAATCAAGATTTTTAGTCCAAGAGCCCAAAGAAGAAGCCAAAGTGATCTTCTCTAGAAGACCCTTGGAAACATCAACCTCCACAAGAATATGAGCATATGTCATCTTAAAAATTTTAGAGGAGTCAGAATTCACCATTTGGAAATCCCCAATAGCCTCTCCCATAGATTCCAAAATAGAATCCAGCCAAAGATGAAGAGGAAGATTCGACAGTCTTAACCATAGGGGTATTTTATTAAAGGACTTAGAAAGAGGGTCAAACCCCTGATACCAGGGTTTGGCCATCAGGGGGAAACACTCCTCCCAAGTGAAATAACTATTACATAGAATAGTTTTCCTATCTTCAACATTTTTTTATTTTACAATAAAGAAACCCCTAGTGACAGGGTATATCTGGACAACATCGATTAAGATAGGTTCCTAATGCTTGGAAATCCAACCATGCAAGTCAGAGAGAGAGAGGGTCATAAAACCCTAAAGGGAAAGATAACAACATTGGAAGAGAAGTCTTCTACAATTTTCATAATCTCATTTATGGTATCTGTATCAAGATTAACCAAAATAGGTTTACTTATAGAAATAGGTTGCACAAGAGAAGAGGAATGAGATCTCCTCCTCCTAGAAGAGGGAGGACCATGGATACCCACTTCAAAGGAAGCCACATTAACATAGGAGGTCATAGAACCACCATACATAGAAGCAACAAACCACTGAACCGCTAGAGCACAAGACCCACCCACCCGAGAAGGTCCAGGCATGAAGGAACACCCAGGCACCAGCAATGCAAGACCAGTAACAACACTGGCAGAATGACCAAACACAAGAGGATCACTAGTGAATGCATGAGTGCCAGAACCAAATGCATTAGCAAAAGCATTTTAAAAAAAACCTATGTGGGGGTAGGAGTGTCCATCAGGAGAGGTACCTCAATTGATTACAAAATTAAGATGGTCACATTGTTAGTTGTGATGATAATTCATTTTATTTTTGCAAAAGATACTAATTTTTTTGATAGTAATACTCGTTTGAAAGTCATGAAAATGATTGGTTATGAAGATAAAGGATTGTGAAAGTATGGGAAAGGAATTAGAGAGCCCATTGATCCTGTGATGAGACCAAAGAATAAATTTCTTGGATTTTTTAATGAAAAGACAAGTATAAATGTTGTTATAGACATTACAGAATCAAATAAACTAGTTCAAAGAATTCAATGTTCACATTGCCACAAAAAAGGACAAAGAAAAGACATATGTTTGGATATTCATCTTTTTAGCGTATGTGGTTTGAAAAATCATTATGAGAAGACATTTTGGAATAAAGAACTGAAGAAGAATTACAAAACAAATTGTAATCAAATACATTGTGGATGGAGTTTTGGATCAAGTTGGAAAATGATTACTAGCATGATTAAAAATTTATTTAAGTATAAAATTTCTTAAGTGAAAAATGATAGAAATCATAGAATGTGTGAATGTTTAAAAGACATAAAAAATATTTTGGATCAAAGGAAATAATTGTCTAGCAAGATATCTATAAAAGGTGAGGGAATTTTTAGAACACAGTTTGGACAATTTGAAGGGCTATCATCGTATTTGGATGAAGTCTAGAGAAAGGAATGATATTCAAGAAAAGATCTAAAGATCATAGAGGTTGTTTGAATGCATCAAGAAAGGAAAGGATTAATGAAAGTATGAAGACTTGCTTATGGACATTTATAAGTGAAAGATAGTAGTCAAGAGTAAAGTATTTTTTAAATGGTGAAGCCTTCATGGTTGAAATTAAGGGGTAGTGTTGAAAATAATTTCTCCCATGCAACTAACTTTATCCACCAACTTACCTTAACCACCTTAGCCTTCACTGACTCATCACAACTGACCTTTTCCTTTTTGACACAGTCAAGGTCAGAGGATCCAATAAAGGATTGTCGAAACTTGCAGCCAAACATCAACAATGTAGAATAACACAATAAGATATGCTTCAAATCAATTTTTCATTCAACATGCCTAATTGTAAGGCCTTCTAGGTTAGGGCCAATTACAATCAATTACAAAAGTAATTTTTCAAACTCCTAGCTAGTTTATCTCTACAACACATTAGTGACTAGTGGAAACACAAAGGTAGATCTAAACTTGAGCTCGCAAGCCACCAAACAATCTCCTTATCTCCAAGCATGCAAACAACTAGCTCTGCTATTACAACATATCAGAAAATAACCCGATCTTCAAGATCTCACAAGATCCAATTGCTATCCTTGTCAATCTACTTCTATTGACTGACTTCGTTAAACAACTATCCAAACACTCCTTAAATACATTTCCTCAACCACAAGTCGGCTAAAAGAAAAAATTATCTCCTAAGCAAAGTTAGCTTCTACTACAAACAAATATTAAATGTAACAATAATCGTCTCTCAAATGGCCTTACAATTATTTAATTCTCCATGTCCACCTCTAGATCTACATAGGAGAAAATAACACAAGCTACCAACATTAAATACACCAAGTCGGCCAACCAAAACATCAAGAACTTCATTCAGTAACTATATCATATTAAAATGGAAGAACTTCCATTTTAAGAATGTTTAGCCCTCTTAGTAAGTTGTTTGGGGTCATGTCAAGTGCCTTGAATGGGTATTTGATTGGATTTGGTTGTTTCCCCCCTATTATGCTTCTATCCCCCTATTTACAGCCTCTTTCTAACAACTCTTTCTGAGAAACTAAGAAATTTGACTTTTTAGGTCAATGATGACCTCGTGGGTCAAGTTTGACCTTGAACTTGACCTAGGTCAAAGTCAACATTGACTCTGACCTAGGAAAAGTTGACTTTGACCCTGACCCTAGGTCCAAATTTCAAGTTTTGAAAGTTTTGGGATGTGGGGTTTTGAAAAGTTTTATTTCCTGCTTTCGAGTCATCTGTTCCAGATTTTGGAAAAGTAAAATCATAATTGGCATTTAATTTATGTCCATTTATAGGGTTAAGGTTAATTGGGATTTAATTCTCCCATGTCAGCCTCTCTAGAAGTTTGTGCCCTAGATCACTATAAAAGGAAGCCTTCCTCCTCTCATTTTCACAAAGCAATTTCATGATCAAGACATCTAGCTCTCAAGTGAAATCAAGCATAAGTGAAATCAAGTGATCAAGAAAGAAAGAAAGAGAAGGAAAGAATTCAAGCATTCATTCATCCTCAAGCACTCAAGTATTCATCAAGGAGATCCATTGTTAGCCATTGAAGAACTCAATCTCTTTGGAGCCCTCTTGTTCAAGATTTCTCCATTCACATTCATTCAAGCTTCGTCCTAGTCCAAGATCCATTCAAGATTGGTGTTGAAGATCTAATGCCATTGATTTAAGACATCCTACATTTGATTCTACATTCATCCATACTTTTGGATTCAATGATTCAAATCCTCCACAAGGGTTTCAACATAAGACAGGTGAATAGTTCCATTTACTTTGTTTACTTACATTACAATTTCAATTAAATTTCAAGGTTGATTCCAAACTAGGGTTTGACCAAGGCAAACCCCCCATCCAAACAACAAAACCATTTTTCTCATAGGTACATGGACATGATAGTGAATTGAAGTTCAGATCTAGATACCCTTTTCAGCGAACTTCTGAGATCTGCGAAGAAATTTTTTTCAGAGCTGTTTCGGGTCAAGGTCAACCTTTAGTGTGGGGTAAGATTGTGCCCTGGGGTAAGATTGTGGCCTGATTTTGAGGTCAAAGTTGACATGGCTCTGAAAGATAAAATTTTTTTGGGTTTTCTCTATCTCGATATTTCTAGTCCGGTGTAGATTATAGAATTTCCTGAAACTGTACATAGACATCAGAAATTAGTCTTTTCTAGATCTGGCCTATTTTGAGGTTAGTATTTTTCTTCTATTCATTTAATATTTCAAGCACATAATTTTAATAATAGAATATAATTTTTTCTACTTCATTCACATTCTCTATAGATTGATTCTTTTGTGCATTAACCTTTTGGTTGATCAATTTGGATCTCTCCTTTGGAAATTCGGATCTAGGTGTGGATCTTGTATTTCCCATTATCTCCCACATATCATATTCATCTATATCTTAGTTTCTAACCATCTACATTTTGGTGAACCTGACACGCTTACCCCATTTTCTTTTGTGGAATTACATGCCTTATCATATTTATGGTGTTAGATCTTGCATGTATTAGATTTCTTTTATATGTTTACATCTCATATAAAATAAAAATACAAAAACATTCATTTATTCATGCTTTGTGTTTTTCTAGTGTAGTTCATTTGTGTTGCATTGGTATATGAGATTTACTACCTCTAGTCCTACCTATAACATTCCAGTTAGAAGAAGTCATAGACTCATGGGTGCCTTTGATCCTAATCTTCCTCTCCTTTCCTTAGGATCCTAGATGACAATTTGATTATTCATGATTCCAACCCTATTATGGAGCAAAAATCTTCTCACTCATCTCATGATGAGGATGATGCTTTAAGATTTCCTACTGAACAAGTCCAAAAAATTTCAACAAAACTTGATAAAATGGGTAATTGGCTTATTCAAGAAAACCATAATCAAGATTCTATTCAAGCTATTAAGGCTCTTAAGAAAGTTCTTCATGATAGTGATCAAGGTGTTAATCTCTTGCATGCTATTACTCATCTTGTCCATTCAAATGTTAAACCTTTATCTCAAGAAGCTCAAGATTTAGGGTTGACTCTTCCTATTACTAGTATAGAACCTTCTTCTATTCCTTTATCTAGTATCCCTACTTATACTCCTTCTTTGGTGACTATAATGGTTCCCATGGGAAAAATATAGTGGCGCTAAAGACTTTAGTGAGAGTATGTTGGAGTTGGGACTTCCTTTCCTCCATTGGTATGATAAATTGGGATCTTAATGGATCTTTTTTTACTTGTTCTAATGGGAGATAGGGGAATAGTCTTATATAGGTTAGAATGGAAAGATTTATTTTATCCTCCAATCAGCCTAATCTTGTGGATATCTATCTTAATTCTCATCCAAGAACCATTTATCATCATAGTGCCCTTTTTCTTGACTGGAAAGATGGTTTAGGAAAAGGCTCACCCTTCAAGTTTTATATAATTTGGATCACTCACACAAACTTCTATAGACTTGTCGAACATTGGTGGAATACCCCTGATGCCAATTCTCCAATGGTCCAAGTCTATAAAAAGATGAAAAGTATTAAGAAAAAAGTTAAAGGATGGAAAAAATCTTTGTTTATAAATATTTTCATGAGGAAAAAGTATATTGGGAGTAAAATCAATGATATACAAGGGAGAACAAAAAGGGATAAAATGATCAGGATACTTATTAGCAAGAGAGTACTCTAAGGAGCAATGTATTAAACTTAACAAACAAGAGGAAATTTCTTGGAAGTAGAAATTGAGGATTCAATGGCTCGCTGAAGGAGAAAAATATACTAGGTTCTTTCATCAGTATACCCTCAAACATAGAATTAGGAATCATATCAAGAAGTTCTTGCTTCCTAATTTTATTGTGGTTGAGGAGGAGGACGATATTACCTATGAAGCTATAATTTTTTTTCTAGTAACTAGGGTACTGTGAATTCTATCTTCTTGGACGTAGATGGTTTTTTGGAGGCTATTCCTTGTTTGATTAATGAAGATGACAAAAAAAATATCCAAGAATTTTTTGTTCCGGGAATTTACAATTTTTTTCTTCTCCTTTAGTGCCTTCAAATCCTTGGGCCTTAATGGTTTTCCCATAGCTTTCTTCCAAGAATATTCGGATATAATTGGGGGGATATTTTTAATGCTATGAGAGACTACTTTAGAACTAGTAAAGTGTTCAAGAAACTTAATTGTACCTATATTTATCTCATCCCCAAGGTGGATGAACCCCATACTATGTTTGAAATCAAACTGATTAGTCTGTGTAACACTATGTACAAAATCCTTTCCAAGGTGGTGTTTAATAGACTAAAATACGTTTTGTACAAAATTATCTATCATAATCAAAAAGGATTTTTTGGTTGGAGAAATTAATGAATGCAATGATAACGACCTATGATATTGTGCACTTTATGTGAGCTAATAAAAAATCTAGTATGATGCTGAAGTTGGATACATCTATGACCTATGACAAAGTAGATTGAAATTTTTTTGGAGGTTGTTTTGAAAATTTTTGAATTCAAAGGTAAATTATTCAACACGATCATGAATTGTGTCACTTCTACTAAGTACTATGTCTTGTTCAATGGCTCCCTGAGTGGGTTCTTTTATACAAGTAAATATCTTAGGCAAGGAGATCCTCTTTCACCTTATCTTTTCATATTGGTGGCTGAAGTGTTGGGTAGGAGTATTTGGAAGAGAATGGATTCCAATACTCTAATGGGATGAAGAGATGCTTCCCAACTCTAGCCCTTCTCCTACTATTAGTTTCTTGATGATACTACCATGTTTGGAGAGTCTTATGTATATGAAGTGATAATATGCAAGGAGCTCCTTAACAGTTATGCTAAGGTTTCAGGCCAACAAATAAATTATAACAAAAGAAAGATTTATTTCTTTAATATTAATAACTCCCTTCAAACTACAATCTCATGGATTTTGGGTTGTAAGCTTGCTATTCAACTAGACTCGTACCTGGGGCTTCCCCTTACTACTAAAGTCCCTCCTACATTATATTCAAATAATCTCATTAAGAGATTCCAGATGAAAATTGTTGGGTTGAAAGGGAAACTCCATAACCTTGGAGGGAAAGTTTAGTTGTCAAAATATTATTTTCAAAATATCCTTGTGTTTGTTCTTTCTCTTTTCAAAATACATAGTTTGATTGTTGATGTGATAGAACGAATCTAAAATAAGTTTCTTTGGACAGGCACATATAATAATTCCTACATGGCTCTTGTTAAGTGGGAAAAGGTCTACATTCCTAAAAAACTTGGTGGCTTGTGAGTTAGAAAAATTAGATAGTTCAATAAGGCTCTTCTAATTAAGATATGATGGCTACTCATAAAAGATAAGAGGGAATGGACTAGGTTAATGAGGGTGAAATATCTTGGTAATGAAAATTTTGACTTCTTTTTATATGAGCATTTCTCTGTTGTAGGTTCCCCCCTATGGAAGAGTATAGTTAATGTAAAAAAAGGTCTTAATAAAGGGTGTAGATTGATTATTGGAAATGGTAAGAAAGATGAACTATGGGAGGACGTTTGGAACCAGGATAAACCTCTACTTGAGGTTAATTCTCTGTCTCAAATTAAGGGTTTCCTAACTAATCAATATGGCACCAAGGTGGAGAATTATGTGGATCAAAATGAAGGTAAACATAATTGAAGGAACTTCGTAGGATGTTTGATTAAAAATATGGATACTCCTACTTGTTGGAAACAATTGTCTGAAGGAAATTGCTACTCAAATTATGTATTGTCTTTGATGTCACACAATGTCATAGTCTATAGCAATCAGTTCCTACCGAGCTCAGTCAGTCTGCCAGACAGGAATATTAGTGCTTACTGAGTCCACTCAGTTATCAAAGAAATTTAGTGTTTACCGAGTTCAGTCAGTCGTCAAAGGAAATTCAGTGTTTACTGAGTTCAGTCGGTCGTCAAAGGAAATTTAGTGTTTACCGAGTTCAGTCAGTCGTCAAAGGAAATTCAGTGTTTACCGAGTTTAGTTGGTCGTCAAAGGAAATTTAGTGTTTACTGAGTTCAGTCGGTTATCGAAGGTAAAGGATTGTCGGTGTTTACCGAGTTCCCTCGGTCTCCGAAAGATTGTAGAAAGTTATGGTCACCGAGCACTGTCGGCCCTTGAAGGATTTTTGCAAAAAGAGTTTTCTTAATTCAGACAACTATTATACTAAATAATGTCGATTTGACAAATCTAAAATCATATAAATAAAAGGTCAAATGTGAAAAATAAAGATATACAATACAGTAGAAGATTTATAGAAGAAAAGACAGGAAAGGTGTGTGCGAATTTGTGAAGGATGTTCAGATATCCTTAAGGTGCAACAGAGATTTATTCGATCAGGAAGGATCACACATATGCAGAATAGAGATCTGTAATCAGCAAGGCAGTAGCATTATTATACAGGTCATTCTTCATTGTTACCTTCTTATCATTGTAACAGTGAATTATAAATCTCTTAACCGAGTTGGTTTAACAACCATATTGTAAATCCTCTAACAAGGTGACAATTCCATTGAATTGTTTTCAAGACCTCTTACCAGGCCACTCCTAGCAGGGTGATTAAATCCTCTAACAAGGTCACACCTAACAGTGTGTTTTGTAACCTTTTACCGGGTTGGCTTCTAACTGGGCATCACTTCAGAAAAGTGAAAATCAGTATCTAGATACATTGGTGGTTTTTTCCCATATTGGGTTTCCACGTTAAAATCTTGTGTCTCTTGTGTTCTTAATTGCTATCTTAATCATACACCAGTGCTGATGAATATCTAAAAGATAATTTTGCTAATACTTTCTGCATCTTTAAAGTTACTGCAATCTATTTACTGAGTGCTAAAATAGATAACCTTTTAAGATATCCTAAGGGATCTAGAAAGAATTAATTGTGAAGTGTTTTATGGTTGACTGATTCACCCCGCCCCCTCTCAGTCACTTCATCCATATTCCATCAATTGGTATCAGAGCCTTTGGTGCTTGCAGGAAGGGTTTCAAGGACCTAAGCTAAAGATCAGGATGTCTTACAAGAGGGAAATTCCAAAGCTCAATAGAGATAACTTTTCAGCATGGCAAGGTCTCATGCGACTTCATCTGGCTTCCATTGGTGATTCAGGATGCAAATACATTGATGAAGAATACACAATTCCTGATGGCACATTAACTGTTGAAGACATTGCAGATAAAAAGACTCACAACACCATGATGATAGACATTGCATCTGCTCTCAGCTATGAAGAATTTGATGATATTAAAGAATGCACTACTGCATATAAAATGTGGATGGAACTGAAGAAAATATATGGTGGTGATGCAAATGTGAAAAGAGCCAAAGTAGAAAGCCTAAGAGGACAGTTTGACAAGATGACTATGAAGGAAGATGAAAACATTGCAAAATATGTTGAAAGAATCAAAGAAAGTGTAAGTGCAATTAGAGCTTCTGGAGGACCAATCTCAGATGAAACTATTATAAGTAAGGTACTCAGAACATTACTCCCTATCTATGCAATAAGAGTATCAGCTATTCAAGAAAGAAGGTTTGAAACAAACCACAATATAACTTTGGATGCTTTAGTTGGAAGATTGACAGCCTTTGAATTAGACAACTATGACAACTATGTTCCTAGTTCCAAAAATATTGAATCAGCATTTGAGGCCAAGGTTTCACTAAAGAAGAACAAGAAAATTAAAGAAGTTCAGTCAGAAAGTGAAGAAGTATCAGAAGAAATTTCTGACAGTGATCTTGAAATTGTAGAAGCATTACTTGCAAAGAAGTACTCTAGAGGGAAAGGTAAATATAAAGGTAAAACTCCTTTAATCTATTTTTCATGTGAAGAAATTGGACATATTGCAGCTAGGTGCCCAAACAAGCAAGTCAAGGAAGAGAAGAGAAGTCACAAGTACTATGGCAAAAAGAATTTCAAATCATTCAAGGATAAAGGTAAGAAAACATGTTTTATGGCTAAAGATTCTGATGATAGTGAAGAAGAAATTATCTTTATTGCTATAAAAGATGAATCTGATGATGATGAAGATAAGATGGCACTTATTTCTCATATAAGCAAAAATGATATATGGATAATAGACAGTGGATGTTCACACCACATGACTGGTGACAAGACAAAATTTGAATATCTAGAAGACTGTGATAGTGGTAATGTAAGATTTGGAAACAATGAACCTTGTTGTATAAAAGGAAAAGGAAGAATCTCATTAACCAAAGAACTCATATGTGATAATACTTATTGGGTTGAAGGATTAAAACATAATCTTCTAAGTGTAGCATAGCTAATCAACATTGGTTTCAAGGTTGAATTCATGAATGGTCAAGCAAGACTGCTGGATGAAAAAGGAAAACTCATTGGATCAGGCAAACAAACAAAAGGTAACTTATTTTATCTTGATCTCAGTGAATATTCATGCTTTATTGCTCAAATAGAAGAAAGTTTGCTATGGCACAAAAGGTTATGTCATGTGAATTTTGATAACATGATAAAAATAAGCAAATTCAAGAAGGTTAGAAGCATTCCTACTTTGAAGAAACCTGATACTGGTCTATGTAAGAATTGTCAGATTGGCAAAATGAGTAAAACTAGTTTCAAGAGTAAGAACTATCAGTCTAAAGAAATTTTGGAAATTGTGCATACTAATTTATGTGGACCTATTGGAATACAAAGCTATACTGGAGATAAATTCTTTATTCTTTTCGTTGATGATTATTCTAGAATGATGACTGTCATGTATTTAAGAGAAAAATCAGAAGCATTTGAAAAGTTCAAATGGTACTTAGCAAGAGTGGAAAAGGAAACAGGGAAAAGATTGAAATGCTTAAGATCAGACAGAGGTGGTGAATTCATCTCCCATGATTTTAACAACTTTTGCATTGAAAGAGGAATCAAAAGACAGGTATCAGCTCCTAGAACTCCTGAGTAGAATGGAATAGCAGAAAGAAGAAACAGATCTATTATGGATTGTGCAAGGACTCTAATGATAGAAAAGAACATCGCTATAAAGTACTGGAAGGAAGCTATCAGCACTGCAGTTCATACCTTGAACTGAGTACAATTGAAGAAAGACACATTCAAAACTCCTTATGAATTATGGTATGGCTATAAACCCAATGTAAGTTACATGAAAATATTTGGTAGCAAGTGTTATATCTTAAAAGAATCCAGAAGAAATAAATTTGATGTGAAAAGTGATGAAGGAATATTCCTAGGATATTCTAGCAAAAGCAAGGCATACAAATGTCTGAACTTATCTACTCACAAAGTCATAGAAAGTATACATGTAAAATTTGATGAGTTTGTAGAAAAGACTGAAGAAGAAAGCAAAAGGGAACCTGAGAACTACAGAAGATTCGTTTACATTGAACCTGAAACATTGGCAGACACAACTATCAATAAGGAAACTATATCTACCGACCTGAGCATAGTTACCGAGTCACAAACTGAGTCATAGGAAGAAGTTCAAACCGAGTCACAGGAAGAAATTCAGACTGAGTCTCAGCCTGAAGTTACCGAGCAAATATCTACCGAGCCCAAGCAACCTGAAGAAGAGATCCTAGAAAACAACAACATGAATCATTCAAAAGGCAAGGAACCTAT
This sequence comes from Chamaecyparis obtusa, assembly GCA_027943335.1. Taxonomy (NCBI): domain Eukaryota; kingdom Viridiplantae; phylum Streptophyta; class Pinopsida; order Cupressales; family Cupressaceae; genus Chamaecyparis; species Chamaecyparis obtusa. The sequence goes on from BSBK01003764.1 coordinate 133,093, forward strand.
ACTAGCCAAATATGTCAGAAGACATCATACACCAGATCAAATTGTTGGAAACAAATTAGATGGTACTATGACAAGAAGCAAGCTAAAAGGTACATGTCTACTTACTGACTTCGAACCTAGAAATATCAAAGATGCATTGGAAAATGAAAGTTGGATTGAAGCAATGAATGAAGAATTAGAACAAATACAAAAGAACAAAACATGGACTCTTGTACCTAGACCTAAAGATAAGAATGTAATTGGAACAAAATGGGTATTCAGGAATAAGCTGAATGAAGATGGTCAAGTATCTAGAAACAAAGCTAGACTGGTATGCAAAGGTTATTCTCAAGAAGAAGGTATAGATTATGGAGAAACTTTTGCTCCTATTGCAAGATTAGAAGGTGTAAGAACTCTACTTGCTTATGTAGCACACAAAGGATTTAAGGTATATCAGATGGATATAAAATCTGCATTTCTCAATGGAATTCTTGATGAAGAAGTCTACATTGAACAACCAGAAGGTTTTGTTGATCCAAATAAAAAGGACATGGTCTGCAGGTTACACAAAGCATTGTATGGTTTGAAACAAGCTCCTAGAGCTTCGTATGAAAGACTCCATAACTATTTGATTCAGATTAATTTCAAAAGAGCCAATGATAACAACAATCTGTATATTAAAGAAGGATCGGATGACAAAATTGTATTGGCAGAAATATTTGTAGATGATACTATATTTACAGTGAATGAGGATCAGTGCAAAGAATTTTCAGAGCAAATGAACAAAGAATTTGAAATGTCTATTTTTCGTTTAATAAAATTCTTTGTTGGTCTTCAAATTCAGTAAAGCAAGAATGGTATATACATTACTCAATTTAAATACATTAAGGAAATACTTAAGAAGTTTGGTATGGAAGATTCAAAACCAGTTGGTACACCCATGTGTACTGGACTGAAACTTACCAAAAATGATGACTCAAAAGAAGTTGATCAGACCCTATACCGATCTATGATTGGAAAATTGTAGTATGTAGTACATACAAGACCTGATATTGCCTTAGCAGTCGGTATAGTAGCTAGATTCTCAGCAAAACCTAAGGAAAATCATATGATGGCAATCAAAAGAATCTTAAGATACTTAAGAGGAACTAAAGAATATGGTTTGTGGTATAAATTTGGAGGCAATCTAGACTTAAAAGTGTTTACTGATGCTGATTGGGCAGGAAACATTGATGATAGAAAAAGCACAAGTGGTGGAGCTTTTTTTCTTGGAAAAAGACTGGTATCCTGGACTAGTAAAAAGCAAAATTGCACATCTCAATCCACAGCTGAAGCAGAATATGTTGCTGCTGCAGTAAACTGTTCAAATATTGTTTGGTTTAAACAGTTATTAGAAGGTATGAAGGTTGAAATCAAAGAACCAGTTGTTATATTTTGTGACAATACCAGTGCAATAAACATTTCAAAGAATCCAGTGATGCATTCCAAAACCAAGCACATCACTATTAAATATCACTTTGTCAGAGAATTGGTGCAGGACAAGGAAATCAGATTAGAATATATTCATACAAAAGAACAGATTGTAGACATTTTTACCAAACCATTACCGAAGGATGCATTTGTGTATCTAAGAGGTAAGTTAGGGGTCATTCCCCTATCCAAGGCTCACTAAATACAGTTTTAGTGATGCATCAACCAAAACATGATTGAAAATCAACCAGTTGATGCAGCATATTCAAGGAATCATTGCATATGAATCAGTACTTGAGGTACATTAATTTACACTGGTAATATGTGAATTGTCTTTGGCATGTGTTGTCAAAGAGGGAGTGTTTGCTATGTCTTTGCTATTACTTCAAGAAACTTTTAATAGTCAGAAGGAAGAATTTTCAGGATAAAAGAAGTTTGCTGACAAAGGGAGATTTGAATCTGAACCAAGCTAACTCTTTCAAATTTCTTATGCTATGACATATTGTGTTGCCATCAATGCCAAAGAGGGAGATTGTTGGAAACAATTGTTTGAAGGAAATTGCTACTCAAATTATGTATTGTCTTTGATGTCACACAATGTCATAGTTCGCAGTAATCAGTTCCTACCGAGCTCAGTCAGTCTGCCTGACAGGAATATTAGTGCTTAACGAGTCCACTCGGTTATCAAAGAAATTTAGTGTTTACCGAGTTCAGTCGGTCATCAAAGGAAATTCAGTGTTTACCAAGTTCAGTCGATCGTCAAAGGAAATTCAGTGTTTACCAAGTTCAGTCGGTCGTCAAAGGAAATTTAGTGTTTACCGAGTTCAGTCGGTCGTCAAAGGAAATTCAGTGTTTACCGAGTTCAGTCGGTTATCGAAGGTAAAGGATTGTCAGTGTTTACCGAGTTCCCTCAATCTCTGAAAGATTGTAGAAAGTTATGGTCACCGAGCACTATCGGCCCTTGAAGGATTTTTGCAAAAAGAGTTTGCTTAATTCAGCCGACTGTTATACTAAATAATGTTGATTTGACAAATCTAAAATCATATAAATAAAAGGTCAAATGTGAAAAATAAAGATATACAATACAACAAAAGATTTACAGAAGAAAAGACAGGAAAGGTGTGTGCGAATTTGTGAAGGATGTTCAGATATCCTTAAGGTGCAGCAGAGATTTATTCGATCAGGAAGGATCACACATATGCAGAACAGAGATCTGTAATCAGCAAGGCAGTTGCATTATTATACAGGTCATTTTTCATTGTTACCTTCTTATCATTGTAACAGTGAATTCTAAATCTCTTAACCGAGTTGGTTTAACAACCATATTGTAAATCCTCTAACAAGGTGACAATTCCATTGAATTGTTTTCAAGACCTCTTACCAGGCCACTCCTAGCAGGGTGATTAAATCCTCTAATAAGGTCACACCTAACAGTGTGTTTTGTAACCTTTTACCAGGTTGGCTTCTAACCGGGCATCACTTCAGAAAAGTGAAAATTAGTATCTAGATACATTGGTGGTTTTTTCCCATATTGGGTTTCCACGTTAAAATCTTGTGTCTCTTGTGTTCTTAAGTTCTATCTTAATCATACACCAGTGCTGATGAATATCTAAAAGATAATTTTGCTAATACTTTCTACATCTTTAAAGTTACTGCAATCTATTTACCGAGTGCTAAAACAGATAACCTTTTAAGATATCCTAAGGGATCTGGAAAGAATTAATTGTGAAGTGTTTTATGGTTGACTGATTCACCCCCCCCCTCTCAGTCACTTCATCCATATTCCATCACTACTGTGTTAAGAAAAAAATTGTTGGAAGACCTTAGGTCTTTTGCTAAGATTTTTCCTAATTGTTCTCTCTTCTCCCAAGCTCTTTATTGATAGATGGATATGGAGGTATAACTCTCCTAGCTCCTTTTATGTTATCTTATCTTATCAGGATTTAGAAATGATGAATGATAGTGAAGATTTATGGAAACACATCTGGATACCCAACCTTATCCCCAACATAAAATTCTTTTGGTGGGCTGTGGCTCATGGTCAGATTCTTATTGTTGATAAGATGTATCCTTTTAAAAAATGAGAGTCAATCCATGGATCTCATTTTTATTCATAGTTGCTTTATTGTTGTTATCATGTATCTTATCCTTTATTCCCTCAATATCGATTAGGTTATTCCTTTGTTGTTAAACAAATTTGTTTGTTGCAAAATTTACACTACTAGATCAATGACTCATGCCCTTTAAGAAACACATATATAAACAATAGTTGGGTAAACAATTGTATTTGTTTCCTTATAAAGTTTACAAGGTACATCTCCCTGATCATATTTCCAATGAATCAAACTAAACTAACATTCAAGCATGCTTTTCACTAGAAAGAGCATAAGGCATAATGCATGGTAGCACTAATATGTTTTAAATAAATGCAATATAAAATCATCGATCAAAATCACACAAAAAATCAATGTTTTCTATAAACATTCATTCTATAAATACATAAAATAATTGATTCTAAGTCATCTATATAGAAACTTACATCCATACAGATAAATTAGGAAATAATTGAATTCATTAATAGGTTTTATCTATCGTACATAAAAGATACAACCAAAATATAAACACCCAGATTTATGTTACTCTTCAGCCAATTCAAAATACTTTCATTCATAGATTGAATATTCCCCAATTCATCTTCAAAGTATATTAGAGCATATATATTGTGTCACTAAGAGAGTTTCGAAAGCCAAAATTATGAACCTTTAACATCAATTCATTCAAGAATTTATAACAAAGTTTTAACCATAACTAATTTAAAAACTACCTATGGTAGCAGAAAAATCCCAAGTGAAATAAACTAGTTTTAATAGCTAAAACTAGATAACTACTAGATAAACATCCCTAGTTTTTAGTAAAAGTATTTTAAAAGTAGGAAAAACCATAACTAAGATGCATGTGGTGATTTTTTGCAAGAAGCTTCTCCAAGTTGTGTTGCCACACTTCACTCTACTTTCCATTCCTTATAGACATTTGTAAACTGTGGAGTGGAGGAGGGATTTGAGGTCTTGATAGACAAAATTCTCTTTTTCTAGGAATCTTTCTCCCATTTCATCTCACCAAGGCTATGCTGATGCAGGAGCATCTTAGGTTATTAGCAATCATGTGTCACTAAAAATAAGTTTGAGTTGTTCAATTTTCTCGGTAGCTGCTTGGTTCCTTTTTTGACTGAGTTAGCTTAGTAGTTGCTCAGTTCCTTCTTTGACCTAGTTTCTCAGTTGGTTTGCCTAGTTATTTAATGTCACTCAATAACCTTTCTCACCAAGTGGTTTATTTTGGATTTCTTTTGAGGTTGACTTATGCATTGAATTTTGGTCATGATGTTAATGTTGGTATGGATCATTGGGAAGTGTGTGGACCTAGATTTGGTTGTTCCTTTCTCCAATGATGGATCTAAAGGCTGACTTGTTTTGGTAGCTATCTCTTGTATAAATAAAGTTGTTCATAGTTTTTAGGACAAACAAAGGTCAGGACTAGAAGATAGAGGATAGTTCTGAAGACTAAATCCTTGCATGTTAGAGGACTGTTGTAAACAATTTTGATGTATTTGGCCGTAACTGGGAAGGCCTTATAGTCGGGCATGTATGAGATTATTGTTGAATAGTTTAAGAATTTTTCTACATTCTCTCTTCCATGTTGTGTGTTTTACCTCCGCGTGTGTGATCTATGGAAGGGGGTTGTGATCTAGGTGTGCATTTGGCCCTCCATCCTACCCTACCTTGCATCAGGTGGTATCAGAGTGAAGGTTGAGAACTGGATCTAGACTTGCAAATTTAGGTCAAGGGTTCCATCTTGCAAACTCTAATTGATATTTGTTGTGGGGTAGAAGATTGTTATCTAACTTGTAATTGTAGAGCATTTTAGGATGGTTCATGGGAGGCAAGATGCAGATCTGAGATTGGTAGATATGTTAAGACAAATTGATGCTAGGCTAGAAGCTATTGAGACAACCCAACACTAAGGAAGACATCTTGAAGATGTTAGTGATGAATAAATTGAAGAGGAAGAAGGTGAAGAAAAACCTGCACCTGTGATGGATCATGGTGAAGAAATAATTTTGAAGGCATGGACAAACTTGAAGTCTACACCATATTTCAATCCTCCTGAGTATAGTGGAAAGCTATATTTAGATGAATTGATGGATTGGATCACTAAGATGGAAAAGTATTTTGAATATGAAAGTGTTCCTAAGGAGAAAAAGATGAAAATTGCAAGCACAAAGCTGAAAAGTCATGCATCCTTATGGTGGGAGTATCTACAATTGGATAAAAAAAGGAAAGGCAAAGGAAAAATCAAGGTATGGAATAAGATGGTGAATAAGTTGAAAGGTAAGTTCTTACCATGTGATTATCAGATTAACCTAGTTAGGCGAATGCAAAGTTTGAGACAGAAAGATAGCTTGGTAAAAGATTATAATGAGGAATTCTATAGGTTAGATATTAGATCTGGACATGTTGAAGATGAAGTGGAAATAATTTCTAGGTACCTAAATGGGTTAAGAGTATCCATCTAGAAGAGGAGATGAGTTTGGTTAAGTTGGAAAAAATTGAGGAAGCTTATTAGTTTTCCCTAAAAGCTGAAGAGAAATTGAATAAAAGACATGAGAAAAGAAAAAGAGGAAGAGGCAGTAGATTCCCTAAAGAAAGAGGTAGATCTTATGGTGAAAACAATAGATCTAATCAAGACAAGACAATTCAGGATAAGGGTAAGACCATGTGAAAAAGTGAAAGTTCTTCTAGAGGAAGAGCCAGTAATTACAGAGGTGGTTATAATAGAGGTGGATTCTAGGGTACTTGATACAATTGTGGAGAGGAAGGACATAGGTCATTTGAGTATACACATGCAAGTAAGAAGGTCGATAATAGTAAAAATACTTTGGTGCAACAAGAATCCCTGAATGAACTAGATAAGGAAAAGAACTTGATGGTTAGGAAAGCACCTTGGAGTGAAATTAATAAGGAAGATCCATTAAGGAAAAGTTTGTTCAAGACTAGATGTAGATTTTCTGATGAAGTGTGGATGGTAATAATTGATAGTGGAAGCTAGGAAAATTTGGCATCTAAGGAAATGGTTTCAAAGTTGTTGTTAGAAAGGTTGAAACACCCGAGTGTTATATTTTATGGATCAAGGATGAGAATACACTATTGGTAAGTGAACAATGTTATGTGAGTTTGAAAATTGGAAAATACTATGATAAAGTGTTATGTGATATCATGCCTATGTATTGTTGTCATATTTGTTGGGTAGACTTTGGTAATATCATATACATGCTATATATGATGGGAGATTGCATAAATACACTATTTGGGCTGATGGGAGAAGAAAAATATTGTTACCTCTAATACTAATGTTTGTACATCTATGAAATTTTGTTTGGTGGAAGGAAGAAAGTTTGTTAAGGATTTAAATAAGAATGATATATGTTTTGTTGTGATTCCTAACAAACCGAGTTCAAAAATAGTAGATAGAATACCTAAAGAGATTGATAAGATACTCACTGATTATAAGGATATCATTTTTGATAATGTACCTAATGGTTTTCCAATGAAGATAAGTATTAATAATTGTATAGATCTAATTCCTAGAGCTAGTTTACCAAATAAGGCATCACATCGGTTAACACCTACCGAGAATCAAGAATTGAACCCACAAATCCAATAATTACTACAGAAAGGTTTTATCTGAGAAAGTTTGAGTCCATGTCTAGTACTAGTTGTATTGGCACCTAAGAAGAATGGATAATGATGGATGTGTACTGATTCCAAATAAATTAACAAGATAGCAGTGAAATATAGGTTTCATATACCGAGAATGGATGACATAATGGATAGTTTGACTGGAGAAAAGTATTTTACCCAAATTGATTTGAAAAGTGGATATCATCATATCAGAATCAGAGAAGGTGATGAGTGGAAGACTTATTTCAAGATAAGAGAAGGTTTGTATGACTGGTTGGTTATGCCTTTTGGTTTAACTAATGGACTGAGTACTTTTATGAGATTAATGAATGAAGTTTTGAAAAAATTATTGGGTAAATTTGTGATTGTATAGCTAGATGACATTCTAATATTATCTAAGACCAGAGAAGAACATTTTTTTCATATTAAAAAGGTATTATAGAGATTGAAAGAAGAAAATTTGTTGATTAATCTAAAAAAATGTTCCTTCATGAAAGAAGAGATTGTGTATTTGGGATTTTTTATTTTAGCTGATAGTTTGAAAATGGATCCTCAAAAGGTTGAAGCTATTTTGAATTGGCCTACACCTAAAAATGGTAGTGAGGTAAGATCATTTCATGGTTTATCAAGTTTCTATTGAAAGTTCATCATAAATTTCCATTCAATTTGTAATGCTATGATTGAGACTATGATAGGAGATAAAAGACAATTCAAGTGGACATATGGAGCTGATAAGAGTTTTGAGACTTTGAAGCAGAAGGTTGTTCAATTGTTTGTGTTAGCATTGCTTGATTTCAATAAGGTATTTCAAGTTGAATGTGATGCAAGTGGTAATGCAATAGGATTTGTTTTGAGTCAAGAAGATAAATGTGTTTCTTTCTTTAGTGAGAAGTTGAATGATGTAAAAAGGAAATATTTTGTGTATGATCAAGATTTCTATGCTATTGTTCAAGCCCTAGATAAATGGAGACATTATTTTATACCGAGTGAATTTGTGTTGTATAGTGATCATAAGGCTTTACAATATTTAGGTAGTCAAAATAAGTTGAGTTAGAGACATATGAAATGGGTCGAATATTTGTAGACTTGTACATTTGTGATAAAACATAAGAGTAGAGTCACTAACCTATTTGTTGATGCATTAAGTAGAAGAAGATATTTAATGACATAAATGAGAATTGGAGTTCTTGGTTTTGATGACATGAAAGATTTGTTTGAAACTGACCCTGATTTTTTTGAGCCATGGAAGATGTGCAAAGCACCTATTCAAGATCAATTGAGTGCTAAATGGGAAGACTATTTCAAGATCAATTGAGTGCTAAAGTGGTTTGGCTAGACATTTTGGTATTGACAAGACATTGAATTTTTTTAAGGAGAAATACTTTTGGCCACAATTGTATAAGGATGTTCAGAAATTTATGAAAAGTTGTGGAATTTGTCAAGTTGCAAAAGGAGTAAGTCAGAATAATGGATTGTATACAATGATTTCTATTCCTGGAAACCTTGGATTGATATCAATATCAATTTTTTTCTTGGCCTACCGAAGAGAGTAAGAGGTAATGACTCCATATTTGTTGTTGTAGATAGATTTTCTAAAATGGCACATTTTATACCTTATAGAAAGCCATCAGATGTAGTGCATATAAAAAGTCTTTTATTTAAGGAAATTTTTAGATTGTAGAGATTACCAAGGAGTATAATCTCTGACCTAGACAATAAGTTTGTTGGATACTTGATGAAGACTCTTTGGAAAAAGTTGGGTGCTGAGTTGAGGTATAGTTCTACATTTCACCCACAGACTGATGGATAGATAGAGGTTGTAAATAGAAGTTTAGGTAATATTTTGAGATGCTTATTTGGAGATAAACCAAGTAATTGGGATTCTATATTGGCACAAGTAGAGTTTTCATACAATAATTCAGTGAATAGGAGTACTGGAAAAACACACTTTAAGATTGTTAATGGCATACAACCAAGAGGTATATCATATTTAAAGGACTTTTCTGGAGAAGAAAAGATAAGTGTTGAAGGAGAAGAGTTTGTTGAGTTCATGAAGACATTACATGAGGAAGTAAAACATAAGTTGGCAAATAGTAATCAGAAATACAAGGATAGAGAAGATAGATCAAGAAGACATAAAAATTTCATAGTTTGGGATGAAGTTGATGATCTACAACTGATTTAGAACCTAATTGAAGATCAGTGATTAGAGATCACCGAGTTGTTGATTATATATGATATATGATTAAATCAGTAATATTTTGTCATTGATGTCAATTAATTTGACAACACTTATTTTGTAAGTTACAATAACTAAACATCTATAGAAAAGGAGTAAAAGAGATGAAGAACAAAAATATCTACATAAGGAAGATGTATATGATAGATGAGGATAAGGAATACATTGTGTAACTTACTGATGAGTTTATGACCTTATGTTGTTGATCACTTGATTATATTTCATTCATCTATGATGAGGAAAAGAACTGAATGACACAAAGCAGTGTGGTCGGTTGATGAAGCATCATAGTATACACCGAGCAGTGTAGTGTATACCAAGCACAGTATAATCCAAGCATGTGTTCGCCAATGCATTTCTTTGTTCAATAAGAAGAAGAAAAAGAACTAAATGATTAGTTTAGCTGTTAAGGATTGTTGAGCTGTAAAGTACATCAAAATCAGTGATGGAGATAATGTTTGTTATGAAGATCAATGGCTAGCACAATTCAAGGAACATCTGAAGGATGAAATCAATATATTTTACTGGCACATCAACTGAGGAAGGTTTAAGCGAAAAAATGGATGAAGGAGAATAAGTGGAAAAATCTTATGGAGGAAAAGAAAATGGTTTACTTATCTATTTAAGAGACTAGAGTTTCATTATGAAACTTATGCTGGAAGAAGAAGGACTGTAGAACTATTGCATGAACAAGCTTCATGTATGCATGATCAAACTGGTTAAGGAGAATCGAACTATAGAGTTTATCGAGCATCAAAAATCTATTACCGAGTGATAGCAAGTCATTGATTATTGTTGATATAGAATTGATATACTAATTAGAGGATTTCAATGAGCTTAAAATAGATCTACTAATCTAATAAATGATAGATTGAAGTTGTATTGTATTTAGATCAACTACTGTTACATTTTAACCATTGTAAATAGAGAAATATCTTAATAGACTGGACTTGAAAGTCTTTTATGTTTCATTCATAGAATGAACATTGTTATCATGTCAACCCCATAGTGAATGTTGGTTGGATGATAACAGTTGGTCTTGAATCCTCTAACAAGGTCACACCTAACATCATGTTTGTAACCTTTAATAGGGTTGGGTCTTCACCAACCTCACTTCATAAGAGTGAACATTTTTGGGTTACCGGTCCTAGGTGGTTCTTCCCTTCACAGGGTTTCCATGTTAAATCTTTTGTGTTCTATGTTCATTGTGATGATTGTTTGTTATCATAATTTACATATTGCATGTTGGATTTGGTCTGTAATCATTAGTTTTTTATTGACTGGTAATTGGTAAAAGCACAGACAGTATAGTATTTTAAGTTACCGAGCTGCAGAAGTTTAAGTAAATTGTTTTGGATTATACATTTTGATTTGGGACTGTGGATAACTGATTCACTCCCCCTCTCAGTTATTGTAACAATTGGTATCAGAGTGTTGGTTGCTTGGAACAGAGTTTTAAGGACTTCGGCACAAAGGTCTCAAAATTTTTAAGAGGGAAGTGCCAAAGCTAAACAAAGATAACTTCACAATATGGCAAAGTCGAATGAAGCTGCATATATCTGGGATTAGGAATTCTACCCTAGATCGGATTACAAATGGATACCTTGCACCACCCAATGGTCCCTTGACCCTTGATCAACTATGGGAAAGGCATGAACATAATGTTACTATGATGGAGATTGTTGCTACCTATTCAGATGCCAAATTTGAAGACTGTTAGGGATGGGAACACTGAGAGGGGGAGGTGAATTAGTGTTCACTATATTTTAACTTTTTACTTTAATCTGAATACTAAATTATAAATGCTTAAGTACTAAATTAAACATTCACATAAACATGAAACATGAAATCAACAAATGACACCAATGTGGTTACGAGGAAACCCGAATAGGTAAAAACCCCGGTGGGACTTGATACCCACTAATAATCTGCACTAGTGTTTTGTGATCCTTGTTAGAAGATCCTTGACCCTGTTAGGAGTAGCTTTATAATGCTTTTAGTATAATAGACCTTGTTAAGGGTCGGACCCTATTAGGATTCTTTTACAATGATCCCTATTAGTGGAGTGGATTCACTGTCCTAGAGCTCACTACTCAAATGATGATACTAATACATTTGGGGTCATTTTGCGATGGCTATGTGTCACAATTGCGACAGCTATGTGTCACAATAGCAACACCCATAGACGTCGCTATTTTTTAGTCGCAAATTACGACGTCTATGGGTAGCCGTCGCAATTGCGACACATATCCGTTGCAATGTGACTAAGATTTAAGAAGCGGCATGGCCGTCACCCCCCCGTCGCATGGCTTCGGAGGGCCGTCGCAATTGCGACGGACCTCCCAAGCAATTGTGATGGGCACCTACATCGCATTGCGATGGGTTTCCGTCGCAATTGCGACGCCCGTGGGTGGATTAAAAAAAAAAAATTAATTTAATACATTGCTAATGAACCACATTAATGCTTTTTTCTTTCAACAAATGAGGACAGCCACTGTAAAGACAACATGATAATGTACACTCACTGTAAGGACAGTCACAAATGAGGACATCTCACAGTGACTATCCCTAGTGTAATTGCCACTTGAATGTATTGCTATTCAGCCACATTAATGCTTTTCTTCTTCAACAAGTGAGGATAGTCACTGTAAAGACAACATGATAATGTACACTCACAGTGAGTGTACATTATCATGTTGTCTTTACAGTGACTATCCTCATTTGTTGAAGAAGAAAAGCATTAATGTGGCTGAATAGCAATACATTCAAGTGGCAATTACACTAGGGACAGCCACTGTGAGATGTCCTCATTTGTGACTGTCCTTACAGTGAGTGTACATTATCATGTTGTCTTTACAGTGAGTGTACATTATCATGTTGTCTTTACAGTGTCAATATATGCATTATTACTTAAACTGAAGAGTACTCTATATAATATGTCATTGTGGAGTTCTGATTGCTTCCAATTTGATATACGCTTGTTCTACTTATGTATCCAGCATCATGTAAGAAAAGTTGATGCTTTTAAATAGATTCATTTAGCCATGAAATGCCTGTGCATGTTACATACAAGATTCCAAGGCCCAAAACTGATTACTCATTATAATTCATGTACAGAATGATAATCAACCACAACGAGGCATGCGTAGGCGCTGCTTAGATTTTGAGGCATCAGAAGCTCGTAGAAGAAACTTGACCAATGGCTCATGGAATGCAACAAACTTATTGCCTAAAATAGGAGCATTGGTAACCACAGATGATGGTTTTGAAAAGAACACTTCACCATCAATGTCACGTGAGGGAACTACAATTTCTGATGGCAAGTAACTTGTAGTATATAAGAGAGATGCAGGTACAGATGCTGGGAATACATTGCTAATGAACCACATTAATGCTTTTTTCCTTCAACAAATGAGGACAGTCACTTTAAAGACAACATGATAATGTACACTCACTGTAAGGATAGTCACAAATGACGACATCTCACAGTGACTGTCCCTTGTGTAATTGCCACTTGAATGTATTGCTATTCGGCCACATTAATGCTTTTCTTCTTCAACAAATTAGGATAGTCACTCTAAAGACAACATGATAATGTACATGGGCTGTAAGTGTACATTATCATGTTGTCTTTACAGTGACTGTCCTCCTTCAAGTGGCAATTACACAAGGGACAGTCACTGTAAAGGCAACATGATAATGTAGAGAAACGTTGTCATTTGTATTTTCAACAGTGCCGAGAGAGATTCCCTCCGCGAAATCACAGCTACAATTTCTGAGTACGTTGGGTTTATTTTTCTTTTGCCATTATTATGTAATCTGGTATTCAGCTGTTACAGAGCTAAAATACCCAGAAATGAGGACATATCTGTGTTGAATTTATTGTTAGCAGCTCTGGTTATTTAGAAGTTTAATTTTATTTGTTCATCTTTCAAGCACAAATGTTTTATGGACCGTAACATCTTCATTGTTTCGGGTATGCAATGAAACAGCCGTAACTTGCAACTACCTTCACGGTACTTGTGTACATTATCATGTTGTCTTTATAGTGACTGTCCTCATTCAAGTGGCAATTACACAAGGGACAGTCACTGTGAGATGTCCTCATTTGTGACAAGGACAGTCACACATGAGGACATCTCACAGTGACTGTCCCTTGTGTAATTGCCACTTGAATGTATTGCTATTCAACCACATTTATGGGCCCGTTTGGACCCCAGCACACAGTAGCATCTATAGAGAAGAATATCCCAGGTGTAACAAGTTGTAAGAATATACCAACAGTTCTAAGAAGTTCCCTAGCACATAGTAGCATCTACAGAGAAGAATATACAACATGAGGGCAGCCACTATAAAGACAACATGATAATGTACACTCATTGTATGTGTACATTATCATGTTGTCTTTACAGTGACTGTCCTCATTCAAGTGGCAATTACAGAAGGGACAGTCATTGTGAGATGTCCTCATTTGTGACAAGGATAGTCACACATGAGGACATCTCACAGTGATCAATTGTCCCTTGTGTAATTGCCACTTGAATGTATTGCTATTGAACCACATTAATGCTTTTCTTCTTCAACAAATGAGGACAGTCACTCTAAAGACAACATGATAATGTACACTCATTGTAAGGACAGTCACAAATGAGGACATCTCACAGTGACTGTCCCTTGTGTAATTGCCACTTGAATTACACAAGGGACAGTCATTGTGAGATGTCCTCATTTGTGACAAGGATAGTCACACATGAGGACATCTCACAGTGATCGATTGTCCCTTGTGTAATTGCCACTTGAATGTATTGCTATTGAACCACATTAATGCTTTTCTTCTTCAACAAATGAGGATAGTCACTCTAAAGACAACATGATAATGTACACTCACTATAAGGACAGTCACAAATGAGGACATCTCACAGTGACTGTCCCTTGTGTGATTGCCACTTGAATGTATTGCTATTCAGCCACATTAATGCTTTTCTTCTTCAACAAATGAGGATATTCACTCTAAAGACACAATGATAATGTACACGGGCTGTAAGTGTACATTATCATGTTGTCTTTACAGTGACTGTCCTCCTTCAAGTGGCAATTACACAAGGGATTTGTGTTTTCATTTGTGTTTTGAACAGCGCCGTAACCCTCCGCGAAATCACATCGGGATATAAGGGCAAAACAAACAAGAACCTTGTCATTTGTATTTTCAACAGCGCCGAGAGAGATAAACAAACTTAAAACTCAGACTTAAGAAAGATGAAGGCAATGCTTCAAAAGGCCGATGCCCTAAATACGGGAAAACACAATACCACCATTAAACGATGCCCTAGTCACCGTATCAATGCTGCCAGCTCCGTACCAGTATGCTGACTGCTCACTTTCATCCTGTGATAAAGGTAACTTCATTAATCATACTTGAAATGGCAGCATACGAACTAAAGCTGATGAACATTTATAAACTAAAAGTTTAAAACTACAGATTACAAATGTAGTAGTTTCATACGAAAAGAACTTGATGTCTGAAATTTACCATTAGAAGTATCCAAAGGAATACCACAGTACTGTTGAACTTGGAGAATCGGAGATGATCTACACAGCAAGGTTCAACAGCTGTAAGGACTGTTACACCATCTTTAGCATTTGAATACATTTTCTCCTTGGCTTCTGGTGGATCCTCAAAGACCCCCAATGACGTTTTCCCTACAATTATCAATTGTTTGTCAGTATGAGATATTAATAAATAAACATTAATCACAATATTAGGCAAACAATGTTCTTGATGTCTGAATCTAAATCACAGAAAGCTCTAATAAAGCAGTTCTTAGTTTCACATTAAACTAAGTTTCAATTTCAAATGGTTATAATAATTTTTGCAAGTTATAAGTAGCTGGTTACAGTATATGACATAAAAAGAAAAAAAATCTTTTCTATTCTTTTCTTCTTTTTCTCTTTCAACAAAGCTTTTGCACCACACAAATGCATACCAAGAATTTCTCAGGAGGTTTCAAGACCATTGCATACCAAACTTCTTCTCTGTAGATGCTACTGTGTGTCGTGGTCCAAACGGGTCCAAATAGACCTAGTGACTCTAGTAGGTCTCCAAAACCTATTCTGCAGCAATAACTCTTCAATTTGACAAAGGACCTTATGAACTTATATGTTTTTTGAGTACCCTTTTTGATGTTCTAACAATCCTCCAACTCCCAGACCTTGACTCCACTCCAGCATATCAATGTCCTTATTGAGTCCGCAGACCTAATGCATGCCTTTGGGTGTGGGTTCCAAAACAAGGCATTGAAAATGGGTGCATGAAACCAAGATCAGAGTTTGAAGATGTCCACCATGCTCTAAAGATCTAGATTCAACAAGGTTTGAGGTCCTTTACTTGCCGCTACCCTCTGATCTTGCATAATCCATCAACTCCTAGTCAAGAGCATTGAGATTCTTGACCTAGGGCTTGCTCTTGAAATTCTCTGGCTTAGTATCTTGTTCCAAAGCTTTTAAAATATGAAAATAAACCCCCTTAACTTGCATTTTACAAAGAATAGAGGATATCCTATGGTTTATTTGCAAGTTAAGGCCATTTGAATGCAATAACCCAAAAAATGAGGGTTTGACAGAACAACAGATAAGAAAAAGGAATAACTTTGATATAAGGTGTCTTGAATCTACCAAATAAACTCTCAAAGCATAAGATATAAATACTCTAACTTCCACACTGGTCTGCCCTCCCTTTGACATCCGTACACTGTACAGTGCTTGAAGGAAATGCACAAAAAAGGCTCTGAAATAGTGGCTCTATCTGACAGAGAGTCCATGCTAGGCTTCATGACTAACCTAGAGCACATTCCTTGTTATGGAGGAAGTTTGAATGGTGAAGAACTTATGGAATGGATAGAGGACCTAGATAACCATTTTGACTACAAGTATCTTATTAATAACCATTTTTACTACAAGTATCTTATGGATAGAGGACCTTGATAACCATTTTGACTCATTTAGTATCTTATTGAGCTTCACTTTGTTTCGAGAATATAGTTTAATATTCTCTACTAAACAGGGCCAACCACGTGAAGGTGGAAGCTCATTTGGCCCCACCCCCCTCCCCCTAACATCACTCTACATTCCCCGTTAACATCTAACATTCATTCATTCTTTCAATTATTAATAAAATGTAACATTCAATCAATATCACATGATAACATTCATTAACACATTAGATTCGTTAACACACAACATTCATCAATATGAAAATAAACACATAATTCATGAACATTCATTAGCACATAATTAAATTCATTGAGACATAAAATTCAATCATTATCAATTAAGGTATTTAGATGACAATCATTTCTTTTTTCTCTTTCTAATTTTTTTTTCTATGTAAGCTCTAAGAGGAGCATCAGTGTTATCATCAATACCCCCCTCATCAGTTGTTTTGTTCTTTGTTCTTGATGATCTCAAATTCCTATGCTGCTGCAAAGGGGGGTCCTCTACAATAACAAATAAAAGAGTTAAATTTAAAATATTTAATTATAATTGTTACAAGTATTTAATTATTTTAAAGAACATAACTGTGGCGCTCTTTAATACCTGATCTGGCCACATCATTTTGTCTAGACTCAACCTCAACATGCTCATGAGCACCGACCCCTCGATCCTCTAAAGTTGCTATACAAAATGTTACATTAATCCAAACACCAATTGTAATTACATATAAAAATTTTAATAGC
Organism: Chamaecyparis obtusa; assembly: GCA_027943335.1. Lineage (NCBI taxonomy): Eukaryota > Viridiplantae > Streptophyta > Pinopsida > Cupressales > Cupressaceae > Chamaecyparis > Chamaecyparis obtusa. Next base: position 150,249 of record BSBK01003764.1, read on the forward strand.
AAATGTATACCTCCACCACTAGGATGCACATCATGCGAACCTTCATTATGCATAGATTGTGTAGAAGGATTGTCAGGCTGCATTCCAATATCCTACACATTGTTATCATTGCTTTCTTAAAATAGATATACTCACTTTATATTAGAACTTAACATCAAATAGACTAATTGGTAAAGTATTCAATTTGAAATAAATTTCATTTAGCTTATTTACCTGTGGCTCAGATGCATCATTATTTGAACCTTGCACACTGATTTCAGCTCGTAGCCGTTCAACCACGGCTCTATAGCCTTGTTGGAAGCCAATTCTCTTGTCCTCTTCTGTGAGGCATCTATTGAACTCTGACCCCTACATTTTTTCTTGGTATGGTGAATTTTACTTGCATTGTTTGATCAAAAAAAATTTCCTTGCAATATATAAAAAAATTGATACAAGTTTTCATTTACTAATACTTACAACTCGTGCTTGAAGTTTGGAAAAACCACCAGAGCCGAGCTTGTGTGTCCCGTGCTTTTCTAATCTTGCCTTTGTTGCCTTTGATGTGTCAGGCAATCTATGAAAAGTTTGAAATATGTTAGAGACCAGTATAGGAAAAATTTAGAGGTTAATTAGTACATAATTACATTCTCAAAAGTATCACATACCTTGCTCTACTCTCTACTGGCGTAATTCTTTTTTTCATGTCGGCTTTATACTTTCCATCCAAAATCAAACCCTGCCACTCAGCCTCAAGAACACAGGGCGGACGCTCGTGCCTTGGGTTAACCTCTAAATATTTCCTGTACTGGTCCCTAATATACTTCAAACATAAACCAGCTCTTTCAAGGAGCTTGTTTCTCTCGAATGCACGAGGTCCAAAAAGCTGGGTCATACTATGTACAAGATCATCCTTCAACTTTTTATCTTGGTTATTCCACCTTTTAAGTAAAAAAAAACATGTTAGACTCATAAATGAAGAGAAGCTACCTTTAATATAGTTCAAGAAATTGATGAAAAGGAAAACTATTCTAGCAATGATATGAAATCAAAATAGTGGTTTGGGGTTTTAGTTAGGATATGATGTTCCACCATGTACGTATGGTGGGCCCGAATATCCGCAAACACTCGTCACCAAGTTTTCGCCAAAAAATATCATTCCCTACAAAATAATCATGGGATCATTAGTCGATGAAGAGTGATCAAAAACTAAATTACTATTATATCACTATAGAATAATAATAACTTTAAAGTACTTGGAAGTTTGGATACTTTTAAGGGAACGCCTTCATCATCGCTGATGATCAATACGCAATCCTTCACCATTCCCGTACTAGGAACACGGGAACATCCAGGAAATGATGTTGCATTGGGACTTGTTGCATCTCCTATTGCAAAAAATGAAAACCATTATCAAATGCCTCCAAGAAATAATACTTCAAGGGAAATAAATTGGTGCAGAGCACCCATGGCACAAACACAATCAAGGGATCTACATCGTAAACACATAACACTTAAACACATAACAAAAGAGAGAAAAAGAGGGATTTGTGTACCAGTAGATGGTGCAACAGTTGGTGCATTTAGGCTGTGTGTTGTTGACATGGCAGTCGGCAAGACATTTGTGGCTGTCCTGGATGGAGGCGGCGTTGTCATATCATCATGGAAAGGAGCTGAAGAATAAAATTGTTAGAGCATGCATAAATATAAAACGCGTGGACTAGCATGGACAAGATTGTTAGAGCATTAAAAAAAAAGATTGTTCAAGCATGTATTGTCAATGATTATGATCATTCCTATATATATTCAGTGGAAAACACAAGTGGGGAATGGAACATGTGATCTACCTGAACCACTTGCAATACCGGCCTCATCATGGGAATGGGGTTCAAAATTACGCAAATAACTCTGTAAAGACAATGCATCCATATTTTAATTAATGTCATAAAAGAGCATAACATAAAAACCATTATTGAACTCTTGTAATAATTAAAAATTTCATTAATACTTACTTTAAAGTTTTCAGAAGTGTGCAACAACTCAGCTGCCCTGTCTTTTATTTCCTGAGTCTGAGGATGTATGGATACCAAACGTAGAAGTTCTTTCCCAATTTTCTTTAGCAGCTTTTTAATGGAATCGATCGGGTCATCGGTCTCTGCTAAATCAATAAAAAAAGGGTCCACAAGGGGGGACTCCTGAGGGACTGCAGGTTGCTTTCCCTCTCTCCGACCACCAGCCCTCTGTGACAACAATAGTATTAGTATTATCAAAATTACTCCAAAACAATGAAGAAAATAACATTAAAAAAAATAACATTTTGCTTCTATCTAGTTTGCACAATTACAATGAATTTTACCTGCTCATGTGTAGATGAGCTAGGAATATCGTCACCATCACCTTCGGGCGGTTGCTCCATATTGTGCCCCTGTGTCAAAGATCAAGTATAAAAATGTTAGCCAAAAATTTAATAACTAAATGGTATGTTGGAGTCATTGATTAGAAGTTGGTTTAATAGTATGTACCACCCCCATGATAGTAGCCTCGTTTGTATCTATGCGGTTCAAATTGTAATCAATAAGAAGCTCTTCCCCTGCACGTATTGATTTTATCGCACAGATGAATACACGATTTCCCTCGCGCGCCTCAAATATGCAATTGGGTTGCTTTATAGTTGACCCAGGTCATGTACTATTTATAAAACCCGCAATATTCCCTGTTGCTTTTGGCCTTCCATCAATGTATATAGCCACACTTTTACTTGATTATTGTCTTGCTGTTGTATATAATTTGCTGAGAGTGCATACCTACGCATACTTTTTTTATATTGAACAATATGTATCCAACTTTTGTAATCGTAACATGGTCCAACATACTCCATCAATTCAAAAACTTTGTTGTAAGACACCTTTATGCCATCCATAGAAAATAGGCCCAAACCATGTAATGATGATGGTGCTATGCGATATATCCTCTCATTAACACAAAAATCAATGTTTATTGGAGGAAGTTCCTTGGGTACCCAATGTTTCTGTAGATGTTGGTACCTCAAGGGCACCTCGATGTCACCTTTCGTCTCATCATCATAAGAACATGACCCCCCTTGAGCAAGGAAAAATTTCATGTGTTTATTGAATTTCCTTCTAGTCCTTTGACCTCTAGTTAATCTCCCTATTCTAGATAAACTGCATGTCTCACTTTCCTCTTCTATTCCTATATTTCCCTCACTCGAGGAAGACACTTCTGACAAATACCTATTTGCTGGTACCTGCAAATGGGAGAGATCTTAGAAGACATCAATCTTACTATTGATAAGTGTATTAAATAGACTTTCTATAAGGTGTATTGACTTATACCTGTCGATCTATGAGACTGTGCGGGATGCTCTTGAAAGGGGTTCAATTTCCTGCAAATGTAATTCAATTATCATGAGCATAATCACATCATAATCATAATCACATCCATCATAAGCATCACATAAAAATTAAAAACATTAAAACGTACACATTATAACACTTATAGCTTTTAAATAGATAATGAATAAACTATGTAACCATTTAAGACAAATATATTTCTATCAAGAAATGAATATTAAATACATTAAGGATTGATGGCATACCTTTAAATTTCATCATCATCATCCTCATCATCATCATCATCATCATCATCATCATCATCATCATCATCATCATCATCATCATCCTCGTCATCATCGTCATCATCATCATCCTCGTCGTCGTTGTTGTTGTCGTCATCATCAACATCAACATCATCTTCATCATCATCATCAGTAGCAGCATCATCTTCTTCTTCTTCTTCATGAAAATTTGTCTCAGGAACATCATCCAATAATTGTCGATCGTGATCATCATCTACATCATCTTCTACTTCTTCGGTATCTTCTTCTTCCATCGCATTATACTTTATCGGCCTTCCTCTCGGTTCATGTCTAACAACAAAGGACCAACCCGGTTTATGTGAAACCTCTGAGTAAAATACCTGTTCACATTGGCTTGGAAGAACATAGGGCTCATCCCCAACTGGCTCAAACGACCTTGCATTAACCATTGTAAATCCATTATCATGTTCAATAACAGTTCTATTAGGATCATTTGGATTAAGTCGTAGCCTGTACCATTTGACAACGAAGAGTACTAATTTGAAGGAACTAAAGTCGCACTCAAATATATCATCCAAAATGCCATAGTATTGATTTTTAGACTCTTGAGGATCTAAGTCATTTCTAGATGAAATATTAGTCACTTGAAAGACTGCAGTTATTCCAGAATCACAAGTTTTCTTCGTGTCATCCAACACTTTGACGCGAAATTTTTGACCATTACAGAACATACCCTTGTGGTGTTTAACCTGCAATAATATGTGAAACATGTCAAAATTATTATATCGTGAGTTGATAAACATACGGGTGATTAATAATTTTGTACGTACCTGGAAATCTCTTAAACCATATGCTAAATCTATTTCCCTTTGCGTAACATTAGAATCTCCATTACGATGAGCTTCTTTAACCAATGAAGATACACCTTCCCATGTTAATGTGTGACCAGAATGTTGACATCGTTCAATCCATACCGTCATCCAATCAAGATTGTTTGCAATATACAAATGTAGTGCATCCCACTCTCGAGCAACTGTACAAAAAAAAAATAGACGACTTACAACCGATTTATTTTGAAGATTAAGAAATAATTTATTACAATAACATCTTATAATTTATTACCTGTCACTTTCCTCAATCTACCTTTCCCCATCAAGTACTCCCCTTTGAATTTTTTAAAAGGGTCGAGATCCCAAATGCGATCTACATGGATATTTGAAGCAAACTTAGGAAGATATTCAGTAATGTACACCATAGTCTGGTATACCATGTATCCCTCTACCATAGAACCCTCAGGATGTGCTCTTTGTCGAACCAAAGCCTTCAAAGATTTCAAGTGCCTCTCAACCATCCACATTGACCTATTGTGTGCAGGTCCACACAATTCAATCTCCTCAACTTGGTGTATGAGGTAGTGTTCTTGTGCATTGAAAAAAGTTGGAGGTAGACACTTTTGCATTTCACACAATAAATGAGGAATTCTTCTCTTCCAATAGTTTATATCTTCTTTATGGATTTCTTTAGATGACAACCACCTACATTAAGAGATTCAAGTCACAAAAAATATATAAATACGAGACTTTACAAAATAATATACAATAGATTACATAGCAAGAAAAACAAATCGCGAATATAATAAATATATACAACAAATTGAACAGATATTACTGCTTACCTCATGTATTTTCGAAGATCATATATCACTTGTTTGATGTTATTGTTGAAGTGCTCTGGGAGAGATAGAGGTAGCACGTACTGCAGTAATTATAAACCAATCATTTCATTATTTTCTAACATAACATAATGAATAGTACACGTAGTTTATGAATATATTGTAAATACAGAAGAACATAACTTACCTTGATGAAAGTATGCCAATCATGCATTTTGAGCCCTGGCCCAAATTCACTTTTCTTTGATATGAGATTGCTTATGTTCCCAGCAAATCCTGTGGGAAATCAAATTTTTTGTATGACTTCTTTTATGGCATCACTTTGCTGCTCCGTTAATAACCAAGGAAGGGCACTTATATTAATCTGATCTCTATTGCTATTTGAGTGAATGAAATTCTTCAGTGCATGATTGGATTCATGAATGTCATTACAAATTTTGACAATTTTTTCTTTGTCACGCCTTCCATCCAGTATTTTCCACAATGTCTCTGTTATATTCTTTCCAACATGCATAAGATCAAACAAATGCACAATTTGTAGGTCCTCGTAGTAGGGCAACCTACTAAATTGTCTGGGATAGCTTTTTAGTCCCTTTGGAAGGTTGTCAGTAGTGCCTTGATGACCTTCACGATCATCAATTACATAATTAGTAAACAAAAATCACAATAGAAATATATAAATTACAAACATAAACCATTAAGTGGAACGACATTACCTCGACGATTAATTCTATTATATTCCAACTTCCATAGGCGAGGTGTCATTCTTCGTGGCTTTGATGTAGTCTCTTCTTTCCCATTGAAAAGATGTTTTTCCATACTTCGATACTTATGATTCCTGTGGAGGAAGTGTCTGTACTCATCAAACACATGCTTTCCTAAACTTTTTGAATGACGAGATTTCATCTTTGGACCACAAACTGGACATGCAAATTTTCCCTTTGTTTGAAGACCTACAAGATAATGATATAATTGGATTATTAAATATGTTGATTTTTATAATTAGAATTATCATGCACAACTTGAATTCACTATAACATACCACAAAAATGTGTTAGCCCTGGGGCATCATGTATTGTCCATACAAGTATTGCATGGAATTGAAATTATCTTTGTCCTATTGGTCTAGACACGTCATACATAGTGACACCATTCCATAACTCCACCAACTCGTCAATAAGAGGCTCAATATATACATTCATATCTTTAACTTGATATTTACCTACTTGAATGAACAGTAACATTACATAATTATTGTGACCATTTTACTGTAAGATTTGTAAGTACATGTAAATTAATAACTATCAAATGATAAAATACCTGGAACAATCATTGCCAACATAATGTGCTCCCTCTTTATTGACATCCACGGAGGAATGTTATTGTTGATAACAAAAATAGGCCACACCGAGCAAACAGATCTCATCTCTCCAAATGGATTGACACCATCCGCTGCCAATGAAAGCCTGAGATTACGAGGTTCTTCTTTGAAGTGTTGCCACTTTTCCTCTATGTGCATAAATGCCGAACCATCCGCAGGGATTCGAATAATGTCATCTCAACTTCTATTGCGTGCATGGTAATCCATAAATTGTGCCAAGCTAGTACACCTGAATAATTGTCGCATCTGTGGAATAATGGGGATGTAACGAAGAACCTTGTGAGGCACCTTTTTTGTTATTCGATCTGTTCGATATCTACTCGTATGACATACAGGGCATTGTGTTGCAAATTCATGTTCTTTATAATATATAATATGATCATTGGGACAAGCATGTATTGCTTGATACTCCATTCCAATATCTTTCATAATAGCAGATAATTCTCGATATGAGTGAGGTAGAATATTTGATGGTGGTAACAAAAACTCGCCTATCAATCTACAGCAAAAAATATAAGTTGTTAATATAAACAATATTAGTGGTACATTATTCACCCTTTGTTAACTATAAAGACATATATGACATACCTTAACATACGTGACATTGTTATGTTGGATAAACCATTCATAACCTTCAAGTTCAACAACAACAATACAGCAGAGAAAAGAGTTGTTTGGGAGTCTTTGTATAGGGGCTCGTATGCCTTCTCAAGTAGAGGTACATCAAGGCTATCATCATCATCATGATCAGATCCGCTTGGACTAAATGTGTCATGGATCAATGTATTTATACCATCATCTTCAATTTTGTTTTCTGGCGCATGATCGTCATCTTCCATGGGATCATTATCTTCACCTTGGATATTCGCACCCCCATGTTCCTCCATATCATGTACTTCCCTGGGGAGATCAACCTATATAAAATTGATTAACATAAATAAACCATGATCTTCAACTCATCATCAAGTGATTTCATATGTATATAAATTGTTAAAATGATATAATGAACAACTTACCAGTGGATGATAATCATGCCCCCCTTCAATGTGACCATTCTCCCTACAATGTCTCTTAACTGTTTTGATTAGCAATCTTCTACGGTTTAAGCCCTTACAAATTTTGCAGGGACAATAACATTTTCCATCACCTTTTCTTTTCAAGTTAGACCACAATCTAGCGATTGTCTCCCTATTTTGTTCTTCACTTATATTATCTAACATGATCGTTCTTCGCAGGAAGCAAAAATTGGGCTATGAAAACTTCGGTCTACAACTTTCAGTGACTAAGCAAAATTGTCAAAAGTACACAAAACATATAAGCTACAAGGCCTTCTTGCTTAGCTCTAGAAGCTCTCTAGCAATCAAAACATATAAGCTACAAGGCCTAACAGCAATTTCAAAACATATAAGCTACAAGGCAAGACATATTACATGACATGGCAAAAGGATTAAAATATACATTAGATTAAAAAATATACAATTTTCAAACCTGAGCGCGCGGCTATAACTCGTGCAATGGTCTTCTTGCTTAGCTTTAGAAGCTCTCCAGCAATCAAAACATATAAGCTACAAGGCCTAATAGCAATTTCAAAACAAGGATCATCAAAAGAACCAAAAACAATGTGTTCAAACAATACCTTGTGAAGTGGTATAGACAATTAGAAGATGCTACTATGTGCTAGGGAACTTCTTAGAACTGTTGGTATATTCTTACAACTTGTTACACCTGGGATATTCTTCTCTGTAGATGCTACTGTGTGCCGTGGTCCAAACGGGCCCATAAATGTGGTTGAATAGCAATACATTCAAGTGGCTTACACAAGGGACAGTCACTGTGAGATATCCTCATGTGTGACTATCCTTGTCACAAATGAGGACATCTCACAGTGACTGTCCCTTGTGTAATTGCCACTTGAATGAGGTCAGTCACTGTAAAGACAACATGATAATGTACACATACAATGAGTGTACATTATCATGTTGTCTTTACAGTGGCTGCCCTCATGTTGTATATTCTTCTCTGTAGATGCTACTACGTGCTAGGGAACTGCTTAGAACTGTTGGTATATTTTTACAACTTGTTACACCTGGGATATTCTTCTCTGTAGATGCTACTGTGTGTCATGGTCCAAACGGGCCCATAAATGTGGTTGAATAGCAATACATTCAAGTGGCAATTACACAAGGGACAGTCACTGTGAGATGTCCTCATGTGTGACTGTCCTTGTCACAAATGAGGACATCTCACAGTGACTGTACCTTGTGTAATTAAGTATTGTGGGGAAGCATTCTAAATAACCAAAGCCGCTAACAATAAATTCAACACAGATATGTCCTCATTTCTAGGTATTTTAGCTCTCTAACAGCTGAATACCAGATTAAATAATAATGACAAAAGAAAAATAAACCCAACGTACTCAGAAATTGTAGCTGTGATTTTGCGGAGGGAATCTCTCTCGGCGCTGTTGAAAACACAAATGACAACCCGCTTGATTTCGCAGAGGGAATCTCTCTCGGTGCTGTTCAAAACACAAATGACAACCTGCTTTGTTCAAAACACAAATGATAACCCGCTTGATTTCGTGGAGGGAATCTCTCTCGGCGCTGTTGAAAACACAAATGACAACATTCCTTTTTTTTTTGCACTTATATCCCGACCAACATAAGGTCCATTTGTAATACAACATGATAATGTACACTTACAGTGAGTGTACATTATCATGTTGTCCTTAGAGTGACTATCCTCATTTGTTGAAGAAGAAAAGCATTAATGTGGCTGAATAGCAATACATTCAAGTGGCAATTACACAAGGGACAGTCACTATGAGATGTCCTCATTTGTGACTGTCCTTACAGTGAGTGTACATTATCATGGTGTCTTTAGAGTGACTGTCCTCATTTGTTGAAGAAGAAAAGCATTAATGTGGTTGAATAGCAATACATTCAAGTGGCAATTACACAAGGGACAATCACTGTGAGATGTCCTCATGTGTGACTGTCCTTGTCACAAATGAGGACATCTCACAATGACTGTCCCTTGTGTAATTCAAGTGGCAATTACACAAGGGACAGTCACTGTGAGATGTCCTCATTTGTGACTGTCCTTACAATGAGTGTACATTATCATGTTGTCTTTAGAGTGATTGTCCTCATTTGTTGAAGAAGAAAAGCATTAATGTGGTTCAATAGCAATACATTCAAGTGGCAATTACACAAGGGACAATGTCATGAGCCGTGACATATTGAACTTAGTATAATAATAAAATGATTAGATGATATATAGTAATCTATTATTAACGGTATATAACAATAATATATAATTATTATTAAAAGATAATAATAATATATAGTTAGCATAATAAGTAATATGTTAATTAAATAATATTAAAATATTAATAAATAATATAATTATGATTATAATTATAATATAAATTAATAATAAATAATTATTAATAAATTATATATATTATATTATAATAATATATTAAGTAATAATATTAAATCAATTATTGATATAATAATTTTAATATATAAATAATATTAATAAACCTCTCAATATAAAACAATATGTTATCACTATAATAATATTTATTATAATATTATTAATATTACTAACATCATTAATTATAATATTTAATAATAACAATAACATTAATAATAATAATAATAATAATAACGTTTAAAGCAATATCGAATATCTGTAATCGATATACATCTACATTAAACATCTGCATTATCTATCACGATGAGGAACGAAGAAGTGATACAACAATCACTAGTCATTACACATCGATACCATGAGAGGATGATTAATGAACCAAATACTATGAAGTCAAGATCAACATGATATGAATAAGGGATAGGTCGCTATGTGTTTCAGAAGATGTATTGATAAGCAAGAAGGATAACCATTCATATATTATAAATAATCATTAATTGCACAAGTTTAGACAATGACATATCTGATAAAGCAATATCAAATATGAAGACCCGCTAGCAAATATGCACCATCACTTCCTATGTTATCATGACAATAACATAAACTAGATTGAATTCTACTATCTATATCAATAGACACCACATAGGAGGATATCGACTAAAGGATTGAAAGATTATCGATTGTCTGAGATAAACCACATCTTGTAGAAACACAAAAGAATCAGTGATTATATCACAAGCTATTGATGAATGAGGCATCAGTCATGGATAATAAGTACAATGTATCCTTAAGTATTAACAGGAATGGAAGTCAATTTGAAGATCAAACTCCATTACCAGCAATCAACCAATAAATGGACAATTATCAGAAAATGATATCGACTTATATCAGAGTAGAAAGATTGGATATCATCATAACAATATGGGATAAGGCAAGAGTTAATATCGATTGACTAAATACTAATGATAGTTAGACCAAACTAATACAAACACAATGGATGTTAACTACTGGTTGCACTACCAATTAGGGAAGATTACCTTCATAAAAAGATTTGATATTGAGTCAATCTGGGAGTTATCTATGATTAGAAAATAATGAAATAATATTATGTGAACTGTCGGATTATGGAAAGGTGTGCTTAACAAAGGGACATGGAGGAAGAAACAAGACACGTCTCATTCATAGCATCTCTTCATTTGTTAAAGACAATATAAGAATGCATTCTCGTCAGTCACTCAAGGCATCATTAGAACTTTATTTACTTATCCATATTTGGATATACTCAATAGAGCATTTGCCTTTGGCAGTTTGGTTTCAAGTTTATCATTGCAGATCAGAGACAACACCATGATTGCACAGATAGAAAGGATAGTCAGAAACAGCATCAATATTTGAAGTTGCAAGCATATAATTCAGAATCTGAAATAGCAACATATCACTCATAGCGATATTACACATTTGCATAATTACATCATCATATCAGACACAGCAAATACATTGCTGTAAGCAATACTTATTGATTGTATATCGATATTGTTTATATCAGACATACCATCATTATACTATCACTATAAGTGATAGGAAACATCATATTCATAGCATATTTCATATCATTATATCCGACAGTGCTATTAAACATATTGGTATCAATATCATCTTGCACACATATTGTGATTGAATCTGAAATAGCGGTTGATATCTTAAGTAACCTCCATACTTAGTTTAATTGTAAGTATCTGATAGAGTAAGTCTGAGAAGTGGAGTAATTGTTCCTGTTTTCCAAGTTAGCCAAAAAGGGGACATTACAGACAATCACTGTGAGATGTCCTCATGTGTGACTGTCCTTGTCACAAATGAGGACATCTCACAATGACTGTCCCTTGTGTAATTCAAGCGGCAATTACACAAGGGACAGTCACTGTGACATGTCCTCATTTGTGATTGTCCTTACAGTGAGTGTACATTATCATGTTGTCTTTAGAGTGACTGTCCTCATTTGTTGAAGAAGAAAAGCATTAATGTGGTTCAATAGCAATACATTCAAGTGACAATTACACAAGGGACAATCACTGTGAGATGTCCTCATGTGTGACTATCCTTGTCACAAATGAGGACATCTCACAATGACTGTCCCTTATGTAATTCAAGCGGAAATTACACAAGGGACAGTCACTGTGAGATGTCCTCATTTGTGACTGTCCTTACAGTGAGTGTACATTATCATGTTGTCTTTAGAGTGACTGTCCTCATTTGTTGAAGAAGAAAAGCATTAATGTGGTTCAATAGCAATACATTCAAGTGGCAATTACACAAGGGACAATCACTGTGAGATGTCCTCATGTGTGACTGTCCTTGTCACAAATGAGGACATCTCACAATGACTGTCCCTTGTGTAATTCAAGCAGCAATTACACAAGGGACAGTCACTGTGAGATGTCCTCATTTGTGACTATCCTTACAGTGAGTGTACATTATCATGTTTTCTTTAGAGTGACTGTCCTCATTTGTTGAAGAAGAAAAGCATTAATGTGGTTCAATAGCAATACATTCAAGTGGCAATTACACAAGGGACAGTCACTGTGAGATGTCCTCATTTGTGACTGTCCTTACAGTGAGTGTACATTATCATGTTGTCTTTAGAGTGACTTTCCTCATTTGTTGAAGAAGAAAAGCATTAATGTGGTTCAATAGCAATACATTCAAGTGGCAATTACACAAGGGACAATCGATCACTGTGAGATGTCCTCATGTGTGACCTTTGTGAAGGCAAGTGCCAATTTGTACCCAAGTTACCAATATTGTGGCAAAAGTGGGAATGAAGCATTTAGGGGTCAAATTGGGCAAAGAAGTGTAGAAGTGGCCTATGTGAGGTCTAAATAGCCTAACTAAGTCATGGTTAGGGTCTTATGGTGTTTGAACAATAAGTTTTGAACCAAAATCCCAAAGGTTGTAACAAGTTGTCAATGTTGTCATTCACAACATTGACAACATTTGTGCAAGGGAGCATTTTCGAGTAAGATGGTTATGTAACTATATGAAACCATTGAATTAGGCATCAGATCAACTATAAGAGGCCTCCATCGATCTGTGCAAAAGGTTGGGGGGAAAAACATTTGGAATTAAGAAGATTTGTAGAGTAACACGGTTTTAGTGAATTCTTGAGTTTTTTTGTTTCTTTGTTTTCAGTTGATTAATGGATTAGATAGCTCGCAGTGTCTATTGGAAAAGTTAGTACAAGTTGTTTTTTTATTCTGTGTTGTGTTTTTTTTGAGTTTTGAAGCATTCCAACTAGTTTGTTAATTCTTTTGTTAAGTACCCTATCATTGGTTTGAACCAGGCAGGTTGAACAAATGGAGTCTTAGCTCATCATTCCATTGTCAATTTTGTACGGGCTCTTGGAATGGGTGAGGAGACTCCATGTACTATATGTTTGGAAGGAGGGGCCTTGGGAAGCTCATTTTCTATGTTTGCAATGATGTCCTAGCTGAGTCAGTTGAGCACAGTTAGGGATGACAAATCATTACAAGAAGATTACAACAAGTTGAATGCATTGGTTGCTTCAACTAAAATCTCATGGAGAGGTAGACACACATCTAAAGAAGCCCCAAGTCAAATTAGAAGATTGGGTGAGTTTCTTTGGCTGCTAAGAAAACAAACTCTTAGTCAGACTGTCCAAGTTGTGTCAAAATACTTGTTTTCAGGCATGGCTGTAGCAGTTGGTGTACAAAAAATCTAGGAGGAGAAGACCTTAGATATCTTGGAGTTCTCAATAAAGGGCATCTGAATCCTAAGCCCTTTAGGTGGCTTAATATAAACAAAAAGGCTTGACAAAGGCCTAATTGCTAGCAGCCTATTTTTGGGTGCAATTGGCATGCATGGTTTGATGAACCGGATTGAAGTACTGATGAAAAGTATAGGTGAAGGAGTAATATTGAAACCAATAGAGGTCCTAGTGGCCAGCCTCTCCATGGAGTAAAGTTCTAGTTGAATGTGTTTCAATTTGTGAAGACAAGACTAGGAGTGTCCTAGTAGCTAGATTGGTATTGAGCAGAGTTCGTTGTATTTCTTGTTGGTGTGCACTAGTTGAAGGAGTGGGATCTTGGGTAGAGATACCTAAAGAGTGTAGGGATAGTTAAGTACCCTATCAAGTCAAAACATTTGCCTAAAGAGACCCTAGTGAAGGATAGGGAGTGAGCAAGACAAAGTGTTACATCAATTAACAAGATCATTTTTTGGTAATTGTGTACATTATCATGTTGTCTTTACAGTGACTGTCCTCATTTGTTGAAGAAGAAAAGCATTAATGTGGTTCAATAGCAATACATTCAAGTGGAAATTACTCAAGGGAATATCACTATGAGATGTCCTAAGTGTGACTGTCCTTGTCACAAATGAGGACATCTCATAGTGACTGTCCCTTGTGTAATTGCCACTTGAATGAGGACAGTCACTGTAAAGACAACATGATAATGTACACAAGTACCGTGAAGGTAGTCGCAAGTTAGGGCTGTTTCATTGCATACCCGAAACAATGAAGACATTACAGTCCACAAAATGTTTGTGCTTGAAAGATGAACAAATAAAATTAAACTTCTAAATAACCAAAGCCGCTAACAATAAATTCAACACAGATATGTCCTCATTTGTGGGTATTTTAGCTCTCTAACAGCTGAATACCAGATTACATAATAATGACAAAAGAAAAATAAACCCAACGTACTCAGAAATTGTAGCTGTGATTTCGCGGAGGGAATCTCTCTCGGCGCTGTTGAAAACACAAATGACAATGTTCTTGTTTTTTTTGCCCTTATATCCCGATGTGATTTCGCGGAGGGTTACGGTGCTGTTGAAAACACAAATGACAACGTTCCTTTTTTTTTTTGCCCTTATATCCCAACAACATCACAATTGCAAGTTAGGGCTGTTTCACTGCATAACCGAAACAATGAAGACGTTACGGTCCACAAAATGTTTGTGCTTGAAAGATGAACAAATAAAATTAAACTTCTAAATAACCAAAGCCGCTAACAATAAATTCAACATAGATATGTCCTCATTTCTGGGTATTTTAGCTCTCTAACAGCTGAATACCAGATTACATAATAATGACAAAAGAAAAATAAACCCAACGTACTCAGAAATTGTAGCTGTGATTTCGCGGAGGGTTACGACGCTGTTGAAAACACAAATGACAACGTTCTTGTTTTTTTTGCCCTTATATCCCGATGTGATTTCGCGAAGGGTTACAGCACTGTTGAAAACACAAATGACAACGTTCTTATTTTGTTTGCCGTTATATCCTGATGTGATTTTGCGGAGGGTTACGGCGCTGTTGAAAACACACATGACAATGTTCCTTTTAAATTTTGCGCTTATATCCCGACAACGTCGCAATTGCGACAGTGACAAATGTATTGTCGTCGCAAATTGCGACGGTGTCGGGCTATATTTGAAAAAAAAAGAGCAAAACCACATGACATTTGCCTGCCGTCGCAAATGGCCGTCGCAATTTCACCCCAAATGTATTAGTGTGAAGGCTACAACCTTATGAATTAGATACACACTATATCTACAAATGAACTGTCACTATGACACTAATTGTCAGATTAGTTAATTTGGTGCGCTAATGATTTGACCTCTAGAAAAGCTCTAATACATCTTATGCTCACTTTGCATACCTCTTCTCTACTTATCACAACTATCTTGTAGCTTCCATACCGAATGCAATGGGTGCACCTTATATTTATGTGCTCATACCAAATATCCAATTAGGTCAGTCCTATAACTAACTACAAACAACGCTTCCAAAAGAATTGGCTTAAGCATGGTTAAAATTATACATGTACATATGTTGGAAACCTAAATACAATGGGCCCATAGCCTTTACAACATTAATTTATAATCGCAAACCAAAATAGTCACTGTCAGCTCTATGCTCTGTTCTTTGTTGGCACACACAGGCTGTGTAATTTTACCTAACAGTAACTTTCACATCTTGGCATATCTACTTATGTGCTCTTGGACTAAGAATAATTATAGTCTAACAACCTTAACTTCCAAGGTGCATACCTTAATTCATCCATACACATGTGTTTTGATGCTCTGAGTCTCTGGTGCTTTGTAGGATGTCCAGTCTTCAACACTTAACTAATTTATGATCTTTACACTTAGTGCGCTGACTCCAAACTACTATATGAATTTCTTTCCATAATGAAAACACTATATCTAGTCATATATCTCAATATAGTCAACTTACCAAAAATCTCCCTCTTTTTCATTGATGGCAACAAAGGAATATGGCTAAGTCTCTAACTATTCCTTAATACAAAAAATTTTGTCTTCTATACATTTTATACATACTCTTATATCTCCCTATACATATATATACTCCATATTCTATACACAACTCCCCCTTTGACATTAATGACAAAGGTGCATCAAAAAATCTTATCTACATACACTTACCGAGGGAAAACATCTGGATATGTAATCTTGAGTTTTTGGAACTCCTTCTTCCAAAAGATTATTAGAGAATTGACTATTTGTAGATGGGCGCATAATGCATATTGTAGCTTCTCCATCTTCTCTAATTCTATGCTCAGACCTTGATAATAGGTTATCATGGTCATATCAATCTCCTTTATGTTTTGACTGAGAATGTCTAGAGAGGGCGCAAGAGCATTCCTTAATTGAGTCTGACTAGACTTTATCTTCTCCATTTATTTTTTTGCCTTCTCAATTATATCCAACTATCCTTGATAGACATTGTTGGACATGTTTACATTAGTGGATGTGTCTAGCACTGAAATCTTCACCTTCTCAATCATTACCTCTACATCTTTGATCTTCTTAAGATAGGCATCAATGAACTTATCCCGATCCATGGATTTTGCAATGAATTTCCTTCCTTGATCTACAAATTCCTTCAAAGATGCCTGACCAGACTTAAGAGAGGTCAACTCTAGTGCAAAATTTCTCATTAGTTCATTAAGTCTCTTCTTTAAGTACTTCTCCTCTGCTACTATGGCCGTAGATTCTTCTAGGCTTGAAAAAGTGACTTTGAACTGAGAGATGAATGTGCTCACATCATCAACTGAATGTACATTTACTATCTTCTTATCTTCTGGTAGAAAATTGTTCAAAATATTTATTGATTCTACCAGGAGAGGATTCCACATTACTTGCTTCTCCTTGGCCTTCTCCATAGCTAGGATGTTGAACTTAATCAGGTCTTCTTCCTTCCAGGGGTCCAAATTACTAGTGTTAGGTGTGAGACTTGACAACAATGTTGAGGAGGGAGTGATGGGAGTGCTATCCATCACCTCTTGCTTCACCTTGACCAAATCAATAGAAGATTCATCTTTCTTTTCTACCTCTACTCCTTTCTTTTCTTCATCAGATATATCTTCTATGATTACATCTTCTTGCTAAGTGGGAGGGATATTGCTGCATAGGATTTATGCTTCCTCAGTGCTTACAAAAGTTTCCTCAAACTTATCCAACTCTTTATCAGTAGTCACCATGGCTATTTCCACATTATCTATGATAATTGTGCTATCTTTGGGTGATTTTTTCATGGGCGCAAATTGATTTGCTTCTGTTTTAGTTTCTACTATGGGCGTTGAGTCCTAAGGACCTGTCATTGGTACATTAGTGGACTCTACCACTTTATCTTCCTTAATGAGTGCATGAGTGATGGGTGCAGTAGGTGGTTTGATCTATTGTTCTAACAACACCTTCTCAAATGCTTTTTCTATTTCCTTCGTAATCAACTCATAATCTTTATTCATGATGTGAAGAGTTCTCATCTTTTTCCTTACGTGAGGCTTCACCAAATTCAATATTAGTTCCACTTCTTCTTTAGAACATACAGGCAGAGTATCTTCTCATACTTTTTCTCTTATTCTTTGATCTTCTTCATTTGCTTGTCTCTTCAGATTTTCCAAAATATCCCATACTTTATCTAGAATTTCTATTTTCAATTCAAAGACTATTTTTTTGAACTTGATCAAATGTTTGACAATCATATTATGAATTTTTGATTTGTCAATCTCACTATAAGATTCATAGAACTTTCCTACTTGATCAATTCTACCCTCATCAATAATTCTTGTATTTAGAACTTTGAGGCTAGGTTTGAATCCTGCCTGAGGTAGTGCTTGAGTGTTTTTATTTCTCCTTAATGCTCATGAGGATGGATGATTAGTGATAGCTTCTTTCTTCCTTTTGAATAATGGATTATACTCCATCGGGGTATCTTTGGGCACAGAAGGAGTACTATCTTCTTTATCCTTTTGACTGTTATCTTTCTCAATTTTTATCTTTTTCACCTTGGAATCTTCTTGTTCTTTTGTTGTGCTCTTCAATTCTAGGGAAATCTTCTCATCCCTTGCTTTATCAAGGTCTTCTTGTGATACACCATGTATTCTTAGGATCTCTGATGTGACCTTTGCAACCTTTCTTTTCTTCGCAGCATTGGTCAACTTAGCATCAATTTCTCTAGTCTTCTCTTCATAGGTTCCCCACCTAGGTTCATTGTCATCCTTAGGGGCTGATAGAAATACCTGTGCATAAGCTTCAAGAACTTGTTCTTCAACCTCATACCCAAGTGGATAAATCCACTTAGTTCTAGGTTCCACAGCTTCCATACATGTAGTATCAATCTCCACCATGAAGCATATTATATCCTTATACTTCTCTACAATACTCTCAGGAATCCTATACCTGATCTGCATTCTTGCTCTGAAAGTCTTCAATTCTAAAGTGATGTAATCTCTTAGTGTTCTTTCTATGGATTCCTTGTTTGATATCTATGGCATGGTAGGAATGGACTTGTCTAGATACAAGTCTAACACTTTACCAACTATATGAAGGCACATATAGATGATTAGGGACCCAAACCTAAATACCTTAGTCTTATCATGTTTGATAGCTTTGATATTGTCTATCAATTGTGCACACAAGATCTCACACAAGTTGAACTCTCCATCTTCTTGCACAAGATGGATAGTTGCTAGAATAGTGCCCGTGGACACACTATTCACCCTGCTGGTATGATGAAATTTGTAACCCAATAGCATTGATATCAACTTGATGTCTAGTTTCTCTATAGGCTCAATGGTCATGCCGCACTTATCACTTCTAGATTTACACACTTACTCCACCATTTTCCTAACATCCTTATCCACAGGAAGGATGGCACCTATCTTAGAAAGGCCTATCATTTCATGAATTAGGTCTCATGTTATTCTTACTGGTACATCTCCAATCCAAAACAAGTCATCATGGATTTAGCTCAACAATATCTTAATCCATTTAGTTTCATAGAATTCATATGTCGTGGCATATTCAACAATGGGGTGATCATTCCATTTTATGTATTCATCCATGAACCTTTTGTCAGGTTTCAACATTGTGTCCATGTGCTCCCTTAACCTATCCAGTCCAATAGGTTCCTTCTTACAATAGATGTAAGCCCTTATGTCTTCTACATGCATGACACCCATCGACGTGCAAGAAAATGCTCCCTCTAAATCATCTAGGGTTGATTTAAATGGGTGCCTCTTGAAAACATGCCTCTTCTTCTCAGCAACATCAAAAATAATAGGAGTGGCCATGACTTACTTGATATTCACTTTCCAAATGATCTCTGAGATGTTCTGATGGCTTCCGAATCAGAGCAACGAGCTAGTTTTCTTGCAACCGAACCAATACACTACAATTACTGATAGCTCAATCTCTAAATCTTCACAATAACTACCAAGGCTCAATCTTCTCTCCAATCACTTTGAGTATGAATGCAATGAGTGAACAAACAACTTTTTGTTTACTTAAAGTAAGAAATTCACCATTAATGCAACTCGGGTAAACCAGGTTGTCACTTCAAATTTTCAAACTTGAGTTCCACTAACAATCAACATGTGCTCTCTTTCACAAAGGTTCCTATACACTCCAATAGCTTAAGTCCAAAGGTGCATACTATGATGATGAGTATACTAGCCACGCAGGGGTCTAGAGCTAAATTAGCTCCCCCTATGACCCTGAGGGTCATTTATGCAGATGTAGAGGGTGCATCCACTTGGGATGTATCCAATACATTCTCAATAGTATTGTCCTTCTTTCCTTCTGACCAAATCAAGCTTGCATCCTCTGACACTTTTACAAACTTGACTTCTACTTCAGGATCCAAAACTAGTTCTTTGGCCTTTTTAGGGCTTTCCTGACCTTGTGTCCTTGATCTACAGAACCTTGAGATATGTCCAACCTTGTTACAGGTGTGAAAAATCATTGGAGGTTTATTATTCTTTGGCGCATTGACATGAGTCACCATTCTGCATGTTCTGGATGAGTGACCATTATTATACATATCTGACATGTAACATTTTGAGAACTTCTTGCTTTGGTCTGATTTTGATTTCTTTGATCATGCTGAATCCTGTTCTTGTTACTAGTCTTGCAATTTATTGCTCTATGATGAAATCTATTACATGTATAACAGTAACCATTGAAAGGTATGCTTGTTGCATGCAAAATAGGTGCGTTCTACAGGCTTGAGCTCATTTTTAGGAGGATTACTATTGTCTTTGGTTTGATCTTCAATCTTCTCAGTATCAGTAGTGTTCTTTTGTGAATCCTTTCTTGCTCGCATACTATCAATATGATTTTGTGCTTCATTGTATCCAATACAGCTAGTGTCTCCTTTGATTCTTCTTGCATACAACAGTGATTCTACCAATTCAGCACTAGTGTGTAATTTGTCAATATGATCCTTTGACTTCTTCAATTCAGATTCTAAGCTCTCTTTGATATTATTTAGCTCCAAGATTTCTAAGTTATCTTCCCTTAGTTCTTCATTTAGTTGAAGGTTCTCCTTGACTTGTTCATTGTAGACATCTTGATTGTTCATTCGTTTGTCATCTAATTCTTCAAGCTGACTTAACAAGGATGCATTTTCTTCACTCAACTTCTTGACTTTTTCTTCAAGTTCACTATTAGAGCATCCTTTCAAATCTTTTCTTAGTCTTTTGATAACTAATTGAGCATCACTGACTTTTTCCTTCAGTTCTTCAATTTCTCTTTCTTAATTGTCTAGGTCTTCAAGAGCTTCTTCAAGATTCTTCTTCAAATGTTTCATATCTTCTTTGTCCATGATCTCCTCAAGTGGTTAAAATTTTGTGTTGCAGACCATAGCTTTGATACCAATTGTTAGGAATGGGAACACTGAGAGGGGGGGGGGGTGAATCAATCTTCACTGTATTTTAACTTTTTAATTTAATCTGAATACTGAATTATAAATGCTTAAGTACTGAATTAAACATTCAAATAAACATGAAACATGAAATCAACACATGACACCAATATGGTTACAAGGAAACCCAAATACGTAAAAACCCCAGTGGGACTTGATACCCACTAATAATCTACACTAGTGTTTTGTGATCCTTGTTAGGAGTAGCTTTACAATGCTTTTAGTATAGTAGACCTTGTTAAGGGTCAGACCTTATTAGGAGTCTTTTACAATGATCCCTATTAGGGGAGTGGACTCACTGTCCTAGAGCTCACTACTCAAATGATGAAGGCTACAACCTTCTAAATTAGATACACACTATATCTACAGGTGAACTATCACTGTGACACTACTTGTCAGATCAGTTCCTTTGGTGCGCTGATGCTTTGACCTCTATCAAAGCTCTAATACATCTTATGCTCACTTCGCATACCTCTTCTCTTCTTATCACAACTCTCATGTAACTTCCATACCGAATACAATGGGCGCACCTTATATTTATGTGCTCATACCAAATATACAATTAGGTCGGCCCTATAACTAATTACAAACAACACTTCCAAAATAATTGGGTTAAGCATTCTTACAATTATACATGTACATATGTCAGCAATTTAAATACAATGGGTGCATAGCCTTTACAACATTAATTTATAATCACAAACCAAAATAGTCACTATTGGCTCTATGCTCTATTCTCTGCTGGCACACACAGACTGTGTAACTTTAACTGACTATAACTTTCACATCTTGGCATATCTACTTATGCGCTCTTAGACTAAGCATAAGTATATTCTAACAACCTTAACTTCCAGGGCACATACCTTAATTCATCCATACACATGTGCGATGATGCTCTGAGTCACTGGTGCTTTGTATGTTGTCCAGTCTTCAACAATTAACTGATTTCTTATCTTTACACATAGTGCACTGACTCCAAACTGCTATATGACTTTGTTACCATAATGACAACACTATATCTAGTCATTTATCTCAATATAGACAACTTTCCAACAAAGACATCAATGACTGTACTACTGCTAATCAGATGTGGGATAAAGTAGCTCAAGTTTATAGTGGTGATGTGAATATCAAGAGAGCAAGAGCCGAAAGCTTAAGAGGAAGATTCAATGATATGAAGATGAAAGAAGGTGAAAACATTGTGCAGTACACAAATAGAATAAAGGAGGTAGTTCACACTATTAGAGCATCAGATGGAGTCATTGATGAAGACACTATTGTAAGAAAAATTCTAAGAACCCTATTTCCTATCTATGCCATCAAAATATTTGTAATTCATGAAAATAGGTCAGCACCTAATAGCACACTCACTCTTGATAATCTGATAGGAAATCTTACAACATTTGAACTAAACAATTATGATAATAGTGTTGTACCATTTGTTGAATATACTTTTATGACTTCTCTAAAGATTGGTAAGTCTAGAAATAAGAATGATGATAGTGATAGAAATATTGATGATGAGGTTGATGAACTTGAAGCTCTTATGGCTAGAGGGTTACCTAAAGGTAAAGGAAGGTATAGAGATTAGTTACCTTTAGCATGCTTTAATTGTAAAGAAGTTGGTCACATTGCTACTAGATGTCCACATAAGAAAGATGATGATAGAACCAAAGACTAGTCTGAAGGAAGCTATGGGAGAAGATACAATAGAGGCTACCAACACTACAATAGAGATAATTGAGACAATAATGACAAAGACAACAAGGTATGCTACATTACTGAGGAAGAAGATATCACTGATACCAACACTGATGATGATGTGGAGCTTGTATTTGTGGCAATGAAGGATGATTCCAAAGAAGATGAAAGGTATGTAGAGACATCACTTATCTCTAAGGTTAATAAAAATGATACATGGATTATAGGTAGTGGTTGTACACATCACATGACTGGTGATGAAGAAAAATTTGATTATCTTGAAGAATATAATGGAGGATCAGTAAAAATGGGAAATGATGCATGTTGTATGGTAAGAGGTAAAGGATCCCTGATGATAAATGATAGATTAAAATGTGAAAATGCTTATTGGGTAAAAGGATTGAACTATAATTTGCTAAGTGTGGCACAACTGAACAATTCGGGCCACCGAGTTACTTTTGTGAACAAAAAGGTGAAAATATTTGATGATGGAGGAAGACTTGTTGGAACTGGTACACAATCCAGAGGTGATCTATTTTATCTTGATAATGATCAGTCTTCTTTCTTAATAAGGAAATATGAAGATGCATGGTTGTGGCATAAAAGGTTATGCCATGTGAATTTTGATAACATGATTAAGATCAGTAAAAGGAAAAGAGTTAGAGGTCTACCTAACTTATCTAAGCTGGATCATGCTATGTGTCATGAGTGCCAGAAAGGTAAGATGACTAAATCTAGTTTTAAAAGGAAATATTATTCAACAAAGAAGATACTTGAGTTAGTGCATACAGACCTATGTGGTCCTATGAGAACTCAGAGTTATTATGGAGACATATATTTTATTCTTTTTGTTGATAATTATACTAGGTTGATGACTGTCATGTTCTTGAAAGAAAAATCTGAGGCATTCAAGATGTTCAAGTGGTATCAAGAAAAAGTAGAAAAAGAGACTGGTAAAGATTTGAAATGCTTAAGATCTGATAGAGGAGGTGAATTTATCTTTGATGAATTTATTAAGTTTTGTAATGAGCATGGTATTAAAAGAAAGGTCTCTACACCAAGGACACCACAATAGAATGGCATTGCTAAAAGGAGGAATAGGTCAATTGTAAACTGCACAAGGACATTAATGATAGAAAAGAATGTTGCCAAGAAATACTAGAGGGAAGCCATTAGCACTACAGTTTATGTGCTAAACCAAGTACAACTAAAGAAGGACACTAATAAGACACCCTATGAGTTATGGTTTGGACACAAACCCACTATAAGTTATTTTAGAATTTTTGGAAGAAAATGTTTTATTCTGAAAGATGACATAAATGGAAAGTTTGACTCAAAAGGTGATGAAGGGATATTTCTAGGATATTCTAGTAAAAGGAAAGCATATAACTGTCTAAACAAATTAACTAATAAAATGATTGAAAGTACTAATGTTTGAGTTGATGAGTTTTGATGGGCTCCTAAATTAGCCATCTTTTTCACCATTTTTTATCCTCTTTCTAAGACATTTGATTGCACATAGACATACATTTATGGTTTTAAGCATATGAACTTATGGTTTCTATATATATGATTATATATGTGTGTGTGAACATAAGATGGAATGTGGATACCTCTAAAGACATAATATTTGCTTAATTTCATGGACAAGAATGGTGAATATAATAGTTATACATGTTAATGGATGTTTTCTCTCCTAAGCTATGTTTTGGGTAGTTACCTCCTGTATCCTTAGGTTTGCAAGAGTGATAATTAAGACTAACACCTTTTTCCTAATATTGATGATGTGGATATATATGTATATGGGTGGATATGCATGCATTAATTATCTTGCAGGAGTTGAACGTGGATATTCAAGGATCAACATATTAGCGCAGCAGTCATCAAAGCCAACTGTGATTGTAGAATCTTTGCAAGCAAGTCAATGCTTTATGTTGCATGCAATGCATAGATTTAGTGTGTGCTATATTATGAGATTGTTCATGGTCAATAATGTTTCTATTATGAAACTTTATGAGTTGTAACTGATCCTCACTATGAAGTGATCGTAGGTTTAGGATTTAGTGGTAGTTTCCTTTTAAATAATCAATTGTTGTGACTCTTTTGGAGTTAGTCAAACAAATTGGTTTTTAATATAGAATTCTTGCATACTGTTTCAATCAAGTGTAATTATTTTTATGGATGAATAGAATGATCAGTTCAAGTTTGCAACTTTCATCTTGATTGTACTTTTCATTCACTCATTCAAGGGGGCCCACTTGATGAGTGAATTTCTTTGTTAGTGTAGAGTTCATTTCCTGTTCATTTATATGTTTTAGAACTCTGTTGTTCCTGCAGCTACTGATACCAGAATTAGTAGCCTGTTCCTGCAGCACAGTCAGTTGGAGTAGATCCTAACTGTAATTCCTTGCTTTGATTAGAATACATTTGCTTACCATTTTTAGTTTAGTTTTCCTGAAGCATAAGCAATTGAATTCCTTAGATAGGTTTAGAAGAGGAAGTTTGAAGCATATACTTTGCAGATGCCATTCCATGTTTACATCCTTGGTTGATAATTAAATGAGACTAAATAGTGCATTAGGAATCATTTGGGGTGTCCGATCCTAAATTAAGTAGTCCATTGCTTTGGGTTTCTGATACAATTGTTTGGCCAAGCATTTTTGGCACCACTGCTAGGGATGGTGTTAATTCAAACTAATCCTTGTAGTTGCAGTCTTAGTTTTAATCTAGTATTTAAGTAAGCATTTTTATGCATAGAAGGAGAGATCACCTTGAGAGATTTCTTCACTATAACTACCAAGGAGAACCATTTGATTTATTTAATCCTCAAATTGAAGAACCACAAATTGAGAACAAAGAAGAAGAACCCTTTGAAAATCCATTTGCTGATGCTCAGGAACACATATCCTCTTCATCATCTGAAGAATCCCTGCATTTGAATGACCTATTTGTTGAACCTGAATATCAAGATAATCCACTTGCTCTTGTTTTATATCAACCACCACCACAAGGTCCTCCTCCCAGAATGGCTGCTCAAGCTCCCTTCTCCTATACCTCAACAACAAGGCAACCAAAATATGAAGAATATACCTACTCCTGCACTTCCCAAATTTTATGGCCTCCTAATAGAAGACCCTGAGACCTTTCTCTTTGAATTTGATATTCTTTGCCAGAGTTATGACTATACCACTAATGCCCATAAGCTAAAGTTGTTCCCATCAACTCTAAAAGAAGCTTCTTTGAGATGGTTCATGGGGTTGGGTGCTAATGCTATAGAAAATTGGAATGCCATGCATACCATGTTTCTTACAAAGTACAAAGAGTACTATAGAGGTCAAGATTTGAAAGGTGGTGACATTTTTAAAATGTCTTAGAAGGAGGACAAAACATTGGAGGATTATATGTCCAAATTTATGTTCAACCTGCAGCGTAATACTTAACACTAGCTAAATGAGGCATCTCAGAAACACCTTTTCTTAAAGGGTGTGAATGATAGAAGTATTGAGGCTCTAGACCTAATGGTAGGAGGTGAATATATCACACAAAAAGCTTGGGATGACATAAAGAATATATGTCAAAATTACTCAAGGGCCACTTTGAAGAAGGGTAGGGGACTTAGAGACCTGCCACATAAGTCCAATGGAGGTTCAGGAGAATCTAAAATGGAGCTATCTAATCTACTATCTGATTTCAAGCAGGACATCATTAATGATGTCACCACTCAGCTGGATAGTATGCAAGCAAGGAGGAAGAAGGAAGAGTCAGATGCTATGCTTGCTAAGTTCTGTTCTCATTGCAGAGAGAGGAAAAGAAATTGTAAATGTAAGATGATTGCATCTATGGACGTTAACTCAATGCCCACTGAGTTCAAAGCTATAGACAAGGAAAATGGAGAAGTTTTCTACATTGGTCAAAGGTGTCCATGGGCTTAGAGACAAACTATGCCTTTGGACCCACTGAATAATTTTGGTTATAATAATAATAGTAGTTATTGGCCAAACCAAAATTCCCAAAATTCTGCTCCTGAAGGTTAGAATTGGAATCACATTTGGTCCAATCAATAGCCATACTATAACCAAGCCTATCCGTAGCAACCACCATTTAACCCATACCAATAGTAGTATAACCCCTATCAGCAGCCGCAGCAGAATAGCCAATGGCCACCTCAGGGTAGTTGGCAACCAAAACCTCAGTAGGGACCTAATCAGCAATAAGTACTAATGCCTGCACCTCAGTAGCAAGCTATTATGTCACCGCCTCCTGTAGCAAATAGCAATCCTCAAAAGCCAACTCAACTTCTAGCTTAGCCAACTCCAAATCCTAATAATAAGTAGTAGGCTTATTCCTTGCATATAAATGACATCCATCTTAGATCTGGAACTACACTGCCTGCACCCAAGGAGCCAATAATAACTGAAGTTGCTGATGCTGAGGATATACCTGTGAGCCAGCCTATTAAGGTTCCACCTATTTCTCAAACTGCACCAGTGCCTAAGAATCCTCCTTATCCATAGAGATTGTCTCAGGCTATCCCTCCAAAAGAAAATCCTGTAGCCACTAATTTGATTGATCAACTCAAACAAATGATAGTGTAGATTCCCTTACTGGATGCCCTTAAAGAAATTCCAATCTATACTAAAGCAATTAAAGAAGCCTGCATCAAAAAGCTTGGAAGAAAAAAGAAAGACCCTGATACTGTCAATGTCTTAGGCCAACTCTCTGATCTCATGCTAAGTAAAGTTGTCATGCCTAAATATTCAGATCCAAGAATTCCATTGGTAACCATCTTCATTAATGGTACCCAAATTCAAAATGTTTTAATTGACTTGGGAGCATCAATTAATGTTATGACTAGAGAAGTTCTGCTAAAACTTACTATCATTGGTTTGTGGGACACACCAACAATATTGTAGTTAGCTGATAATTCCACAATCAAACTTGATGGTATGGTTGAGGATATTTTAGTTACTCTAGATTCTTTAGAGTACCCCTCAAATTTTATAGTCTTGTCACCAAAAGCCACTCTTGGAGGTTACCCATTAATTCTAGGAAGGCCTTGGTTAGCTACGGCTGATGCTTGCATTGCATGCTATTTAGGAAAGATGACCATATCAGATGGAATAAATACCAAGAAGTCAACTCTGTATTCTCCAGCAAAACCCCAAAGTGAACTTGATCAAGTTGTTTGGCCCAACTTAGGAGATGTTGCCCTTGAAGTAAGCTTTGTACAAAAACTCATGGTCATTGAGAGAAATCCGTTCATGGTATCCCAGGAAGAAGATGACATTCTTGTAGCAATCCTTACCAACCGGTATGGTTTTGAGGAGTCATTTTGTGATGATCCAAATTGTTCCCTTCAAATAATACTACCCAAACAAACCACATTTCAGTTTCCTGTAGCAACTGATTACCTTCACACTTTGCTACCTCATGAGATAAAGTCACCAACCATAGCCGAAGTGCTAATGTTAGAAAAAGTTAAGAGAGTTGAAATTGCTTCAAGAAAAGAACTGAATGTTAATAAAAACCTCATCAAGTCTCAGATGTCTAGTCTCCTCAAGCTTTTACAAGATAGCCAGCAAGCCTTTGCATGGGATTACAATGACATGGCAAGTTTAGATCCTACACTTTGTACTCACAAAATATATATAAGCCCAGAATACAAGCCAGTAAGGCAAGCTCAAAGAAGGATAAACCCTGCCTTGAGAGACATAGTCAAGACTAAATTGCAAAAACTTCTTAGTGCAGGCTTTATTTATCCTATCTTTGATAGAAAGCGGGTTTCTCCTCTTGTCATTGTTCCAAAGAAAGGAGGAAAGTGGAGAGTTTGTGTTGACTACAGAGAACTTAACAAAGCCACTAAGAAAGATCACTTTCCATTGCCTTTCATTGACCAAGTGCTTGATAATCTGGTGGGTAAAAAGTACTTTTCATTTCTAGATGGATTCAGTGGGTATAATCAGATACAAATGTCACCAGAAGATCAGGACAAGACAACATTTACCTGTCCTTGGGGAACCTTTTCTTATTCAGTCTTGCCATTTGGATTATGTAATGCCCTTGCTACTTTCTAGAGAGCAGTGATGGGTATTCTCTTTGACATTGTTGTTGATTGTGTTGAAATCTATATGGATGACTTTACAACTCATGGCACAACATTTGAAGAAGCACAAACTAACTTGGAAAAGGTTCTTAAGAGATGTCAAGATTATAATCTCTCTCTCTCAATAGTGAAAAGTGCTACATGATGATGGAGGAAGGAGTAGTCCTGGGACATTATCTTTCATCCTTTGGAATTCAGGTTGATCCTGCATGCAATTATAAATACACTTCCCACACTAGCTAAGTAGAAGGATGTCAGAAGTTTCCTTGGCCATGCTGGTTACTACAGAAGGTTCATAAAGGATTTTAGCCAACTTGCAGCACCATTGTATAATTTGTTGAAGAAAGAAGCTAAATTTGCATGGACAGAAGAATGTGAAGCATCATTCCAAAAGTTGAAGGATGTTCTAACGACAACACCTATTCTCAGGGGACCTGATTGGAAGCTTCCATTCCATATCCACACAGATGCATCTGATTATGCTATTGGAGCAGTTCTGGGACAAAAGGAAGGTATTATTAAACATGCAATTTACTATATTAGTAAAAATTTGCAAGGAGTAGAATTGAATTATATTGTTACATAAAAAAATTGTTAGTTGTTATTTATGCACTAAACAAATTTAGGCACTACATTACAAGCTATGAAGTATTTGTTTGTACTGATCATTTAGCTATCAAGTACTTAATGAATAAACCTGCCATTAGTGGTAGACTAGCATGCTGGTTACTCCTCGTGCAGGAGTTTGATGTAAAGATCATAGACAAACCAGGCAAGGCTAATGTAGTGGCAGATTTCTTGTCATGACTACAAGTGCCAGATGATCTTGCAACAATTGATGATAGTTTTCTTGATGAGCACTTGTTTTCTATTGACTCCTTTAATCCATGGTATACAAACTTGGAAAACTACCTTGCTACAGGAAGAATGCCACCTCACTTTTCTCCTAAACAATGTCATCTATTAGTTGAGAAGAGTTTTAACTTCTCTTGGATCTCAGGCTTCATGTTTTATACAAGACTAGACTAGGTCACAAGGAGATGTGTTTGAGAAGATGAAACTTATGACATCCTTCGGGCATGCCATGATGAGCCATGTGGAGGACA
Source organism: Chamaecyparis obtusa (assembly GCA_027943335.1). Taxonomy (NCBI): domain Eukaryota; kingdom Viridiplantae; phylum Streptophyta; class Pinopsida; order Cupressales; family Cupressaceae; genus Chamaecyparis; species Chamaecyparis obtusa. The sequence continues at coordinate 180,490 of BSBK01003764.1, forward strand.
CTTTTCCGCAAAGAGGACAAGCTATAAAATTCTGACAATTGGGTACTACTGGCCTACTTTGCATAAGGATGCAGCAAAACATACTCGGCACTGTGACATGTGCCAACATATGGGATGACCTACAAAGACTGATGAAATGCCCTTGCAGCCACAGGTAGTGGTTACACCCTTTGACAAGTGGGGTATTGAATTTGTTGGACCTATTGAGCCCTCTTCTCATGGAAAGTCTTACATCTTAGTATGTACAGATTATGCAACAAAATGGGTTGAAGCCAAAGCTATGAGACATGCTAGAGATCAAAAAGTTGTTGAGTTTCTTTATGAGTGCATATTCACCAAATTTGGAGTACCAAGGGAGATTTTCATAGATCAAGGGGCACAATTCACATCTAACCTTATCACTGAGTTGATGTAGGAGTACATGGTACATCATGGAAAGTCTTCACCCTACCACCCTCAGGCCAATGGCCAGGCTGAAATCACAAACCGGGAGATAGAGTCTATTCTCACTAAAATAGTAGTTGTGCATAAAAAGGATTGGGCTACTCGCCTTCCTAAAGCCATATGAGCTTACCGTACCACATGGAAAACCACCATAGGGTTTACTCCTTTTGAGTTGGTATATGGAAAATTTGCCTCTATGCCGATCGAGTTCTAGCATAAAACACTATGCACTACTTTAGATCTAGATATAGATATCACCAAAGCACAACAAGCAAGGTTAGTGCAATTAAATGAGTTGGATGAATATAGGAAGTCTACTCTACAAAATATAGAGTTGATACAGCAGCAAAGGAAAAAGTGGCATGATAAGTTCATCCGTGATAAGAAATTTTCTGTCAAAGATTGGGCACTGTTATATGATTCAAGATACCAACATACACTAGGGAAATTTCAAACCAAATGGCTTGGGCCATATGAGATTATATCAGTATTTGACAATGGAGCTATACAACTTTCAACAATAGATCCTGTTCAATTTAAGTTACTCATCAATGGGCATCATCTAAAACTTTACCACAAATGTATAAGCCATGATGAGTTCCTGAAATAGTTCTAGAGCACAATTGAAGCAACCATTCTTATAGCCGAAGAATCTGGGTCTTCCACCTAGGATTCTACCAATTCTTGATTCCATTCAAGACCACCATAATAAATATTTCACATTTCATGGAATACTTTCTCCGTAATAATTTTTCATCTCACCTTCTCTCTTTTCCACCCATCCACCCCATCCCATCACTTCACACGTAGGTTCAATTTTTTGAATAACTCTTCCTATAGTGCTTCTAGGTTTGTGCCACATATACTCGTACATATATTATTTGTATTCATTAATTTTTAGGATTTTGTGTCATTTTGGTTTATCACTCTTTCTTAACCTAGCTTGGTGGGACCCATGCCATTATTTAGTTTGGGGGGAAACTATTCTATTTTCAAAAATTTAAAATTAGCATGTAACAATTAAAGTTCATGTTTTGAAATATGTCTACGACATGACGTGATGATCTATCCTTTTGTGATTGCGTCATCACAATAAAAATGAATTAAAGATATTAAAAGATGATCTTGATTTTTAATGATGTGCTATGACGTGTTCAAGGTGGCAGCCTTGGCACGCGTGAGCTTTTATGAGATGTTGTGTAAAACTCATATCATTAGATTTCATGCAAGCAAATCTTTAATTTTATGAATCAAGTTGCACTTGTACGTCATCTTTCTTCTACAACATTTTGTTTCGTAATGCATTGAGGTCTGTGACTTGCCATCGTTGAATTTTGCAAGAATTGTGTTTTGCAAGTTAGAAATTTGTCTGTGAAGCAATGGGAGGTGACCTCCAAAGGCATGAACCGATGGACGACACAGTTTTGTTAAATGATGCACCCACCTGTGAAATGTTTAGAAGGAGAGGGTGGCTAGATTATTGTTTAAGACTTAAGGGGTTTAATGAGGAAGTTGCTCTATAATTTATGTCCACCTTGAAGAACAGGGTTGCAAAAGTTAAAGGTTTGAAAATTGAGTTCACAGAAGATGTAGTTGCCGAGGTGACAGGTTTGCCTCAGGAAGGTGAACAATGGGTGAAAGATTTTGACCTACGATCAATGAGAGTACAGTTCACTTTGCATGGTGATCCTCAGTTGGCTATTGACAAAAAGCAAGAAACCTGGCAATTATTTTTGCCCATGGAGTTCATTCAGCTGGCCGCATTTTTTATTTAGTACTTCACCTGCGAGGGATGCTACAAATACCTACATGCTTTGCACTTCAAAATTCTCAGTCATCTCTGCCATGATAACCGACTAGTAAATCTTCCCAACTTCTTATTTAAAATTGTGAAAAAGCAATCTTTATTAGTCCAATTAGGAAGTAACCAATCTATTTCACACCATTGTTTAATAAAATTAATTGTGGAAAGGGAATTGAATAGACAAAAGGTTGGGACATGGGAAGAATTTTTGCAAATAAATGAGGTTGAACCTAGAATAGCCTAGAGGTCATGGTGTTGGTAGGAGAGAACAAACATCTTCTGGGGTTTGTAAAATTGTTCAAAGAGTTGAGAATGATCCTGAAGCCTCTCCCTCCATTTCTAGGTCACCTAGAAAAAGAATTTTCAATTCTGGAGCCTCTACTTCTTAGAGGAAGAAAAACAAGAGTGCAGAAGGTCCTAATATTCCAGAATCTTCACCATCCATAAGGACAAGGGCTGCATCTAGAAAAAGTAAGGGTAAAATAATAGAACTAGAAGAGGAAACATTAGAACCTCAGCCTGGTGACAATGCTGATAATATGGAAGAAACCCTACATTCCCCTAGGGAAGAAAGTTCTGAGAACCCTAGGGAAGAACATTCTGAAAACCCTCCAAAAGAACATTTCAAGAATTCTCCTGAAGAGAATCTTGAAAATCCTAGGAAGGAGCATGTTGAAAAACCTCCTGAAGTAGTGGCAGAGGAAGTGGTCATTAAGAAAAATAAGTGGAAGAGTCCTTCAAGCTCATCCACACCCCCTATAAGGAGAAGTAGAAGACTTTTTGAGAAAGATGCTGAAGCATCTGTTCCTATTGTTAACATTGATTCTTCTAAATCGGTGGAAAATGAACCTTTAAACAATTCCTCTTCTAAGGAATTGGAAAATCAACCTGCAACTAGTGACACAATAATGATAGAGCAGAGTCTAGAAATAGAGGTTAGCCCTAGATTTAACTACAGACTGATAGATAGTGATAAGGACTCTAAGAACTCTAAGGACTCTAAGGACATAGAGGAATATGTAGATAATTCTACCCAGCTAGATGTTAGTATGAATTTAGAGGAAATTCATGACTTTGGAACTGAAATCATTGAAGAGGTACCGTAGCAGGGTAGTCTGGAAAAGTTAGAAACGCTGGCTAAGGTGGCAGCTGATGTTAGTGAGGAAACCAATTTGATCAAGACAATTGTTGTGTGGAAGGGTAAGTCCTCTACACCTAAAGAAATAGTTAAAATTCCTCACTTCTCCTCTAGATGGGTTGACTTACTCAATTAGGAACCTTTACCCCCACTAGATTTGTCTACACCTCTTGCAGCAGGGATAAGTTTGTACCAACAATTTTTGTGGGAAAAGATACAATGGAATTTAGAAAGAGAAAAATTGAAATGAGTTATTAATGAGTAGAATTCTCAGTGGAGCATAAATCAGATGAGATTGAGGTATTGAAACAAAGAATTGATTAGATTACTGGGCTAATTCCACAACTGATGGAATGTAGATCACCCTCACCAGTGTATGCAATATTCCTTCAAGAGAAACTTGTTAATTTCAAATTAACAAGGATTTTAGAAGGCCTCAATCCATCCATATCAACTCCCCATGAATTTTACTATGCCTTTCAGTCTGCCCCAATGACTCTGAAAAATCTATTGTGTGAATTGTACTTGCATAACCTGGCAGTTCTTGATGACACAGTGGAATTCACTCCTCTATGTGGGAGATGTACAACTCAGAGTAGTTATGTCATGGATGCAGAATGAGATAAGTTAAGAACACCAGGCTGCACCATACGGGGAGAAAGAAATGTTAGTTCCTTTGATGATGAGGCCTGAGGTACAACACTCTAAGAGAACATATTTTGACTGGATCTCTGTTACAACAAACACTAGTGGAGCCAATAAGATCTATCCAGTGAGAGAACAAGCCTTTGCAGACTGGGACCAACATTCCTCACGGGATGTTGCTATAGCAATTAATGCCTCTAGGAAAAGGTGGATAAGGATGTCATAGGATCTAAAGAAAGTGGAACCTTATTCACCTCAGAATCTAACCCTTGCCACAAGGAGAGTTCCATGGTATACTATGTTGGGTAGGTCACTCCTTAACCGTTGGGTTCCATTAAGGTTTTAGCCTCCACTCTTCCTTCAGCCATTGCTGGCAATGAATGATAGTGTAACAGACTATGACATGGCTTCTGAAGTCCAGCGTTGGGAAAAACTCAAAGAGACTCATGGATACTTTGATTATATTCATGATGAGCCTAGGTAGAGAACAACTAGTGATTTGAGGGTCCGTGCCAAGATTCAGAACTTTATGATTGTTGGGGGCCAACAATAGTTAAGTTGGGGGGAATGATGGGCTCCTAAATTAGCCATCTTTTTCACCATTTTTTATCCTCTTTCTAAGACATTTGATTTCACATAGACATACATTTATGGTTTTAAGCATATGAACTTATGGTTTCTATGTATATGATTATTTGTGTGTGTGTGTGAACATAAGATGGAATGTGGATACCTCTAAAAACATAATATCTACTTAATTTCATGGACAAGAATGGTGAATATAATAGTTATACATGTTAATGGATGTTTTCTCTCCTAAGCTATGTTTTGGGTAGTTACCTCCTGTAGTCGTAGGTTTGCAAGAGTGATAATTAAGAGTAACACCTTTTTCCTAATATTGATGATGTGGATATATATGTATATGGTTGGATATGCGTGCATTAATTATCTTGCAGGAGTTGAACATGGATTTTCAAGGACCAGTATATTAGCGTGAGAGTCATCAAAGCCAACCGTGATTGCAGAATCTTCGCAAGCAAGTCAATGCTTTCTGTTGCATGCAATGCACAGATTTAGTGTGCGCTATATTCTAGTATTGTTCATGGTCAATAATGTTTCTGTTATAAAACTTTATCAGTTGTAACTGATCCTCATTATGAAGTGATCGTAGGTTTAGGAGTTAGTGGTATTTTCCTTTTAAATAATCAACTATTGTGACTCTTTTGGAGTTAGTCAAACAAACTGGTTTTTAATATAGAATTCTTGCATACTGTTTCAATCAAGTGTAATTGTTTTTATGGATGAATAGAATGATTAGTTCAAGTTTGCAACTTTCATCTTGATTGTACTTTTCATTCACTCATTCAAGGGGGCCCACTTGATGAGTGAATTGCTTTGTTAGTGTAGAGTTCATTTCCTATTCATTTATATGTTTTAGAACTCTTCTGTTCCTATAGCTATTGATACTAGAATTAGTAGCCTATTCCTATAGCACAGTTAGTTGGAGTAGATCCTAACTGTAATTCCCTACTTTGATTAGAATACATTTTCTTACCAATTTTAGTTTAGTTTTCCTAAAGCATAAGCAATTGAATTCCTTAGATAGGTTTAGAAGAGGAAGTTTGAAGCATATACTTTGTAGATGCCATTCCAAGTTTACGTCCCTGGTTGATAATTAAATGAGACTAAATAGTGCATTAGGAATCATTTGGGGTGTCCAATCCTGAATTAAGTAGTCCATTGCTTTGGGTTTCTGATACCATTGTTTGGCCAAGCAAGTTTGATGATAAGAATGCAGAGGAAAGCAGAAAGGAATTGGAAGACTGCAGTAGATTCACTTACATTGAACAACTTGAGTATCTACCAAAGCCGCAAACAGTGACAACTGGTTTGTAGGAAAGAGAAACCGATGAGAAGGAAGCACCCACCAAGCAAGAAATGAACCTGGACAGGATGAACAAGAAAGAAGAAATCAAATACTAGTGAGTTTTGTAAGAAGACACCATCCTGAAATACAAATCATTGGAGATAAACAAGCTGGCATGAAAACAAGGAGTAAAACAAGATGAGGTACATGTCTAGTTTGTGATTATGAACCAAAGAATGTGAAAGTTGCATTAGAAAATGATGAATGGGTTAATTCAATGAAAGAGGAAATAGAGCAAATAGAGAAGAACAAAACTTGGACCTTAGTACCCAAACATAAAGATAAGAATGTAATCGGTACTAAGTGGATATTCAAGAACAAGAAAAATTAGAATGGAGAGGTAACAAGAAATAAAGCCAGATTGGTATGTAAAGGATATGCACATGAGGAAGGAATTGACTATGGTGAAACATTTGCACCTGTTGCTAGTTTAGAAGGAGTCAGAATGTTACTTGCATATGCTGCACACAAAAAGTTCAAAGTTTATCAAATGGATGTCAAGTCAACATTTCTGAATGGAATAATTGAAGAAGAAGTCTACATAGAACAACCTGAAGGGTTAGTTGATCCAGAAAACAAAGATATGGTATGTAGATTACATAAAGCTTTATATGGTTTGAAGCAAGCACCGAGACCCTAGTAAGAGAGGCTGCGTACTTATTTGTTAAGTATTGGATTTTTTAGAACAAGTGAGAACATAAATTTGTATATGAAAGGAGTTACTGATGATACTATTCTTATTGCTGAAATATTTGTGAATGAAATTATATTTGGAGGACAAGATCAAATCTTTAAGTCATTTGCTAATGAAATCAGAAGTGAATTTTAAATGTCTATGTTCAGAGAGATTAAGTTCTTTCTAGGACTACAAGTGATGCAACAGAATGATGGTATATTCATCACACAATCTAAATATATCAAGGAAGTATTGAAGACATTTGGCATGGAAGATGCTAAAACTGTAGGAACACTGATGGCTATTAGATGTAAACTGACTAAGGAAGATGAAACTATAGAGGTGAACCAAACACTGTATTGATCAATGATTGGTAAGTTAATGTATGTAGTGCATAGTAGACCAGATATAGCACCTTCTATGGGAATTGTTGCAAGATTTTCTCCAAACCCTCAAGAATCACACATGGTTCCTACAAAGAGAATCCTAAGATACTTGAAGAAAATAGAAGATTATGGATTATGGTATCCTAAGGAAGACAAATTTGAACTCAAAGTCTATACCGACATTGATTGGGCTGGAAATGTGGATGACGTAAAAAGTACCACTAGAGGAGCATTTTTCTTTGGTGAAAGACTTGTTACATGGATGAGTAAGAAGCAAGCTTGCATTTCTCAGTCTACAACTAAAGAAGAGTATGTTAATGCTGCTACAAACTGTTCAAATATTGCATATATTAAGCAAGTAATGGAAGGTATGAATGAGATAATCATTGAGCTGGTGATTATATACTATGATAACACAAGTGCAATAAACATTTCAAAGAATCTTGTGATGCACTCTTAAAAAAAGCATATATCTATTAAGTATCACTACTTAAGAGGACAAGTATAGGAGAAGAAATTTAAGCTAGAGTTTGTTACATCAAAAGAACAACTTGCAAAAATATTTACAAAGCCTCTACTGAAGGATACATTTGAGTACTAGACTTGGGGTCCGTCCCCTGTCTACCAGTCACTAATGTGATCTAGATGTTGCATCAGCCTAATCTTATCAGAAGATCATTAATGTTGATGCAACATAGTTCACACTTTGGATCATGTCTAAGGTTGTGAAAAGTTTGGAGAACTAGAACAGATTGGCATATCAGTATACAAAGATATAGAGAATGCATCGGACAACAAAGAGTTACATGGCTACTACAGAACTGCATGTTTATTTGTTTCTTTGGCATTGTTGTCAAAGGGAGAGATAACCCATATGAAACAATATGCACCGATGAGAACACTGAAACATATATCTAAGGGAGAGACAAACTGAAAGAAAGGGAGAGCACTAAAGATCATTTGTTGAGAACAGAAGAAGGAATCCAAGAACTGAAAAGATCATATATGCAAAATGTCAAAGCTGCATTGGTAATTCTTTTGAGTAACGTAGTGATTAAACATATTAAGCTAGGGTGAGCTTGTACAACATTTGTTCATAGAGTTGTAGAATACATGTTTAGTATGTGTATGGTATATTTCATATTACTTGAGTTGCCATCAATGCAAAATGGAGAGATTGATGATCTACAACTGATTTAGAACCTAATTGAAGATCTATGATTAGAGATCACCAAGTTGTTGATTAGATATGACATATGATTAAATTAGTAATATGTTGTCATTGATGTCAACTAGTTTGACACAACTTATTTTGTAAGTTACAATAACTAAACATCTGTATCTAAAAGGAGTAAAACAGATCAAGTACACAAATATCTACATGAGGAAGATGTATATGACTGATGAGGATAAGGAATACATTGTGTAACTTGCTGATGAGTCTATGACCTTATGTTATTGACTTGATTATGTTTCATTCATCTATGATGAGGAAAAGAACTGAAAGACACAAAGTAGTGTGGTCGGTTGATGAAGCATCACAGTATACACCGAGCAATGTAGTGTATACTGAGAACAGTATAAACTGAGTGTGTGTTCACCGATGCATTTCTTTGTTAATCGAGAAGAAGAAAAATAACTAAATGATTAGTTTAGTCATTAAGGACTACTGAGCTATAAAGTACATCAAAATCAGTGATGGAGATAATGTTTGTTATGAAGATCAATGACTAGAATAATTCAAGGAAGATCTAAAGGATGAAATCAAAATGTTTTACTGGCACATCAGCCGAGGAAGGTTTAAGCAAAAAAATGGACGAAGGAGACTAAGTGAAAAAATCTTATGGAGGAAAAGAAACCAATTTACTTGTCTATTTAAGAGACTAGAGTTTCATTATGAAACTTATGCCGGAAGAAGAAGGACTATAGAACTATCGCATGAACAAGCTTCATGTATGCCTAATCAAACTAGTTAAAGAGAACCAAACTACAGAGTTTACCGAGTGTCAGAAAGCTATTACCGAGCGATAGTAAGTCATTGATTATTGTTGATACAGAATTGATATATTGATTAGAGGATTTGAATGAGCTTAAAATAGATCTAATAATCTGCAATTGAAGTTGTATTGTATTCAGATCAATTGTTGTTACATTTTAACCATTATAAATAGAGAAATCTCTTAACCGAGTGGACTTGAAAGTCTTTTATGTTTCATTCATAGAATGAACATTGTTATCCTGTCAACCCTATAGTGAATGTTGGTTGGACGATAATGGTTGGTCTTAAATTCTCTAACAAGGTCACACCTAACAGTGTTTTTCTAACCTTTAACAGGGTTGGGTCTTCACCGACCTCACTTCAGAAGAGTGAACATTTTTGGGTTGTCGGTCCCAGGTGGTTTTTCCCTCCACAGGGTTTCCACGTTAAATCTTTTGTGTTATGTGTTCATTGTGATGATTGTTTGTTATAATACTTTACATATTGCATGTTGGATTTGGTCAGTTATCATTATTTTGTTATTGACTGGTAATCGGTAAAAGCATAGATAGTATAGTATTTTAAGTTACCGAGCTGCAGAAGTTCAACTAAATTGTTTTGGATTATACATTTTGATTTGGGATTGTGGATAACTGATTTACCCCCTGTCTTAGTTATTCTAACAATTGGTATCAGAGCATTGGTTGCTTGGAATAGAGTTTTAAGGACTTCAGTAAAAAGGTCTCAAAATGTTTAAGAGGGAAGTGCCAAAGCTAAACAAAGATAACTTCATAATATGGAAAAGTCAAATGAACCTGCATATATCTAGGATTGGGAATTATGCCCTAGATCTGATGACAAATTGATACCTTGCACCACCTAATGGTCCCCTGACCCTTGATAAACTAAGGGACAAGCATGAAGATAATGTTACTATGATGGAGATTGTTGCTATCTATTCACATGCCAAATTTGAAGACATCAAGGACTGTACTACTGCTAAGTAGATGTGGGATAAACTAGCTCAAGTTTATAGTGGTGATGCAAATGTCAAGAGAGCAAGAGCCAAACTCTTAAGAGGAAGATTCGATGATATGAAGATGAAAGAAGGTGAAAACATAATGCAGTACACAAATAGAATAAAGGAGGTATTTCACACTATTAGAGCATCAGATGGAGTCATTGATGAAGACACTGTGGTAAGCAAAATTTTGAGAACCCTATTGCCTATCTATGCCATTAGAATATTTGCAATTCATGAAAATAGGTTATCACCTAACAACACACTCACTCTTGATAATCTAATTGGAAAGCTTACAATGTTTGAACTAAATAATTATGATAATAGTGTTGCACCCAATTTTGAATCTGCTTTCATGTCTTCTCTGAAGATTGGTAAGTCTAGAAATAAGAATGATGATAGTGACAGCAATACTGATGATGAGCTTGATGAGCTTGAAGCTATTATGGCCAGAAGGTTACCTAAAGGTAAAGGAAGGTATAGAGGTAAGTTACCTTTAGTATGATTTAACTATAAAGAAGTTGGCCACATTGCTGCTAGATGTCCACACAAGAAAGATGATGATACTATTCTTATTGCTGAAATATTTGTGGATGACATTATATTTGGAGGAAAAGATCTTATCTCCTTCCATCTTATCTTAAATGTTGACTAGAGAGGGTTTTTGAGTTCTAGGGGAAAGAGACCACATTTCCAAGGTTTGGGATCTTGGATCAACTCCACTCCCTCTTACTATCTCCCCAATCTAGGCTTCATATGACAAATCACCTTGTGGTTGTCTCCTTTTTTGATAAATGATGAAAGCTGAGGTTAGGTCCCACCCTAGAGCTAGCAACATCCCACCTGACCTAACCAATTTCCTAGCCTCCTCAACTAATATCTTTTTTGAGGCTAGATCATATAAGGCTAAGGCTTGTAAGGATTCATTACTTGTCTTTGCACCCTCAGTTTCCTGACTAGAGATCTCTTGTTATTTACTCTAGATTAGAAAGCTCTTAAACTCATCACTTTTGATGAAATCATCATCACTCATGATCTCTTCTTGAAGCATCTCTCTTTCATCCCAGCACAACAACAGGGGCACCAAGGCAGTCACTCTATCAACTCTCCTTCTTGTAGTGTGTGCTCTTGAAGAATCTCCCTCTTAAATTATTTGCTTCTTTTGAGGGGGTTTGTCTATATCACCTACATCTTGAGCATTAGTTTCCTATTCTTGAATTGGCTCATCAATATTCCGAGGTGGGCTATCCTCTTCATATGACCTCCCAGTGGTAGTCTCATACTCAGAAGATGAGTAGTCCCTCCCAATCAACACCTTAGCATCCAATTGAGAGTCCATTTGTTCAAACATGATGTCATAGTTCTGGATCATCTTGTCAATCCTAGCAATATAAGGTAGATCAAGGAAAAAACCACTAAATGCAATCCCACCCTTTTTCAACTGTTTCTCCAAGTCCACCAAGTCACGGACTTTGCCCAACCTTCTTTCAATTTCTTCCTCTTCTAGGATATTCCTAATAATATCCTCCATATCACAGCCCTCATTTTCTCTAATGATCCCAATGCCAGGAATAGGAATCTTTCTAGCATTTTTTATAAAGTCCTCAGGGTCAACATACCTATATGTTGTTGAGGCCATTTTGAAATGATTTATCCATAGAGATATCTATGGAAGTGCTCTTTTTCCAATTGAAAAACTTATTATTTTGAACATTCGGGGGGTAAAAGTTCCATTCCTATGTGGGGCCAAGATGTCCTTATCGGTTCAGATCAATTGCCAAACAAACTCCAACAGAGAAATCAATGGTGGCACATACTTAGGAAGAACATGGGGAGGCTTTAGACACCCATACACTCTGATCAAGGTGAAATTGTGAAGAAGGGTGCTCCCCTTAATACCACAAACACATAACAGAAACAAAGAAACAACAACAATATGCAAGAATAGAAAATTGGCTTCTTATTATATCCACAAATGTGGAATTACAAACTTTCAGAATTACAATATGCAATGCCACATGGGCATTCCTTTACAATATTCTGTAGGACAAAGCCTCGAATCAATACATAGATCTACTACCCATAATTGTACCGAATTGTGTAAGACAACACTACAGACCTTTCTTATATAGGCAATTTCCACCACCTGAGAAGGTTCTAGAAATTTAGCCTTTTAGGGCCGACCAAACTTAGAATTATTTTATTTTCACAATTTTTACAAAATAGAGTCGGCTCAAAAGAAATACAAAATATACTTTTAGGTAGCCATAACTTTTTAACCGTAGCTCCATTTTTCTATTGTAACCACTTTTCAGAAACACCATGACAAGATCTACAGTGCCTGACACGTGCTAGTGCTAGTCAGCCAAGGGTCGATTGCGATCTGGAGCCTCTAAGACCTTCAAAATTGACCTGAAAGATTTCGTACTTAAAAACCTCAATAACTTCACCAATACAGATGATGTGACAATGAAACTCAACTAGAAGACTGAAATGACTGAGATGAACCTCCAACTGTGAAATTAGAACATTCTGAGATTATATGACCAACTTACTAAAAATAGTAAGTTTCCATAAATAGAAGCTCTGCACAAGATAGCCCTTATTGAATACAAAAATAGAAATATTTTTGGGTGATGCAAGATTACTCTTACACCTAGGATGCTCTTGCATCAGACACCCAGGGTAATTTGAGAAGTGACCCTGTCATGACTCAAGTGTGCAGAGAAAAACCAAGACGGTTAACCTCCTCCTTTGTTAGCCATGATGAATCTTCAACAGGTCATCCTTTCCATTTGACCAAATACTCTTCATATGTCTAGTTTCTTGTGCTTCTGCCAACATGACTATCTAGTATGTCTAGTTCCTTGACCTCATATGCATTTCTTGAATCATGCTTCTTCAATATCTTACATGGCCCAAGCTTCTTCATTTTCAACTTGTTATATGTGCAAACTGGAAATTGCTCCTTTTGCAAATGAACCATGACTTCATCTCCAACCTAAAATTCCTTATGCCTCATTTTCTCATCTTCCTTAGCCTTATATTGCACATTCATCTTGGTAATATGCTTCCTCACCTCCTCATGGATGTTCTTCAAATGTTCTGCAAAATCCTCAACTTCAGCACTACTTATTTCTCCTTTATCTATCTTTCTCAACTTAGATGCATTTCTAGGACTACTTCCATATACAATCTATGGATGATGTGATGAACTAAACTTCAAATCTATCTTCAACTCTTCACTTTCTGCTAGTGTCATTCTGTGTGCTACCTTATTTGGCAAACTAGCTCCTGGAATCAATTCCATCTGATGACTGATTTTTTTACTGGTGGTAATTCATTAGGCACATTATAAGATACAATATCCTGAAACTCATTCAATAATTTTCCAATTTCTATAGGTACATCTTCTACTTCCTCTTTCCTAGCCTTTAGAATTAAGGTAAAATACATATTCTCACGCCGCATACCATACGAGAAATTTCCTCTATCAACAAAAGTTATTCTTGCATTACCATATACCTTTTCTTCTATTTCCTTCAATGGTTTTAGCTTATGTCGCACTCCATCCTTTATCAGGGAATAGGTATTTGCATGACCATCATGTACAACACATTTGTCAAACTACCAAGGTCTACCCAACAATATATGACATGCATCCATAGATATGATATCACATAGTACCTCATCATGGCACCCACCAATCTTGAACTTTACTAGGCACTGTTCACTGACCAGGACCTTGTGGTCATCTTGCACCCAAACAACCTAATATGGATGTGGGTGTTTCTGTCTCTTGAGCTTCAACTTTGTCACCATCTCTTTTGACACCAAATTGTTAGTGCTTCCACTATCAATAATCACATCACAACATTTACCCTCACACTTGCATCTAGTGTGAAACGTGCTCCTCCTTTGCTCAAGTTCATTCTCACCACTCAGCAGGACTCTTCTGTTAATCAACATTTCTCCTCTTTCAGCATCTTTAGAATGTGATGATCTAACATCTTCATCTACATGTGCAACTCTGGCCTGGCCTTCATTTCTCCTGTCCGTCCTTCCTTGGCATTAAGGACATTCAAATGTCCTATGACCTTCTTCTCCATAGTGAAAACTATTGGCATTAAGCAGGATTGCCACTAGTGACAACACTTATTTGCATTCTGAGTGTAAACCAAGAAGAACAGTGCAAACTGAGCAGAACAGTGAAAACTAAGCAGAATAGTGCAAACCGAGCAGAATAGTGAAAACCGAGTAGAACAGTGAAAACTGAGCAGAACAGTGCAAATCAAGCAGAACAGTGCAAACTGAGCAGGACAGTGCAAACTGAGCAGGACAGTGTAAATCGAGTAACATTATGTCTACCGAGTCACTAGTATTTACCGAGTTCAAAACTTATCGAGTGGTTAGTATGAACCGTGCCTTCACTTCTACTGAGTGCATGACGATGCCGAGTAATGCAGTGGACGCCGAGTATTAGAAAGTCACCGAGTTAGTTTGCAGGAACCATGTAACCATACTTGGGCCGACTTAGTAGCACTTATGTTTATTTGTCAAGCCGACTTTGTAATTGTAATTGTAAATTAATTGTTTAGACTTGTATATAAACAATGTTGTAAAAATACCAAGAAAAAAATAAGTATGAATGAATATGAAAAAGAAAGAAAGGCAGAGATAAGCAAATTACAAAGTGCTACAGCAGTATAAGGAGCAGCAAAGACAAATTCATCACAGAAGGTGATCAGTACATCAGCAAATCTCATTCAGCAATCCAATTGCAAAGTAAGAGATATACTGTTTCATCCTAACAGGTGAATCAGTACTAAAATCCTTTAACCGGGTAGACTTAACAGTCTTTTGTAAAATCTCTTTACCGAGTGCATACTTCATTGTATGTTTGTAAAACCTCTAACAAGGTGGACCTAGTAGTCCTTATTGCTCCTAGCAGGGCAGATCATCAGAAGTGATCAATTGTAAGCCTTAATCGGCCAACTTTATACTACAGTACTAAAGCTTTGTGGGTTTCATCCCCACCCCAGTTTTACTTTTTTTTGGAAGGTTTCTGGGTAACCAAATCTATGTGTCATTATTGTGAATGCTTTTAAGTTTCATGCTTTCTATATGCATAAGGATAAAGTGAACTATATGTTAATACATCTGAAAGAAAATTTTGAAGTTACTAATTCACCCCTCCCCTCTCAGTAACTTGGTCAATTCTTGAATATTTCCAAAAATTGGTATCAGAGCGTATTGGTTCTCAAGATAAAGCTTAACTAGCTTGAGAAAAGATCTAGGGCAATGGAGGTATTCAAACTGAACAAGGTGATTGAAAATGAAAAGCTAGATCTGGAAGTGGCCATAGCTAAACTTAAAGAAGCAAAAGAACATCTTTCCCAATCCCTAAGAAGAAGGAAGGAACTTGCAAATTAGATGAATGATCAGAATTACATTGAAGAAAAGATTGAAGATCTTTTTCCCTCAGATAACTCAGATGAAGCAAACAATGCTGTCAAAGAACTCCTAGAAAAGAATGGGTCTCTGCAGGAAGAAGTGAGAAAATTAAAAAGAGAACAAGAACTACACTCAACAAGATTTTGTGAGATCTTAGAACAAAGAAACAAGTTAAAAGATGAATTAGATGGAAGGAACAATGAATTCCAAAATAAAACCGTTCAGCTAGAAAACCTAATTGATCAGATCTCCCATACAAATGAGGAAATTCTGACTCTAAGATCAGAAATAGAAAGCACAAGAGAATAACTAAGATCTGAAAAGCAAATCAATCTAAGATTGGTGGATGACCTAAACACCAAAAAACAAATCAATGAAGGAATGTTGAAAAGCCAAGAAGACTTAAATCAACTGTATGATCAAAATCTTCATAGGCAAAAAGGAAAAGTAGGACTTGGATACAAAGGAGAAGGTGAATCTTCTAAGCAAGGTACTCAAAGAAATCAGAAACCTACTTGTAATCATTGTGGCAAAATAGGACATACTTCAAATAAATGTTGGAGCAATGAAAAAGTAGAATTCAATGGAAAATGCTACAACTGCAATCAGCATGGTCACAAAGCAAATGAATGCAGGGAAAAACCAAGATTCAAAGGTAATTGTCATAAATGCAACAAACAAGGTCACAAGGCATCCGAGTGCAGATCCAAAACATTTAATCCAGTAGAACAAATTATGAAAGCAATGTTTGGATGGGATTACAACACCTAGTGTAGATGTCATTACTGTGGAGAATATGGACAATTGGCATGAATTGCATAAAACATCATCTAAGGAAAAGAGATACTACCATAAGATGTTTCAAATGCACTAAACTCAGTCACATAGCCAGAAATTGCATGAATGCTAGTGAAGTTGAAGATGGAAAGAAGAATGAAGCAACTAAGGTCAGGAAACAGATGAGACAACAGTGGATTCCTAAATCTACCGAGAAAACCAGTCCAAGTAATGGAATGGGTGGCTCTACCGACTCAAACTAAATTTCTAAGAAAGCACTAGAACTGTATTCTTATAGACAAATTTCAAGCAGTTCCAGAACTGAATTAAAAGAAAGATCTAAATCAGCATACAAGATGCAATCAGATCACAGGAAGGTCGGTATCAGTTTTCATCGAGCAAGGTCAGGAGCTGTCTAATATGATTACCGAGCGAGGTCGGAGCAATATGAATTCTCAAGTTCACCGAGTTGCGAAGTCTTTACCGAGCAATTAATTCATAGTGGGTGACAGTCTGTCAGAATTCATACCCTAATTTGTACTGAGCATTAATGACAGAGTTGTAAACAAAAGGCAAGAAATCAAACTCATTCTTCACCGCGAACTTTAGCACTTTGAGAGCATAAAATTTCAAGAGCAATCCAGCGATTCAAACACTTTTGCGGAAAGAATTCTCTATGAGCTACCATGACATCATCCAGCACTTTAGCGAAGAAAGGATCAGAAATGATAATCCAAGGGGAATGGAGACCACCAGATTTCAAAATCATGCCCGCAATTGCAGCAGCCCTAGATCCGAACGGAGTTCAATCTTAGATTCCTCCTAAGGTACTACTTGTTAACGATATTTGCAATCATTTCAATTGTGCAATTCAAGAGATGGAAAACCTAGAGCTAGATATTGTGCGTGAGGAACTGTGTGTGAATGGTATTCTAAAACCTAAGTACAAACATCTAGAAGACAAGGGATTAGTTCACATTACACATTTACCTCGAAACTTTTGGGAGAAATGGGTTAGATACATTCTCAGCCATGTACATGAAGGCAAGATTTGGCTTGAGCAACCCATAGAGATCACTAAGAAGATGATTCACCAAATCACCGATCTTCCCATGTTAAACAAAGCTAAAACTACCAAAACTCTAGGTCGGCCGGAACTAGAGAAGAAAACCCTAGCCGAGTGGGACGGTAGAGGCATGAAAGTAAGCAGCATTACTGATGCTGAACTGAAGTTTGGAACACACATCATTGCCCATAAAATATATAGTTCAAGTCGACAGAGTAGTGTTTCTTGCGAAGCCATAGACCTAGCATACAAGGTGGTAAAGAATAATTTATCATTTGACCTTGCAGATTTGTTGTTAAAATAGTTTAACAAGAACATGGAAAGCATTCAAACTTCCAAAAACAATCCATGTAAGTTTGGATCTCTACTGGTCTATTTATTTTTCTATGTTTAGAAATTATTCCCTTCCAAAGGAAAATTTGTATGGAGAAAAGATGTGCCAGTTCTTTATGAGATAAATGAATATATTTCAGAAATGGGTGAAAATTTTGAGAGCATCATGGATAGTTATTTTGAGTCTTTCAAGGAGAAAATGAATGACAGATTCCAGATTCCACAGAAGTTGGTTGAGGATTATAAGGATGATATCTGTTTCATGGTGGACTATGACAGAGTATACATTCAAGCAGCTAAACCAAGGATTGTACATGTAAAACCTCTTCCTTATGAGGTAAACATTGATGAAACAAAGAATATCATTGAAGCCCTTCTTAATCAGCCTGTTAATCCCAAAGCTCCATATTTTGGAACATATGATGAAGCAAAGGTGAGAATTGAATTAAGTATAAAGCTTCCACAGGCAGTAAATAAAGGAAAAAAGAGGATAGCCAAAATGCAAATGCTAACCGAGGACAAAGGAGAAGACATTGAAGAAGAAGAGGAAAAGGATGAGAAAACAGAGGAACCAGAACCTGCAAAGAAGAAAGGAAAGGTATTCATTACCAAGGCACCTAAGCCTCCCACTACCGTATTTACAAGGAGAAGTGCAAGAGGTAAGGCAGACAAGGCAGACAAAGATATAATATTCAAAAGGCCTCCTCTAACCCTTCAAGAGAAGATCAAACTTTTTAGAGAAGGATCAGGATCTGGAGTAAGTAATATAAAATCTTTAAAATATGAAATAAGATCGGAAACAGAACAAAAGGAAATTGAAGATGCTGTTATTGAAAAGATGGGACAGGTGGAAATGCTCTCCTGATGAAATAGCCCCATAGATTCCAGCAGCTTTATTAGGTCCAATAAAAATGAGATGGACCAATGCAAAGAAAACTGTAAAAGACATATTTGATCAAACCCTGAGACAGTTAATGCCCAGCTTGAAAAATGATGAAATAAAGAAGGCATTGAAGGAGAATGAAATTAAGATGACACTGAAGTTCAATACTTGTTTAATTCTGATTAACAATATTGAATTGGTTGTGAAGGCTAAAAATGCCACATGGAAGAACATATACCATCTTCACCAACCGAGTACTGAAACAGTTATAATAAAAGACATTGAAGATGACATTGATGAACAGGAAGAAGCCACTGAGGTAGATGATACTATGAGGATAGCGGCAGAAGTCATTGCATCACTTCCTACCTCTCCAGTAAAAGTTACTACATCTAGCCCGGAGACACCTTCAAGCATGGTTGTGACAACTTCAACTTTTGTCCAATCACCTATAGCAACAACAGAAGTAACTACCATTTCTTCTACCGAGTTGCAGTCTCCTATTTCATCAAGTTTTCCAACAGTAAGTATTTCAATTTTTGATTCTACAAGCGTAAATACTTTAAGTTCTCCAGTAGACAGTATACCATTCTCTACAGCCAGTCCTACTATGTCTACTATCACTACTACTAAGGCATTAAGTATAGATAAGCCTAAGGCTCAACCGAGTATAAGATTTTTGGGCAAGAATATAGTAGAGGATATAGACCTTGATGAGGAAATAGAGATTCCAACATTGGATTTTGCAAATCTATCAGCGGATCAAATGCAAAATATAGGTGAAATCCTCCAAAGGAAAGCAAAGCAAAAGAAACTTAAAGAGGAGAGAGACAAGGAATATAAAATCATTAAGGATGCTAAGGACATTTTGTCAGAAGCATTAGGTATTGAAGTAGACTCCTCTCAACATGTTTTGTTACAATTAGCAGAAGCAGTAAATAAGTACAATGAGGATTCATCTGGGACAGACAAGTTAGTTGAAAAATCTGAGAAGAAATTCAACAATAAAGTGCTTGAGCACATTGCTCAGCACATAGCTATTAATCAAGCAGAATTGTCTTCAGTTTTGTCAAACATTGAATCTTCCTATTCAAATGTTACCTCTCTTTTGGTCAGACTATGCAATGTTGCCGAGTTCACAAAGGATGTCAAGGATAAAATGAATAAAATTAATGAGGATTTGAAGATTAGCATACAGAAGTTGCAACTTGAACCAAGTTCAAACTCTGCTCATCACATGAAAATCTCATTCCTATCAAATATGCAATCAGAACTACTGAAAGAAGACACAAGGATCCGGTCCACACTGCTAGACATTTAGAACATGATCCTTCCCATCATGAATACAATGTATAAGCACATTGAACATTCCAAAACATTAATTCATGACAATCAGTTTTCAATAGCAGATCACATGATTACACTCTCTGCAGAAGTCCAAATTGCAATCCAAACATGCAAGATTTTGCAAGAAAATTGAGACAGAACCCTGGCACTGATAATGAAGGTACATTCTATTTTTCTATCAAATTTTGGATTCTCCCTGTAAAACACTTGTATATACACCTTTGGCATTATCGCCAAAAAGGGGGAGATATGTATAGAAGATGTATAGAAGATTATATGTATAGAAGAAAAGAAGAAAAAGTCAGCACATTGAAAGGGGGAGATAATTTATAAAGCCCTATGACAAAGACAAATTTTGAAAAATCAAAATAAATCTCAGCATGGTTCATGTATATAAGTTTTGGGCAATAAGTGTTTTTCTCACTAATGCCAAAGGGGGAGATTGTTGGCATTAAACAGGATTGCCACTAGTGACAACACTTATTTGCATTCTGAGTACAAACTGAGCAGAACAGTGCAAACCAAGCAGAACAGTGAAAACTGAGCAGAACAGTGCAAACCGAGTAGAACAGTGAAAACCGAGCAGAACAGTGAAAACTGAGCAGAACAGTGCAAACCGAGCAGAACAGTGCAAACCGAGCAGGACAGTGCAAACTGAGCAGGACAGTGTAAACTGAGTAACATTATGTCTACCAAGTCACTAGTATTTATCGAGTTCAAAACTTACCGAGTGGTTAGTATGAACCGTGCCTTCACTTCTACTGAGTGCATGACGATGTCGAGTAATGCAGTGGACGCCAAGTATCAGAAAGTCACCGAGTTAGTTTGCAGGAACCGTGTAACCATACTTGGGCCGACTTAGTAGCACTTATGTTTATTTGTCAAGCCGACTTTGTAATTGTAATTGTAAATTAATTGTTTAGACTTGTATATAAACAATGTTGTTAAAATATCAAGAAAAAAATAAATATGAATGAATATGAAAAAGAAAGAAAGGCAGAGATAAGCGAATTACAAAGTGCTACAGCAGTATAAGGAGCAGCAAAGACAAATTCATCATAGAAGGTGATCAGTACATCAGCGAATCTCATTCAGCAATCTAGTTGCAAAGTAAGAGATATACTATTTCATCCTAACAGGTGAATCAGTACTAAAATCCTTTAACCGGGTAGACTTAACAGTCTTTTGTAAAATCTCTTTACCGAGTGCATACTTCATTGTATGTTTGTAAAACCTCTAACAAGGTGGACCTAGCAGTCCTTATTGCTCCTAGCAGGGCAGATCATCAGAAGTGATCAATTGTAAGTCTTAACCGGCCAACTTTATACTGCAGTACTAAAGCTTTGTGGGTTTCATCCCCACCCCGGTTTTACTTTCTTTTGGAAGGTTTCTGGGTAACCAAATCTATGTGTCATTATTGTGAATGCTTTTAAGTTTCATGCTTTCTATATGCATAAGGATAAAGTGAACTATATGTTAATACGTCTGAAAGAAAATTTTGAAGTTACTGATTCACCCCTCCCCTCTTAGTAACTTGGTCAATTCCTGAATATTTCCAACAAAAACATGTTCCACAGAAGCCTCCTCTTCCTGAACCTTGTCCTCTTCCTCTTCCTCTTTGATCTCTACTGTTCTGATCTTGAAAATGATTGAAATTATCTCCTCTTTGATTCTGACTATTACTGGCCTCATCCTACTTTTTCGGATCTTCATTTTGATCTTCATATGACCGTCCACCAGATCTTCCATCATGACCTCTTCTGCTTTTTCTTCTCTCAAACTTCTTGTTCAGCTTTTCCTCTACTTTTAGGGCAAACTGGTATGTCTCTTCAATATTGTTCATTCAAACTAGATTCAACTCCTCCTGAATGCTTGGCCTCAACCCATTAAAGTAATGGGTAACTTTCTCCTTATTAGCTTCTGCATGTCTTGTTCTGATGAGGATTCAATAGAACTCCTCAGTATACTCCTGAACAGATCTTTCTGCTTGCTTCAAACTTTGCATTTTCTTCAATAGGTCAAGCTCATAATCAACAGGGATGAGCTATCACTTCAATTTATCCACCATCTAATCCCATCTTGTGATTTTATCCTTCCCTCTTCTATTTCACTCCAATTGAATCTCTTGCCACCAGATCTTCTCATGACCTTCAGTTTGGCCTTTGCGAATTTGACCCTATCAGGATCCTCAATATCTTCATACTCAAAATATTCTTCACATTCATTGATCCAGTCGATCAATTCTTTTGGGTTAAGATTTCTTGAAAATGTAGGAACCTCGATCTTAGGTCTTTTCCTGATCTTGGAAATGGCCTAGAAAAGCCTTTCTTCTTCTTGATTCAAGATTTTTCCTTCTTCTTCTTGATCATCATTTCCTTCTTCGGCTTCATCCTCGCTTTCATCTCTGACATTAAGATTCATTCCTCTACGAATCTCCTCTTGCAATGCTCACACTTGTCTTTGCAGTTCCCTAACCTCAGGTGTTACAACACCAGCTCTTCCACCACATTCCCTTCATGGAGGCATTTTTGTGCTTCTCGCTGAAACCCTAACCATGGTCCTGGTGCAAACTACCTCACAATCAACGATCTATTTACACAGAAACCCTAACCCATGGTCCTAGTGCAAACTACCTCATAATCGACGATCTGTTTACACACTCAAGAACTCCTACTTTGATACCACTTGATGAAGGGTGCTCCGCTTAATACCACAAACACATAACAAAAATAGAGAAACAACGACAATATGCAAGAACAAAAAATTGGCTTCTTATTATCTCCACAAATGTGGAATTACAAACTTTCAGAATTACAATATGCAAAGCCACATAGGCATTCCCTTACAATATTCTATAAGACAAAGCCTCGAATCAATAACCAGATCTACTACCCAGAACTGTACCGAACTGCCTAAGACAACACTACAGACCTTTCTTATATAGGCAATTTCCACCACCCGAGAATGTTCCAGAAATTTAGCCTTTTAGGGCCAACCAAACTTAGAATTATTTTATTTTCACAATTTTTACAAAATAGGGTCGGCTCAAAGGAAATACAAAATATGCTTTTAGGTAGCCCAACTTCCGGAGGCCATAACTTTTTAACCATAGCTTTGTGTTTCTATTGTAACCACTTTTCGGAAATGCCATGATGAGATCTAAAGTACCTAACATGCGCTAGCAATAGTTAGCTAGGGGTCGATCGCGATCTGGAGCCTCTAAGACCTTCAAAATTGACCTGAAAGATTTCGTACCCAAAAACCTCAATAACTTCACCAATACAGATGATGTGACAATGAAACTCAACTGGAAAGCTGAAATGACTGAGATGAACCTCCAACTGTGAAATTAGAACATTCTAAGATTATATGACCAACTTACTAAAAATAATAAGTTTCCGTAAATAGCAGCTTTGCACAAGATAGCCCTTATTGAATACAAAAATAGAAATATTTTTGGGTGATGCAACATTGCTCTTACACCCAGGATGCTCTTGCATCAGATTGTCACCAAGGTAGAAGTCTCCCCAATTGTGATCAACTGGCCATTTATCAACATATTCTCTAGGCCTCAGAAGCCTAAGCATTTTCACTGGGAGCCTTGTGAAACTTGTGACCATCATGTTAAAAAGTGGAAACACCATCCAATTTTGAAATCTATTGAAATCATTCTCATTTGAAGTAAAATTCCAAAGTCTCAACCTTAATTGAACTGGATTTGGTTCATTACAATCCATCTTCCTTGGTCTTAGGATAACCACATCCATGTAGTCAATGTTATAAAACATGATAAAATGCATTAACAGATAATAATGTGTGAACCTAGATGGCTTACTACTATCATTGATTGACATCAGGCCCTCATGCATCCTATCAATTACATACTAGATTTAATCATAATATGTATTAACATGGGAGTTTTGCATGTCCAGGATAATCATCAGCAAGTCTGCATGCATCCTTTACTCATCCCCATCTACTTCTAAGACTCAGCATAGCCCATAGGCAAGGTAATTCATGTAGAAATTGAGAGCCTTAAATTCATATGGATCCTTCATGTGGCTAGGGAGAGGGGCTATGTATTTACCAGTTCTAGGCATATGGTGAGCGACTTGGGATTTTACAAGCTCAACCTATTTGACATACTTCTCCCTTTCCTTCCCTAAGTCAATCTTTGTTGAAGAAGAAGTGTATATATTGAAAGTCTTCATAAATGACCCCCTATCCAAGGTGACGAAGGAACACTGGTCACTTCTCTGTATAGACTTGGAGATTGGGTCATAATGCCTAGCCAACTCAACCAAAAGGTCAACATCCAAGAAGACATCAGGTAAAACTAGCTTTCCTAATCCTAACTTCCAAGAATTACACACTGGAATAGACTTATCTCAATTTCTATAGATGTAATTAAAAATATGGTACCCTGACATAGAAGGAGTAACATGGTCCCTACAATTATCCAAGGAATCAGTAAAGGTCTCATCACTAACCTTTTTGTTTTGTGTTGACCCTGGGAGTAGCTGGATGAGTTCCTTTGAATAATTAGGATTTCCCCTCTAGTCACCACCCTACTCCTTTGTTCCTTCACTCAATGAAACATGACTAACCTCTGGCTCACTCATTCTTCCCGCTCTCACAATACTCTACACTACATATTATCTTCTTGAAATTGACACACTGTAACAACTTGGCTCCACAACCATTCTTCAAAAATTGATAAGTGTGTTTGCAGGACTGTCCTATCTATATATCTATGATCAATGAATGCATGTAAATCATTTGAATCACTGCAAATCTTCTCTATGTCACCTCAGCATTCACTTCTACATGAAACCAAATTCAAATCCAGGCTGGCCATGAGGTGAGAAGTTGATAGACTGCATTAAATTCTTGGAAAGAAAGAAAAAAACCAAAGATTACTATTTTATTGCTTTAACCCTCAAAAAATGTTTAAAAAACCCTCACTTGAAGTCAAATTACCTATCTTATTAATTTCTCAATCTTGGCATGATACTTTTCCACATTAGAGCTTCCTTTTTCTTTATTTCTCAGTGAACTTAACCACATCATTCTTGGAGATTCAGTGACTGAAGGCATCTCGTGATCTCAGAACACTTTACTCAACCCCGATTTGATCGCGAGAATCAACAACCAAAGGAAATTTCTGAATCTCACAACACACGTCTTAACTGGACTTACATTGCGAGAAAAAGTGACCAAAGCTTTCACGCAGTCCTATAACCTTTTTCCTTAACTCACATTAGATCACAAGACCTAGCAATTGAGGTGAGTCTCGTAATCTCACAATCATTTTCTTAACCTTATTTAGATTATGAGATTTAGTGACCAAGGCAATTTTCACATTCTCTATACCTTTTCATTAACTCATGTTTGATCTAGAGATCTAGCGATTGAGGTACTCTCACAATCACAAGACATAAACTTAAACCCTAGTCAAGTTGTGAGATTGGGTGAAAAGCCTTCATCTCCAAGTCGTTAGATAATTTACTTAACCCCGATAAGTTTCTAAGACTAAATGTGAGCCATCGATCTTTCAGTTCATCTATGGTCCTCGCTCAATCTCTAGATGTTTCAAGGCCTAACTATTATTTCATGAGAATAGGAGATAACTGCTTCTAAGATTTGTCGCTGGATTTTATAATACAAATCACTAATTGCCAACATTAAGCAATTGTGAGATGACTATTGTGCTGAATCGCCAGATCTTTACTAACTGCAGACTCAACTCTAAAATTTAAAAACAACTATGGATCAATATTTTCATCAACAACTATCTCTGGATCATTGGATGTTGAAAGATAATAGCCAAGTACTTGGAGACTTGGAGAAAGCCATGTTTGCTGGATCGCTGGATAAAATAACTAACCGTTAGGAACTTAGAGATCATGCGACAACCATTGAAAAGTTACTCAATCGCCTGATCTCTAGATTAATAAACTTGGCACTTTAGACATCACGAGACCCGAAAAAGTAAAAGAAATAAAAAACACGTGCTAGAAAGGAGACTTAAGTGCCATGAGAAAAAGTAACATGAAAATAGACCACGGGTAGGCTTTTTAGGCATAGGAAAAACTCATTTTTGAAAGCCTATGAAGAACAAAGACCTATTTTCCAAAATAAGGTAATTTCATACCAATCTGAAGATATGAGAAATTTTGGCTAATAGTGGCTCTATCTGGGGATGATGGGTAACTTGTGCCCATGCAAGAACTTATAGTTTTTGGGAGAGAAGACCACAAACTTGACAACACTTGACAACATGCAGAGAGCACTAGGTAAAAACCTATTACAGAAACCAAACCGAATAGAGATAGAACACACCACACCTATACAAAAATTTACATATGTATAAGTCGTAACTAATTCTCATGGAAAGAAGGATACCTCTAATAGAAGTACCTCTTCAAGAACTATCCATGAAAAGGCAATTCTTGAATGTCACCAATGAGTTCTTTGACAATATATGAATCTGGTCCCTATTTTTCATGAATCAAGTATGGCCCTAACCAGATTGGGTAAAATTTTCCATGTTTCCCTTTGTCCTCCGATCTAGCATTCCAAAGTAATACCAAGTCATTTGGTTCAAACTTCATTTCTACAAATTTCTTGTCATACAAGTTCTTAACTTGTAATTGCATCTTAGCATTCTTTGAAGTTGATTCTCTCCTGGTTTCATCCAGCTTGATCAAATCTTCAATCCTCAACTATATCTCATCGTCTAAATCATCATCATATAGCTGGAAAAATTTGTACATTTATAAAAAGTTATTTTGAGGCATTCTTGCATGTATTCCATATACCAAGTCAAAAAGTGCACACCCAATCTCCTTCTTTACAGTTACCCTGCCAGCCTACACAGCTAATGGCAATTTTGAGTTCCATGTTTCCTTGTTCTTTTCAAGAATCTTCTTGAGAATCTTCACCGAGATTTTGTTGGATGATTCTTCTTGTCCATTTCCTTGTGGATGATAGGGCGAGGACTATGACATCTAAATCCCTAGACCTTTACAAAATTATTTACTCACTGGATCTAAAACACATTGCATTATCACAAACAATTCTTTTAGGGCAACCAAATCTAGTGACAATGTTGTTTATAAGAAATAAAACATCACCCTACTTGTTTCATTCCTTGTGGGGATAGGTTCTACCCATTTTGTAAAGTATTCAGTGGAAACCAGAATCCAAAAGTGTCCTCCACTAGACCTATTCGGTATCTCTCCAATGAAATCAATTCCCCATTGTTGGAAAGGAGCTTGTACCTCTACTAGCCTTAGTGGCATGTTTCTTGAAAAACTTCATCTTACTAGAAAATCTTTGACAAGGATCACACCTCCTCACCAATCTTTCTACATCCTTGAAAATTTTGGGCCACCAAAACCCTACTCTTAGAATCTTCTGAGCAGTAGTTTTACCCATGTAATGTCCACCATAGATTCCTTTATGCATTTCATTTAGCAACTTTTAGCCCGATTCTCATCAACACATTTCAACAAGATGGAGTCTAGACTTTTTCTCCATAACTTGCATCTGATGATAATATACTTGATTGCTTGGAACTTTAATGTTCTTTTCTTGCTATCATCTATTCCTAATGGACATTTCATAGTCCTCAAATAATAATTTATGTCCTGATACCAGATACAATCATCCATATCACATGTATAATCAATCTTAGCCTAATTTACCTAATTTGCATCAAGGTTGGACTGAGCCATCAGTTTTTCTAGTCCTTGTCCTCTAACCAGCTTGGTGATCTGGATATCAATGTTGAATTCTTGAATTCTATTTATCCACCTACATCTTCTTCTAGAAACCTCTTACTATGAAAAGATGTCTTTCACTACAGTACTTGGTACAAAAGTAAGCATAGTTTCTCCCATTAGATAACATCTAAAAGTGTTCACGACCTTCACAAGTGCATATGCTTTCTTTTCATTGATATCATATTTCAGTTCAACATCTTGTAAATATTTGCTGAAGAATGCAATAGGTTGTTCAAAACCCTCATCATTTTTATATAATAGGACTGTAGCAACAGTGTGAAAAGAAGCAAAGGAAAAAACATGCACTGAAGTGCCATAATCTAGTGCCTTTAGCAAAGGTGCATTCTTGATTTCTTTTTTGATATTCTTGAAGGCCTCATTAGGCTCACTGTTCAATTTTATCGCAAATCCTTTCTTTAACATATTATATATTGGTCTAGTAATCTCATCAAAGTAGCAACAAATCTCCTTAATAAATTTACTTGACCAAAGAAAGACTGAATTCCTTTTACCTTTTTTGGCTTTTGAATCTTGTCAATTTCCACTACTCTTTCTCAATCAATTCTTACTCCCTACTTCTCCACTAAGTGGCCAACCAACTTGCCTTCAGTCACACCAAATGCACATTTTCTTGGGTTTAGAGAAATGCCATATTCCAGAGCTCTCATAAATATCTTCTCAAGATGAAAATAATGATCATCTACCCTATTTTAATAACCAATTAAATCATCTTGGTACAACACGAGGAAAAAATCTATAAAATCTAAAAAGGCAACATCCATTGCTCTTTGGAAAGTGGCACCAACATTTGTTATTCCAAAAGGAATCCTTACATAAACATAAGTTCCCCATGGTGGTGTGAAGGTTGTCTTGAACTATTCTAATTATTTCACAATGACTTGGTTGTAACTGGATAAACCATCCATCACAGACATCAAATTAGACCTAGTCACTCTTTGCAGCATTACTTCCATGTTAGGCAAGCAGTAGTTGTCCTTTAAAGAAGATATGTTTAGGTTCCTAATTTAATCCACATAGAACCTAAAATCCCCATTCTTCTTTCTAATAGGGACAAGGTTTGAAACCCAAGAAGAATGCCTAATAGGCTCTATGATCCCAGCATCTCTTAGATTCATCAATTCTTCTTTCATCTTAGGAGCCAAGGTAGGATTGATTGTCCTTTTTTTCTTCCTAAAAGGTTTAGCATCCTTTTTTAAAGGTATGATATGCTGAAATGGATCCTCTCTATAAACCTTTAGGTCATCATATGACCATGAAAAAACATGCTTGAATCTTCTCAACAACTCAATCAAAGACTATCTTACCTATTGAGACATTTTTTTCCAATGTATACATTTTTTGGTATTCCTCGAGTACCAAGATTAACTTCTTCTAGGTCCATCTAGTCTCTTTTCTTAGTATCCATTTGGACTTTGTCCTGGCTATCAAATATAGTTTCTAAAACAAGTCCCTTGGGAACCTTGTTAGTCTTAAGCTATAGGACCTCATTTCTAAGGATAACCTCTTTTCCTCCTATAGTCTCCACCAAAGCTGAGCAATCCATTTATTGACCCTAATAGTTATCTTCGCAATTCATGAATCTTAGAATATCTTGGTCACCCTCAAAAACCTGCCAATTTTCAATATTATATGGTATACTACGCCTAGTCTAAGTTTCAACTTTTGAGAGGCCTACAAAAGTGATATCAGTGGGATTGTTTTCTATATTAGCTAATAGGTCATCCTTCTTGTTATTTCTCCTATCTTTCCACATAATATTGAAGGCATCAAAACTTTAATCATATCCCATACTACATTCCTATATTGTTTCAATCTTTTATTCTTGGAGGCATAGACTGATCTCACTTGAGACACAACTAGCTCTGAGTCACCAACAACATTTACACATTTAATTCCATGTTTATGTGCCAATTTTAAGCTTATTAGTAATGCTTCATATTCGGCTATGTTGTTTGTGCATGAGAAACTCAATGTAAAAGAGAACTTACAGGTGTCTCCCTTAGGAGAAATGAGAAAAATACCTGCTCCTGAACCATCTTTATAGTTAGCACCATCAAAGTAAATCACCCACAACTCACCCTTTTCAGACATGGTATTCACTTCCATAGTGATAGGAGGTAACATGGGTTCTCTTTTGAGAACAGTGACTTCTACCTTGAAAGCATTGATATCGGTGTCTACAAAATAGGTAATTTCATTGTCAATGTTCTTCTCAATCATATGGGTTACCCTTGGCTCTCTTTCAACCTTGAAAAATTGACCATCAATATAAAAGGTAGTAAAGGAAACGTCACATTGCAAACTTCCACCAATAGAAGCACTCCATTTCCTAGACACTAGCATTCCATAGTGAGAAGGAATGTCCACAACCAAGACACTCATAGTCAACTCTTTCTCTAGATAGGCTACCAACTTGTAAGGTAGTGCATTAATGATAGGCACCTCTCTTTGGTCCATTTCACAACATCTACCCTAAACAATATCAACCTTGAGACCCAATCTTTCCATAATTTTAAAAGGCATAACAGTATTCGATGAACTTGAATCAATCATACATTTTTTTACTATCATTCCATTCACTATGATGCTTAGGAAAAATAGATCAATGTTTTCAAGGCTAGCATTGACAGAGTTATCCAAATAAATAGGTGGTATCTGATATACCACTCCTTGAGCTTGTATTTGTTGGAAACTGCAATTGAAGCAATTTTTGTATTGTCATTGATGTCAAACATTAATTAGTAAGATAGTTTCTATCTATGAAAGTAATATACCTATTGATTGGTGAAAAGGATTAGGGAAAGGGAGATAACAATAGAACCTAGGGAAAGGTTGAGTTATTTGATACTTCAATGAGTACTTGATTAATTGGAACTATGATAAGTTAATGTATTGTTTATCCAAGTAAGAAGAAAGACTGAAGAAGTAGGCTTAACCAAGAAAAAGTGAACAAATCCAGTATATGCCAAGTAACTTTAGTGTCAACCAAACATCAATTTATGCTGAGGAACAAGAAATTACCGAGCAAAATAGTGTTAGCCTAGGGAGACAGTTTGAAGAGATGACCGAATTACGCAATGATGAATGAGGAGATGAACACAATATTGACCAAGCATCAGTAATTTACATTTGGAGGAAGAATTCAGATTTCCAGTTGACACAGTTGAATTCTTGGGCTAAGTAAATTGTGTAGACTTTATTAATTAATTTTATGGAGAATTTAATGCATGGTAAATCATTTTATGGATTCAATGAGGAGATTGAAGATGTTTCTAGAAGGATGGATGAAGAACTAAAATGATGGAAGGATTTGATGAATCTAACCTAACCTAATATCTATGGAGGAGATTAAGAGGCAAAGATAGATCTATCTATTGGAGAGGTATAAGGGAAACCTAAGTGTGAAATTACAAAGGTAGATTATTCTAGAGTTACTGATGTTATTAACTGATAATTCTAAGCAGAAGGCTATAGGTGAAGGAGTTGAGCAGAGTTATAATTTCTTAAAGTGAATTTTGATTAGATCATAGATGGAGATGGAAATAGTACTCAGTCAGTAAATCTACATATATGTGCGAATTAGATCTGATATTTGCAAAGTGAGTTGTATTTTTTACAGATCAGATATCACTGCTACTTTCTAACCATTGTATCAGTCTAAATCCTTTAATCAAGGTGGCATTCTAATGGAATGTACTTAAATCCTTTAACCAAGTCACTTTTGACATAGTGTTTTTAAATCCTTTAATAGGGTCACACCTAGCAGTGTGTTTGTAACCTTTAACAAGGTTGGATTTTTACATAGCTCACTTCAGAAGAGTGAAAATATTAATAACATGTTACAAAGTGGTTTTTCCCATGTTGGGTTTCCACTATAAATCTAGTGTTATACTTGTGTGAATGGTTGTTGTGAATGTTTCTATATTCTGTAAGTTAATTATTGTTGGATAGTGGACTGCATGTTATATGTTTTTGGTATACATATTCTTTAGAGACTGAGTTTTGTTGGTGATTAAATTTGAGATTGTTGAAATGTCAAAAAGTTCAATTGGTACATCTAGAGTTGAGAATAATTAATTCACCCCCCCCTCTATGTTGTTCTAAATAATATTAGCAACTAGTATCAGAGGTGTTGGTGCTTATAGAGAAATTTTTTAAAGGTACTTGAAGCTAGTGATCAAGATGTATAAAAAGGAGGTACTGAAGTTGAACAAGGAGAACTTCCATGCATGGCAGAGTTTGATGAAACTGGATCTAGCTGGTATTGGTGATTCGGTGAAATACTATGTTGAACATGACTATGTCATACCTGCTAAACCTTTGACTGCCGAGGAAATGAAAGAAAAATAGGAGCACAATCATGCAATGTTGGAGATTTCATCTACATCAAGCTACCCTGAATTTGAAGATATCAAAGACTGCACTACTGCAAATAAAATGTGGGATACTCTTGCAACCATCTATGATGGAGATGTTAATGTTCTAAGGGAAAAAGCTGAAAGCTTGAGAGGTAAGTTTGACAAAATGAAAATGCAAGAAGGTGAGAATATTTCTTAGTGTGTGGTAGAATTAAAGAGGCAGTGAAAGCTATTAGAGGAGCTAATGGAATCATTGAGGATGGGACTATTATTAGTAAAGTATTGAAGACTTTGCTTCCAATCTATGCTATCAAAATTTCTGCAATTCAAAAATCAAGATGTAACCCTGGTAATGTTCTAACTTTGGAAAGTCTTGTTGGTAAGCTTACTTCTTTTGAGCTTTCTAACTATGATAACTACATTGTTCCTAATATTGAATCTCCATTCAAGTCACAAATAGTTTTGCATAAATGTAAGAAAGAAAAAGAAAAATATATGAAAAGTGAAAGTGATAGTGTAAGTGACAGTGACACTTCTAATGAGGAACTAGATGATCTTGAGGCACTCATGGCTAGAAGATTGAAAAGAGGAAAAGGAAAATATAAAGGTAAACTTCTTATAATCTATTTTTCATGTAATAAAGTTGTCCATATTGTTGCAAGATGTTCTGATAGGAATGAAAAGGATGAGGAAAGAGAAAGCAAGTACATGGATAAGAGAGATCATAGAGATCATTGAAGGTACAAAGGTTACACGGATAAAGGTTAGAAATATTGCTATATTGCTGAAGAGGAAACTGATAGTGACAGTGATAATTTTGACATTAAAGTAGTTTATGTTGCTATGAAAGATGATTTTGATGAAGAAGATAAACCTGCACTTATCTCTTATGTGAGTAAAGGTGATAAATGGATTATTGATAATGGTTTCTCACATCACATGACTGGTGATAAAAGTAAGTTTGAAACCCTAGATCATTACAAAGGTAGAAGTGTTAAGTTTGGTAATGATGCACCATGTCCTATGAGAGGTAAATGATCAATTAAGCTAACGGATAAGATCACTTGTGAAAATGCTTATTAGGTTGAGGGTCTTCACTATAATTTGATGAGTGTTGCGCGAATTAATAGCACTGGTTACCGAGTAGAATTTCATCATAGCAAGGCTAAAATATTTGATACTACTGGTGAACTGATTGGAAGTGGAGAACAAACTAGAGGTAATTATTTCTATCTAGATCTATCTAAAGAGACATGTTTATTTGCACAATTTGATGATGTATGGTTATGGCATAAGAGGCTATGTCATGTTAACTTTGACAATCTGGTGAGTATTAGCAAAAAGAAGAAAGTTAGAGGTTTTTCGAGATTGAAACAACCTAATAATGTGATGTGTAAACAATTTCAGTTGGGAAAAATGACAAAGTCTAGTTTCAAGAGGAAGACATTTACTTCTGAAAATATTTTGGATTTGGTTCATATTGAGATTTGTAGACCTATGGGTGTACAAAGTTATTATGGTGCTAAGTATTTTATTTTGTTTGTTGATGATTACACTAGAATGATGACTATAATGTTTTTGAAATAAAAATCTGATGCATTTTAGTTGTTTAAGTGGTATTTGGCAAAGGTTGAAAAGGAAACATGTAGAAGCCTGAAATGTTTGAGATTTGACCGAGGTGGAGAATTTATATCAAATGAGTTCAATCTATTCTGCAATGATAGATGAATCAAGAGACATATGTTTGCACCGAGAACACCTCCAAAGAATGGTATAGTTGAGAGGAGAAATAGGTCTATTATGGAT
This sequence comes from Chamaecyparis obtusa, assembly GCA_027943335.1. NCBI lineage: Eukaryota > Viridiplantae > Streptophyta > Pinopsida > Cupressales > Cupressaceae > Chamaecyparis > Chamaecyparis obtusa. The sequence goes on from BSBK01003764.1 coordinate 214,341, forward strand.
TATGCAAGGACACTAATGATTGAAAAGAATGTTGCACAAAAATATTGGAGAGAAGTTGTAAGTACAGTTGTTTATACCCTAAATTGAGTACAAATCAAGAAAGGTACAAATGTTACACCTTATGAATTATGGCATGGATATGCACCTAATGTGAAATACTTTAGAATCTTTGGGATAAAATGCTATATATTTAAGGATAATAGAAATGGAAAGTTTGATGCAAAAAGTGATGAAGGGAAATTCCTAGGTTATTCCACTAAGAGAAAATCTTATAAGTGTTTGAATTCTAACACTAATTTTTTTTTGGAAAGTACAAATGTGAGAGGTGATGAATATGCAAATAAAAATGAACAAGAAAGTAGACAAGAACCTGAAGACTATAGATATTTTGTCTATATGGAAGAAGGAGAAGCAAGTAACACACCTGCACCAGATGCAAAGTCACAGGTAAGCAATGTCGAGCATTAGGAGGATACTACCAAGCATCAGGAGGACACTACTGAGCATCAGGAGGATACTGTCGAGCATTAGGAGGATCCTATGAAGCATCAGGAGTAGGATGTCGAGCAATGAGAAGCATAATCTGATAATTTTAATTATGAACTTGAAGAGAAAGGAGAAAATAAATATGAACCTACATTGGCACAGTATGTGAGAAGACATCATAAGCCTGAACAAATAATTGGAGATAAGGAATTTGGAGTCTTGACTAGAAGTAAGTTGAAAGACCCTACATGTTTATTATGTGAGTTTGAACCTAAGACAATAAAAGATTCTTTAGGTAATGAAGATTAGATTTAGGCTATCAATGAAGAAATAGATCAAATAGAGAAGAATGATACCTAGACACTGGTGCCAAGACCACAAAACAAGAATGTTATTGGAACAAAATGGGTATTTAGAAACAATCTTAATGAACATGAAAAATTCACAAGAAACAAGGCAAGATTGGTACGCAAGGGTTATGCACAAGAAGAAGGAATAGGCTATGGGGAAATATTTTCCCCTGTAGCAAGGTTAAAAGGAGTGAGAATTCTACTTGCATATGTTTCTTATAGATATTTCAAGGTATATCAAATGGATGTCAAGTCTACATTTCTGAAAGGCATATTAGAAGAATAAGTATACATTGAACAACCTAAAGGATTTTTTGATCCAAAGAAGAAAAATATGGTTTGCAAAGTGAACAAGGTACTGTATGGATTGAAGAAAACCCCCAGAGCATGTTATGAGAGGCTGCACAATTACTTGATAAAGATTGGATTTGCAAGGACAAAAGACAACAACAATCTGTACATGAAATCTGAAGAAGGTAAAGGGATTTTGTTAGTAGAAATTTTTGTAGATGATATCATATTTGGTGGACAAGATGCCCTATGTCATAAATTTTCAAGTGAGATGAAAAATGAGTTTGAAATGTCTATGTTTAGTGAGATCAAATTCTTTGTTTGTTTACAAGTCCATCAGATGGAGAAACATATCTTTATTTCACAATCTAAATATATCAAAGAGATACTAAATTTTTTTGGAATAGAGGATTCAAGGCCAGTGAGTACTCCTATGGATACTAGACAAAAACTTGTTGCAAAGAAGGAAGAGAGGGGCCAAAACATTATGGCACACCCTACCTAATCCACCTTGCCCAACAACACGTGGAAGCAAAAACAACACAGTGAGAGAGAGAAACAGGATCATTCATATATTATCATTCAAATTGATTCATACATGTCAGGCTGTAAGGCCTTCCCAATTACGGCCTGATATTACAATGAATTACAAAAGTCCTAAAACATGTGAGGATCTATGAACAATCTCTAATATACTATCTTCTATCCTCTATCAAAACTGACTCCTAAACTCAAACCAAACAACTATACTTATACAAGAGGCTACCAAACTGAGTCGACCTTCAGATCCACAATCAATGGAAGGAACAGTCAGATCTAGGACCACATGCTTCCCAATGATGCATATCGGTATTAAGTCTACAACCCATAATCAATGCACAAATTGGCCTCAACAGAAACTCAAAATAAACTACTCGGTAACCAAGGATGACCGAGGAACAAACAAGCATCGCTGAGCGCCAGAGAAACAACCAACCACCCAGGAGATAATCGGCCAAACTCGGTAACCAAAGGAAATCGACCAACTACCAAGCCAACTTGGTCAAAGAAGGAACCAAGCAACATAGACAAACTTCAAAATCTTTTTGGTGGCACAAGATTGCCAAGGACCCGAGTTGCTCCTACATCAGACACCTGGGGTTATTTAGAAATGATTCTCTGAATCATTCAGTAGGTATGATCCGAGCTGCATCCAACTCAGACTGTGAAATCCATGAACTGTCTTCAATCGATCTATTCTAATATGTAAGACCCCACCTCTCATGTGACTAGTAAAAACCTAATTTGAAAAATGCATAAATTATTTATATAAGCTGAACAAGGCTTATAGTTTTAATTGAGGTGTTTGATAGGATATATTCTTTGTTATTAGAAAACTAGATATCTATATGAACTCTAAGACACATTGGTAAAAATGAATTTAAGTAATTATTAAAATTAAACTAAGTTTCAGATAGTTTCTAATAGGAGATCTAAGGATTCGTGTAATACATTTATGACATCTTTTCTTCTTGTCACTATCCCATTTAATAATGACATGTATTTTGCTTATAGACTATTGGATATGAATTAAAATGATGAATCATTGTATAAATTAAGATTATGAGAATGTGATTACTAGTTAGATTTGATTTATTATGGTGATCTAATTCTAATTGTGTTTATGTTGCAGTAAAGTAAGTGTGCCTATAAAAAGGAAGGAGAAACTTTAATATCAAGAAAATATACCTTTGGAAAGATAAAAACTTGAGCATTTTTATTATAAGGTAAATAGGGTGTGTGGAAATTGATATTTTTTAGTTATTCTTGGAGGATTTAGTAGTGATGGTTATGTTTCAAGGATTTTTAATTGAGAGTTGGAATTGGGAAATTATAAATGGGACTGAATTTCGGAATTGGTCTTCCTTGGGATTTTAAAAAGTGTTATGAGGTCAATTTCATGAATATTTGTGGAAAAATAGGGCCCTATAGTCAACACCTATGGGGAGGGTACTTGTTGAACATATAATATTGTCTTTTGGTCATGATATGACCTTTCAAAATCCACCATTAATGAGGGTGATGAATTTGAAAGTTGATGGGAGGGTTAAAGTATGGGTGGAGTGTAAATGGGCATGATACCCTCTTAAATGAGGAGACAAATTTCATTTAAGGAGAGGAGTACAACCCAAACCTCTCAATCCAAGCCTTGCAATTTGCAAGTCCTTTTATAGGGGCTTTGGAAAGGAAGGATGGGGTGTTACCCACTTCTCCTATTGGAGAACCAGTGTTGTGAAGGAAAGGGAGAAGATAATGAAGGAGAGTGAGGAAGATTGCACATAAGGAGATGAAGATAAACTTGAGATATTAAAGAAAGAGATAAGTTATCATTCACTCACACCATTTTTTGAATATGTTGTATGTATTGCATTTTTTAAAAAAAATCGTGTAAATGTTAGAGAGGTATGAGTATAAAGATTATTGTGTGGATAGAAAACTTTCACCATAGATCTACATGGTGTATAGAGTCTTCTTGCGCGGGGGTTGGCTAGGGTTACCAAGACCTCATGATGCCATTTGGATGGGAGGAGAGCAACACTTGTTTATGTATTTTTTTTTCCATTGACATTCTTGTTTCAAGTTCATACGATTATTTTTTATTATAGATTAAGTGTTAGTCCTCAATATTATGGTTGATCTTCTTGATTAAATATTAAAAAAACACTTTACGGACTTGATTTCATTGAAATACTTTGTTTGAAGATAATATGATCTTGTTTTCTTAGAACTATATTTGTATCTCTTCATCTTCTTTTAACTATTTTTTTATATAAATGTTACACATGTCGTTTTATGCCAAATCTTTCCGTTAAGAGGATAGAAGAAAAATTTAATTATAAGACAGATATTGTGCACTACATACAGATACAAATCTATTTACATCCCTGTCAATATTAAGGAGAAGATTCATGGGAAATACAAATAAGTCTCCCTGAAATAGTTATTTCTAATACGAAAATAAAAATAAAAATTACTAACCTGCATTATTTAGAGAATGCACTTCTTTGTTCTATTGAGAGATCTTTTGGTTAACCTCAGGTAAAATAAAAAAAAGTAGAACTCTAGAAAATGTTATGAACTCCTAAACTGCAAATTAATAAATACTCTATTCTAGAATTGTTAATATATGTTATTGGTAGATTCTTCGCCCTTTGTCCTCCTAAAATACAAAAGAAACTATTGTCAAAATAAATAAAAAATATTTACTTACTAAAAAAAGAAAGAAGAAATAAATAGAATGCTAAAAAAATTTCCAGTAACCTAACAAAGCTTTCATCGCTCAAGAGAGGTATTAAGATAAAATAAACGAACTATGACCAAGAAGATAAGTTCATTCCTCTGTGTCATAGCCAGACAACAATGCATTCTCATTTCCGCTGTGGTGATGCAGGAGGTAGGTTTAGGATAAGCCAAGAGATGAAAAAGAAGGCATTATAATAAATTAATTTTTACGTTGGAAGTGTTGTTTTCCACTTTTCTCGCTGCCAGGATTTGACCCTCTGACTACTTGCAAGAATAGAGTCATGGTGGGTTCAAGCGCTAGTTTCAAAGAATACTTGACTACATTGCAGGTGTGAGTACTGGTGGCATTTAATGATGGAAACCTTGCAAAGGCTAGTGGATTTCAATCAACCTAACTTGAAAAAAAATTAAGCACCCAACAGTAATATTTTGACAAATTTATCTTGTTCCAATGCACCTAATTGTATCAATTGCCAGATCTAAATTATTGAAGGTTTAGTTTCACAGAAATTCATTGATTAATCGTAATTAAATCAATAGAGGAAATAAAATAAATAATCTTACCAAAACATGGCAACGTCTAAACAGTAAACTAAAGTGCATATCTTACCAACAAGGACACTTAGTTTATTTTCAAGACTTCCTTATATATTTTACGTCTTAGTTTATGATTTATCCAATATCCATCATAATATAAAGTATGCCAGTCCTTTCATTTTCGAGAGCCATCACTCTGCAGTACATCTGAGGGAAAAAAAAATGTAACCTTATGTGCATAAAAAAACTCAGATTTCGGTAAAACAACAAAATTGGTCATTGTATTTAATCTTCTGTCAGAAATGAATAAACACGTATAGTTGATCTTGAATACGTATTGAGAGAAATAAAGCTGTAAATAATTGTTGACCAGCAAAGGCATACGGAAGAGTTGGTGGATGCTACTTTTAAGAATTAGCCTTGAATTTATTCATACGTACCATCCTTCATGCCTGGTACTTGTTTGGAGATTAATATCCTTTCTTTAAAAAAATTTAAATAGATATTACAAGAAATGTTTCATAAATTATAGAAAGATATTTTGTTGAGTTTTTATTAAATGCTAATTTAGAAATTTATCATGTTGAATTTTTTACATTATTTTGTTTGAATAAAGATTTTAATGTTAAATAACATTTTAGTAAGTTAGTTTGTTTGAGTTCTTTTTTCTATTGCATATGTGAAATTTACTACAAATAAACAAAATTAATATACAATAAGTTGTGAAATTATAATAACAAAAAATATTATAAAATAGAAAAAAATATAATCATATTAATATTGACATAAATATTAGTATTGATAAATGTATTTAAAATTACCAAAAAGTTGACCTAGAATACAACTTAAACATTTATTAAGCTAGGATGTTAATCTGGAAAGTAAAATAAACATTTATTAAAATGGGTTTTACTATATGAGTCATAAATAAATATATGAGGAGAAAGTAAATTATTCTTGATCTATAATGTTTAAATAAGAATATTATTACACAATGTATAGAACTATGATTGTTAAACATAATTGATTGAATATAATAATAATGGTAATAGTTTAAAGAAATTAAAATATATAGTAGAAACTTATTTATTATTGAGTATCATCATTAAGTAATTTTTAATTCCTATTTTTCCTCCTAAACAAGCGGGATGAAAATCTTACCCTTTTCTTTCCTATTTTTCTTCCTATGAAAGTGGAGATGATATTTTCTTCAAAGAAGATGGAAGTGGAATTTACCTAGTACACTTATTAGTACTTGCCGGTAGGGTAAGTACTATTGTATCACTTTTTGAGTTTTTACGTTAAGAGTGATTAAATGAACTCTGCTAGACCAATGAAAATAGACTCTATTTTACATTTCATTATGAATTTTATATTTATGCGTATATAGATGCAAAATTTTTAGCTTTATAATATCTACAAATTATTTATTTAGCATTTCATTGGGTGATTGCATTTGAGCTCTTTTACGCGATTTATCACAATGGCATTTTCCCATATTCTACTATTGTTGTCATTTTATCGGTATTTTCTTTATTTAATCCAATGTTTCTTTTTGATGGCTTGTGGTTCTCATCACATCTTGATTAATCAGGTACGCCAAATGGTTTTTTTAGTTTGAATTTATTGCTATGTGAGGCCATTTTTAGATGACCCTCCATATTTGAGTTCTCTGAATATCTTACCGCAACTAATTTTTGTCTCTTCTTATGCTCAGTTTGACATCCTCAGCTGACTTTGTAACAAGGTTAATTGTGAAGTTCTTTTGAAATACCTCTAATTTTTTGGGACCCAGAAATAATTATGAGGTAAATCTGTACCTAAGTCATGCTTATTTCTAAAAATTCTGGGTTATTTTTCAATTATTTCTGATCACAATAACAAACATAAATTTCTTTTTATGGTCCCAAATCTGTTCTGAAATCTGTGATGTAATTAGAATAATTAGATGCAAGTTCATTTGCAGATTTATGCCCTAATTGTAGAGGATTTTTTTGTTATCAGTTTATGCCCTAGTTTGTAGATTTTATTGTTTCCTTTTTAGTATCATCAAATTTGAATTTCTTATTTATAAAACAGTATTAAGCAATGGAAAATAGATGAATGGGAGATCTGGAAACTTGTTCTTTGTTCTGCTTCTTTTGGAAATATTTTGTCCAAAGATACTTAAACCCCAAATAAAAAATCTTTGTGTGGGCTCAACATATGCACACTTGTATTGAGGACATATACTTTTAGCATGTGGCCAAGAATGATACAGGCCTTTTTGTAATACTCTGTGTAGGCCTTATAGCCTTTTGAATGTAGCAAAGGCCAAGGAATGTCGACTGTTGAAGTAGTTCCTTTCCAGCATGTACATAGATGCAAGCAATTGATAGTTACTGTTGTCCTTGGTTGATTTGATGAAACAACACAATGTCACATTATGACTAGTATAAAAGCAAAATAGCCCATTATTTTGAGTTCTTGCTGTATATATAGCCAACTGAATGCACTTATAAACAAATGGCAATTTGAATTGTCACAGGATAAATTGGTGTCTATCAAATGGAAAGAAAATAGAACCCAAATGGATTTTTTCAAAATTATGGCTAACTTTAGAGAGCTCTAGGAGAATGTGACAACAATTATGTTCTCGGATGAAAATCTGATTTCATGATCAGCTGCAGTGATACTCGATGCCGTAAACAATACTGTGGATTTTTGTGATGAGTGATAACTCAATTGTATATCTATTTCCTCTAGAAGTTCTTTCAGACCCCAGGTTATCACATTTTTTATTTATTGTCAGATAATATATATTTATTCTCATCCATAAATTTTGTTCCATTCTGGCAATCATGTTTATACTATTAATTTTTACAATATATTATAATTTAAATAACAATCTATGATATTATAATATATATTTATTTTTATTCATATTTTTAAAGATTTTTAATTTTTATTTTTATTATATACTAATTATACATTAACAACTATTTATGTAAAAAAATTATGTGATTTTATTTGCTTATAATTTTTATTTTTTCTTTACAAAATATTAATATTTAGATTAAACTATATTAAATTAATATTTAATATTATTATAATAGTTTTATTTTGAAAAACTTATTAAAATTTAGTTTAAAAGATCAATTTATTTAAATTTATTTATTTATAATAGTTTTAATAAAAATTCTTTTATAAAAATTTATTATTTCTACTATTACTATATAAAACATAGTAATTAAAAAATTAATATATTATTATAGTTTCTACTATAATTAAAGGCAAGTACTTAGTGTTGTAAATAATATTAAAAAAAAATTCCAGGCATTCTAATTATAAATTATTATGTTGGTAATTAGTTATGGAAGAAACTTGAAATGATGGTATCTAAATATATAGAGAATGCAATAAGATGGGTATTCTTTTTATTTGAAATAATAAAATAATTTATCTTATGTGGAAATAAGTGTAAAACTATTGGGGTGGTGTGAATTATCATCCCCAATATGTAAATTTTAAAGTGGTTATCATGTCAAATAAAATATAAAAAAATATTAAATTAGTTTTCTAACTTTGTTATGACTTTAAAATTAATGGTATGGTACATTATTCAATTAAAAAACAATGTGTAAATTGATAATCATAAAATTATGTGATACCTATCATATTTGAGTTGAACTATTATAAAATAATAATAAAAAAAAAATGGTTGGGTTTTCATTGTAAAATTTTGGGCATTACACTTACTGACTGTGAACCTTTTCCATCTCCATCACTAATCTACTCGAAAATCTTTTCAAGAAATCACACCACTTCTCCTTCAGCCTTTTCTGCTTAGATAGTCAATAACATCAACAATACTTCCAACATCTACTCTCTCTCAACCTCATGTTTAGGTTTCCTTAATACTTCCTCAAAAATGTTTTATAGTACAATAAATGCTTCCATACAAACAATAAATAAAGTGAACACATTTTACATAATCCAATAATTCAACTATGTTGGCTAGAAATTTGAATTCTTCCTCAAATGTAAAATACTGACGCTTGGTCAATACAGTGTTCAACTCCCCAAACTTCATTATAAAGCTCAGTCACCACAAAAATTATTTCCTCAATAATTAAACGATGTTCGATCAACACTGATCTTACTTGACATATACTAGCTCTGTTGACACTAACATTACTCGGCTTAAACTAGATTTCTTCACTTTTGCTTGGTTAAGCCGACCAATTTAGTCTTCATTCTTATTTAGATAAACAATACATTGTCTTATCATTGTGCCACATAATCAAATACTCATTGACGTATCAAGATAACTCAACCTTTCCTTGGGTGCTATTGTTACCAACCTTGCCTATCCCCTTGTCAACAATCAAATAGATATAGTACTTTCTTAGATAGAAACAGTCTTACGAGTTAAGGTCTGACATCAATAACAATACAAAAATTTCTTCAATTGCAATTTCCAACAATCTCCCTCTTTGGCATTTATGGCAACACCATATGAATAACACATGAACTACCAACCAATCAAAATTTTATCTGTCCATCAGAAATATTTATCATATCCTTAGCTTCATTCTAATATAGAATCAATTAGCAATGCTTATATGATCGTCCACTGAAATCTCTCCCTCTCACTTGATCTTCCATGAAACCTCACCATGTTTATTCATCTGTGATCATCTCTGTCTTTGACAAAAATGCCAAAGCAACAACTAAAACATACATCCTATAGATGTAGATATCATTTTTCAGTTCAATAATAGTATTTCTCCCTCTATCATCTTTTCTTTTGATTGATTCTTGGCTTTTCTATAATTTTCACAACTCTAGGCTACTCCTAAAGTTTGACCTCTCTCTACATCAATTTGTTAGATACTCTTTGTAGCACATTTGATGCAGTGCTCCTAGCTTGAATAGGTAGCCTCAGTTAGGGGAAGAACCCCTAATTTAACTCTCAGATATTCATGAGCTTCTTTAGGTAAAGCTTTAGTGAATATGTCTACTAGTTGTTCTTTTGTATTCACATATTCTATTCAGACCTCTTTATCTTGTACCAGTTCCCTCAAGTAATGATACTTGATTGCGATATGTTTGGTCTTTTCGTGCATCACTGGATTCTTAGAGATGCTGATAGAACTTGTGTTGTCACTGAATATGACAACTAGTTCAGTGATCTCTTCTTTCATGCCTACCAACAATTGCTTTATCCATGCAAAGTTTGAACAGTTCACTACTGCAGCCACATACTCAACTTCAACAGTAGATTGGGAAATGCAATTTTGTTTCTTGCTTGTCCAAGAAACTAATCTCTGTCCAAGAAAGAAAGCTGCACCACTAGTACTCTTTTTGTGATCCACATTTCCTGCCCAATCAGCATTAGTATATACTCTTAGTTCAAACTTTTCATGCTTCTTGTAGTACAATCCATAGTCAACAATCCCTTTCAAATATCTCATTATTCTTTTGACAACCATCATGTGAGCTTCCTTAGGATTGGAAGAGAATCTTGCCACAATCCCAACAGCTAAAGCAATATCTAGTCTGTTGTGTACACCATATTGCAGCTTTCCAATCATGGATCTATACAAAGTCTGGTTTACTTCTGCAACATCATCATTTTTAGACAACTTTTGTCGAGTAGCCATGGGAGTACTTACTGGCCTTGAATCTTCCATACCAAAGATTTTTAGTATCTCATGAACATATTTAGACCGGGTGATGAAAATTCCTTTCTCCATCTGATATACTTGTAAACCAACAAAAAATTTGATCTCTCCAAACATACTCATTTCAAATTCAGTTTGCATTTCATTTGAAAATTTCTTACACAAGGCATCTTGTCCACCAAATATAATATCATCTACAAAAATCTTAGCCAACAAGATTCCTTTACCTTCTTCATCTTTCATGTATAGGTTGCTTGTGTCATTTATCCTTGAGAATCCAATCTATATCAGGTAGTTGTGCAGTCTCTCATACCATGCTCTGGGAGCTTTCTTTAGTCCATACAGTGCTTTATTCAATTTGAAAACCATGTGTCTATTGTCTGGATCAACAAATACTTCTGGTTGTTTAATGTACACTTCTTCTAATATACCATTTAAAAATGCAGACTTAACATCCATTTGGTATACCTTGAAATCTTTTTAGGTAGCATATCCAAGTAAGGTTCTTACTCCTTCCAATCTAGCTATAGGGGAAAATGTCTCCCCATAATCTATTCCTTCTTCTTGTGTGTAGCCTTTGCATACAAGCCTAGCCTTGTTTCTTGTGATTTGACCATGCTCATTCAGCTTATTCCAGAACACCCACTTTGTTCCAATGACATATTTATTTTTTGGTCTCAACACTAGAGTCCAGGTATCATTCTTCTCTATCTAGTCTATCTCCTCATTCATTGCTTGTATCCAGTCTTCATTTTATAATGCCTCCCTTTTTGTCTTAGGCTCAAATTCACACAGTAAACATGTTGGATCTCTTATTTTGCTTCTTGTCAGAACTCCAGTATCTTTGTCTCCAATTATCTATTCATAATTGTGATGTCTCCTTACATATTGTGCCAAAATAGGTTCTTCTCTCCTTTCATCTAGCTCTTCAAATTCACCAACAAGATTGTCAGATTCATCTTCTAAATGCTCGACAACTTCTTCTTGATACTTGGCAGCTTCCTCCTGTCACTCGATACCTTCTTCTTCTCTCTCGGCATTGTTTTCCTGATGCTTGGCATTGCTTACCTGAGACTTTGCATCAGGTGAAAGTATGTCACTTGCCTCTCCTTCCTCTATATACATAAAAGATCTATAATCTTCTGGTTCTCTTTTGCTGTCAACTTCATTTTTCTCTATATACTAATGAACTTTGACATTCACACTTTCCACAATTTTGTTAGTGTTAGAGTTCAAACACTTATAAGCTTTACTTTTTGTGGAATAGCCTAGGAATATGCCTTCATCACTTTTAGCATCAAATTTCCCATTCCTATTGTCCTTTAGTATGTAGCATTTTCTTCCAAAATTTTTAAAATACTTTACATTAGGTGCATACCCATGCCATAACTCATAATGTGTCAGATTTGTACCTTTTTTTATCTATACTTGGTTAAGAGTATAAACAATTGTACTTACAACTTCTCTCCAGTAGTTTTGTACAACATTCTTTTCAATCATTAATGTCCTTGCACAATCCATGATAGGTATGTTTCTTCTCTTTGCTATACCATTCTGTGGAGGAGTTCTTGGTGCAGACATCTGTCTTTTGATCCCTCTATCATTGAAAAATAGATTAAATTCATTGGATATAAATTCTCCACCTCAGTTAGATCTCAGACACTTCATCTTCCTACTTGTCTCCTTTTCAACCTTAGCCAAGTACCACTTAAAAAATTTAAAAGCATCGGATTTTTCTTTTAAGAACATTACAGTCATCATTTTTGTATAATCATCAATAAACATGATAAAATATCTAGCACCACAATAGCTTTGTACACCCATAGGTCCACAAAGGTCATTATGAACCAAATCTAAAGCATTCTCATAAGTAAAAGTCTTTCTCTTAAAACTAGACTTTGTCATCTTACCCAACTAACATTCTTTGCACATTACATTCTTAGGTTTCTTCAATCTAGGCAGACCTCTCACTTTCTTCTTCTTACTAATTTCTACCAGATTATCAAAATTAACATGACATAGCCACTTATGCCATAACCAAATATCATCAAGTTGTGTAATCATACATGTTTCTTTAGATAGGTTTAGATAGAACAAACTACCTCTTGTCTATTCTCCACTTCCAATCAGTTCACCAGTGGCATTAAATATTTTGGCCTACTTGTGATAAAATTCCACTTGATAGCCATTGCTATTAAGTTGTGCAACACTCAATAGATTATAGTTAAGACTCTCAACCCAATAAGTGTTCTCACAAGTGATCTTTTCAGTCAGCTTAATTAATCCTTTACCTCTAATAGGATATGGTGCATCATTACCAAATTTCACACTTCTACCTTTATAATGATCTAAGGTATCGAACTTACTCTTGTCACCAGTCATGTGATGTGAAAAACCATTGTCAATAATCCATTTATCATTTTTGTTCACAAAAGATATCAATGCAGTTTTCTCATCATCATCACACTCATCTTTCATTGCAACATATAAAACTTCAATTTCAAAATAATCACTATTTAGTGTTAGTCTCTTCTTTGGCAATGTAGCTAGATTTCTTACCTTTTCCTTTGTAGTTCTGGTACCTTTGGTAACCTCTATCTTCTCTTTTGTCTTTATGCAGCTTGCTGTCTCTTTCTTCATACTTATCATCCCTATCAAGACATCTAGTAGCTATACGACCAACTTTATTACATGAAAAACATATAATAGGGAGTTTACCTTTGTACTTCCCTTTTTAGTCTTCTAGCCATAAGATCTTCTAGATCCTCAAGTTCTTCATTAGATGTGTCACTTTCCCTTTCACTCTCACTAATGCATCTTTATTTTTCCTTCTTTGTCTTACTCAAAACCATTTGTGACTTAAAAGAAGATTCAACATTAGCAACATTGAAGTTATCATAGTTAGAAAGTTCAAAAGCAATAAGCTTACCAACCAAACTTTCCAAAGTAAGATCATTGTTAGGGTTACATCTAGATTCCTGAATTGCTGAAATTTTGATGGCATAATAGGATGCAGAGTTCTCAATACTTTTCCAATTATAGTTTCATCATCAATAGTTCCATTTTTGCCTCTAATAGCATTTACAACTTGTTTTATTCTACCACAATACTATGCAATATTCTCACCTTCTTGCATTCTAATTTCATCAAATTTACCTCTTAGGCTCTCAACTTTTGCTCTCAGTATATTAATGTCACCACCATAGATGTTTGCAAGAGTGTCCCACATTTGATTTGCATTAGTGCAATATTTGATGTCTTCAAATTCTGGATAACTTAGAGAAGATACAATCTCCAACATTGCTTGTTTGTGCTCTTGTTTAGGTCTCATTTCCTTGATAGTCAAAGGTGCAATAGGTGTGACATAGTCATGCTCAACATAATACTTTGCAGAATCACCAATACCAGCCAGATGTAGCTTCATCAAACTTTTCCATGCAGGGAAGTTCTCCTTATTTAGCTTTGGTACCTCCTTCTTATACATCCTGATCATTTACTTTAAGTACCTTTAAACTTGTTCTCTGTAAGCACCAACAGCTTTGATACCAATTGTTAATATGATTTAGAACAATAGAGAGGGGGAAGAATCAGTTGTTCTCATGTCTAGATGTATAAAACAAAATTTAAAACTCTTCAACAAATAAGATCCAACAACCAACAACTACTCGGTCACTACTGATTGCATAACAGAAACATATAATAGTCCAATCCACTTTCCAATAGTATCTAACTTGTAAAACACATAAATGTTCAAACCAAAACATTCAAACAAGTATTAACACCAAGATTTATAGTGGAAACCCAATTAGGGAAAAACCACTTTGTAACGTGTTACTATTTTTTTCACTTTTCTGAAGTGAGCTCTGTGAAAAGCCAACCCTGTCAAAGGTTACAAACACACTATCAGGTGTGACCTAGTTAAAAGATTTCAACCACTCTGTTAAAAGTGTGCCTTGTTATAGGACTTACATACATCTCATTAGAATGCCACCTTGTTCAAAGGATTTATACAAATGATTGTTAGGTCAACCTCTGTTACAAGGATATTGACTGATACAATTGTTAGAAAGTAATAGTAGTATTGATTTGATAAACATACAACTCACTTTCCAAATATCAGATCCAATTTCGTACACATATGCCGACTTACTGACTGTGAACCTTTTCCATCTCTGTCACTGATCTGCTCAAAAATCTCTTCAAGCAATCACACCACTTCTCCTTCATTCTTTTCTACTTAGAGAGTCAATAACATCAACAATACTTCCAGGATCCACTCTCTCTCAAACTCATGTTTAGGTTTCCTTAATACTTCCTCAATTAGGTCAATACATCTTTTTTCGCTTAATCTCCTTAGTAGATCTTAGAGTTAGGTCAGATTCATCAAATCCTTCCAACTTTATGTTCTTCGTCTATCCTTCTAGAACTATCTCAAATCTCTTGATACATTTACAATAAAATGTTTTATAGTGAAATAAATGCTTCCATACAATCAATAAATAAAGTCAACATGTTTTACATAATCCAAGAACTCAACTATGTCAGCTAGAAATCTGAATTCTTCCTCAAATGTAAAATACTGACGCTCGGTCAATATAGTGTTCAATTCCTCGGTCTTGATTAGAAAGCTCACTCACCACAAAAAAAATTTCTTCGACAATTAACTGATGTTTGGTCAACACTGATTTTACTCAGCATATACTAGCTCAATTGACACTAACATTACTCGACTTAAACTAGATTTCTTCACTTTTGCTCAGTTAAGGCTACCAATTTAGTCTTCATTCTTACTTAGATAAACAATACATTGTCATATCATTGTGCCACATAATCAAGTACTCATTAAAGTATCAAGCTAACTCAACCTTTTCCTTAGGTGCTATTATTACCAACCTTTCCTATCCCCTTCTCAATAATCAAATAGATATAGTACTTTCTTAGATAGCAACAGTCTTACTAGTTAAGATTTGACATCAATGACAATACAACAATTGCTTCAATTGCAGTTTCCAACAAGAGCATGGGTATTTTTTTGTTACTTGAAAATATTAAACACAGGCTTATAATATTCTACAACTTTCCTAATAGACCAGGTTTGGGTAATTTTACCTCTTAAACTATTAATTATGTTTAGGGAATCACTTCCAATCCAAATTTTCTCTACCCCTTGATCATTAGCCATTTTGGTACCAATATAGATTGTATAAGGCTAAACATAGTGGGTTTTTTGTGTTCCCAAAGGGAGGAACACTACCAAGATAATCCTATCATTTTGATTACGAGCCACTCCCCTATAACTATTAGTTCCAAGATTACCCTTCATTGCCCCATCAATGTTTATATTGATCTAGCCCCAAGGTAGAGCAGACCAATTAAAACTGTTAGAGTTTTCATATTATAGCTAATAATTAATTTATTTAATTATTAGTCTATTATACTCTACACTTAAGTTAAACTTAGGCATCTTATTATTCTTTAGGGTTTTCACCTTTAGGGTTTCGGTATCCTTTTATAAGGATTCCCTCTTTGTATTTTATTTTCTTCACTTATTGGATCAATTAATGGAGAATATATTATTGTATTGAGATTTTCTCTCTCATTTGTTATTCTCAATCATAGCTTCTCTTTCTCAGATCTGTGATTACATGCCTCTATTATTTTTTTCTCTCTTTCAGTGACAGGTGTTTGCATGCAGGGATTCTTGGGAGCTTTGGGTTTCTTTTCATCAACTCCAACATGGTATCAGAGCTTTAGATCTTCATGCCCTTGTTCGTTATTTGAGAGGGTTTAGTCGTGTTCTTCAGATCTTTTGTTTTTCAAAAGCTTTTTATGTGGATTTAGGGGAGACCTTTGTTTCTGGTCATTTTGCACTCAAACGAACATCACCGTTGTGCTCAGAGTGCCCAAAAACCCCAAAATCTATATAAAATTTATCTATTTTGGACAACTTTGCAATTTGAGGCAAATTTTTTTAGGCCCATAGCCGTACAGATCTGGCACGCATCTCGAGGTGGTGATTTTTAAAAAAAATTCTAGCATGCATCCCAAGGCAAAAAAAACTTGCATGATTCTTAAGGTAGTATTTTTTGCACAATTTTCGAGGCAAATTTTCCATCACGCGTCCCGAGACAAAAACCTGTCACGGTTCCTGATGCATCATTTTTTAATTTTTTGGTATATTTTTTGTTGTAAATATTTGGCACGCATCTCGAGGTGATTGCATGTGTTTTTTGATTTTTTTATTCTCTGGAGTGGCTTGTGGTCTTTTGGCCGTATCTTGAGCATACAGTATCGAATTTTTGACTTCTTTATATCATCAAAAAGCTCTTTCTGAGCCCAATCCAATGGTGGAGATTTGATTCTCTGATTTTTCTATTTTAATGGCATTTTTTGCTATCAAAGTTGATTTTTGTTTTTTCCTTCTAGGAGCCCTATCTTGGTCATCTGGACTCCTTTTTGGGCAAACTAGATATCGTCGGAAAGCTGGTTTTGTGATTTTTGTAGTGGCAGGGGTCTTTTATCTAGATTATGCTCTAGGTTCTTTCTCCTCTAAGTTTTTCACTTTCACACTCTGGTAGATTACTTGGATTCTACAAGTCCTAGGATCTCTTCTTCTATTCTTCTATCTCACTCTTCTTTCTTTCTTCTGAGCATTATATACTTCTCTTATGTAGCATTCCCTTTTCTGTAAATGCACTAAGATAAAGCGTTTGCTTCCGCATATCTAGGATTTTGAGCACCTTGTGTTTGTTTGTACTCGCACTCAGTTATAAAGTGCCATGGGGGGTTATGATGTTTTGCCTTTTGTGCTCATCCACCTTTGTCAAGTGAGTGTACCTTCCACGACATTAGCCCAAGCTGTGTATCCATGACACCACCCTTTATCCTATGCTTGTCCTGCTGTTGCACTATTGGTGTTCCTAATTCTTCTTCTTGTAGATGTTTCTGGCATTGCATTTTAGTTTTCCTATCACACCTCTCTTTGTTCAACATTATGGGGGGGTTAACCTGTTGGTTCTATTGCTTCCTTGGCTATTTCAAGTGATTTACGTATACATTTTTTGTTCCTATGTATTAGGCAGATGTAGTGCTTAGGCACCTATGCATTTTTGTGAGATGGATCATCTACTATATAGACACTCATTTGTTCCTGCTTTTGGAGGCCACCTCTTCGATTGATTAGCTCTTCAAACTTTGTCTTCTCTACCTAATCATGCACTTCTTCAGTGGAGGTTCTAGCAGTTACTTCTAATAGTGTTTACAGCTTCATGCTTCGGAGATGTTATACATGCTCTTTCTTGTTTCTTTCTTTGGGACTTTCCCTAGATTGGAGGCTTTGTTTCCTTCATCTAGTTTATTTCTTGTATTTGGGTACCTGATCAGGCCTAGTTGCTAGGACCCATAGTTCATTCATGCATTTTTGTTTTCATGCATCTTTTAGTCCTTAGTTGTTTAGCTTCTCCCTAAGTTACACTTAAAGGGGGGTGTTAGAGTTGTCATATTATAGCTAATAATTAATTAGTTTAATTATTAGTCTATTATACTCTACACCTAAGTTAAACTTAGGCATCTTATTATTCTTTAGGGTTTTCACCTTTAGAGTTTCGGTATCCTTTTATAAGGATTCCCTCTTTGTATTTTAATTTTTTCACTTATTGGATCAATTAATGGAGAATAGATTATTGTATTTAGATTTTCTCTCTCATTTGTTATTCTCAATCATGGCTTCTCTTTCTCAGATCTACGATTACATGCCTCCATAGTTTTTTCTCTCTTTCTGTGACAGGTGTTTGCATGCAGGGATTCTTGGGAGCTGTGGGTTGCTTTTCATCAACTCCAACAAAAACCATCCATAGGAAACTTTTGTTTAGTTAAAGGAATATAAAATTCCCTTTATATTTTAAATGTTTTAGATCTATCCCAATATTCTTGAGTAGTTGCAACAAAAGGGCCAGTAACCTTAAAATTATCACAATCCACTAAGAAGTTTTCTTGTATGACCAATTGAACTTATGAGTCACAATATTTGTTGAAAACTCCACATCCTTCAAAAATAAATATTTCTCTATTTCCAAACTCCATAAGAAATATGGGGCATCATAAGAGACTACATGATAAATAAAGCTTAATTAAATGGGGGTTTACACAAAATCCAACACCATGCAAAATAATTTGGGAAAACCTAAGACATCAAAAACAACCTTAAGAATGCAGACCAGACTTCTCTAATAAACGAGAAGCTAAAAAAACTATGAAAATCACTCTTGAAGAATCTTTCATATAGAGAAAATGCCAATTTTGGATATTCATTCCCTATTTACATAGATTATCAATACTCAAAATATTATTTTGAACATGTGACCAAAATAAAATATTAATTTTGGATTAATGTCTACGTTCTAAACCAAATCCCTGAAGTCGCATGGGAACATGTCTTTAGTGGTCATCTAGAAAGTAGACATACTTAAAAATTTCTCATTAGAAGAGGAGTCCTAGGTAAAAACATCCTCATTAACAAATTAAGGAATATGCACCAAGGAAATGAGAAGTTGAAGGTGATCATGACTATTATCCACCTACCTTAGGTTAATACAATTATAGTCATGGATATAATTAGATAAGAAATAGCCAACCCTCTAGATAGACACATTCCTAAATTGGGTTTCCCAAGGGATAAGAGAAAGAGGAATCTCTCCAATCTACGAATCATCCAAAAATTGTATCCTTCCTCCATCTCCAAGGGACCATCTCACCTCCTTATAAATGATATCTTTAGAATCAATTATGTTCTTTCATAATGTTGAGAAAAGAGAAATCAGTATTTCATAAACAAGAATATCCTTGATATAAGTATACCCCTACAAATATTTACTATGAGAAATCTAGATCCACTCATTCTCTATTTTGAAACTTTTCCATAATTGTTTGGCTAGAATATCCTTACTAAATTTCTTAATCTTTCAAACAGCTAACCCAACAAGGCACTTTGAAAGTCAAAACTAGTCCTAGACAACAAGAAGAAACTTATTTTCTATTTCTTTACAAATATATAAAAAAATCTTTTGGATATGTGCTTGGCCAAATAATAATATCAGAAACCCAGAGCAATGGATTGCCTATTTTAGGATTAGACATCCCAAATAATTTCTAAATGGATTATTCGGTCTCATTTAATTATCGACCAGGGACATAAACTTGGAATGGAATTTGAAAAGTATATGATTCAAATCTTCTCATTCTAAGACTATCTATGGAATTCAAATGCTTATGCTTTAGGAAAACTATGCTAAAACTGGTAAATAAATTTATTCTAACAAAGCAAGGAATTGCAGCTAGGAATTACTCCAACTGACTGTGCTGCAGGAATAGGCTACTAATTCTATTATCAGTACCTATAGGAACAACATAGTTCCAACT
Organism: Chamaecyparis obtusa; assembly: GCA_027943335.1. NCBI lineage: Eukaryota > Viridiplantae > Streptophyta > Pinopsida > Cupressales > Cupressaceae > Chamaecyparis > Chamaecyparis obtusa. The sequence goes on from BSBK01003764.1 coordinate 234,370, forward strand.
ACTTAAAAATAAATAGGAAAATAAACTCTACGCTAACAGAACAATTCAGTTATCAAGTGGGCCCCCTTGAATGAGTGAATAGGAAATACAATCAAGATGAAAGATATAAACTTGAACTGAATATTTTATTCATCCATAACAAAATGATTACACTCGATTGAAAATAGTATGCAAGAGTTCTTTTATAAAAATTAGTTCATTTGACTAACTCCAAAAGAGTCACAATAGTCAATTATTTAAAGGAAAGCTACAACTATCTCCTAAAGCTATGATCACTTCATAAATGAGGATCAGTTACAACTCATAAAGTTTCAAAATAGAAACATCATTGAACATGAATAATTTCCAAAAATATAGAGCATTAAAGAAACTAAATCTGTGCACTGCATGTAATAGAAAACATCAATTGACTTTCTTTTCTTGCAAATATTCTGCAATCCACTGTTGGCTTTGATTACTCCAGCGCCACTATGCTAGTCTTTGAATGTCCATAGTCAACACTTGAAAAATAATCAATGCACACACATCCAACCAGATACATATATATCTGCATCATTAATATTATTAAAAGGTGTACATCCTAATTAATACTCTTACAAGTCCTACAACTACAGGAGGTAACTACCCAAAACATAGCTTAGGCAAGGAAACAATCATTAATATGTATATCTATTGCATTTACCATTCCTGTCCATGAATTCAAACAAATATTATGTCTTTAAAGTATCCATATTTCCATCTTATGTTCAAACACACACACACACACACACACACACACACACACACACAAACACACACACACACACACATAACATATACATAAAAACCATAAGTTCATATGCTTGAAAACCATAAATTCATGTCTATGTGCAATCAACTGTTCTGAAAAGAGGATAAAAAGTACTAAGAAAGATGGCTATCTAGAAGCCCATCATTCCCCCCAACTAAACTATTGCTAGTCCCCAGCAACCATGAAATTCCAAATCCTAGCACGAACCCTCAATTCACTAGTTGTTCTCTGCCCAGACTCATCATGAACATAGTCAAAGTATCTATGAGTTTCTTTGAGTCTTTCCCATCACTAGACTTCAGTGGCCATATCATAATCTGTTGCACTATCATTCTCGCTAGCAATGGCTATAGGAAGAGTGGAGGCTGAAACCTCAATTGAAACTAGTAAGTAAGGAGTGTCCTTCCCAACATAATGTACCATGGAACTCTTCTTGTAGCAAGGGTTAAATTCTATGGTGAGTTAGGTTCCTTTGTCTTTAGATCATATGACATCCTTATCCATCTGTTCCTGGAGGCACTAATTCCTATGGAAATATCATGTGAGAAATGATGGTCCTAGTCTGCAAAAGCTTGTTTTTGCACTGGATATATTTTATTAGCTCCACTTGAGTTTGTTGTGACAGAAAGCCAGTCTCAATATCTTTTCCTAGAATGCTGAACTTTAGGCCTCATCGTCAAAGGAGCTATCATCTCATTATTTTTTTATGGTGCAGCTTGATGTTCCCTACTTATCTCCTTCTACATCCAAGACATAACTACTCTTAACTACACATCCCCTACATAGAGGAGTGAATTCCACTATGTATCATCAAGGACTACTAGGTTATGCAAGTACAATTCACACAATAGGTTTTTCAGAGTCATTGGAGAAGACTGAAAGGCATAGTAAAATTCATGGGGAGTTGATATAAAAGGATTGAGTCCTTCCACAATTCTTGTTAATTTGAAATTAACAAGTTGTTCTTTAAGGAATAATGCATACACCTGGGATGGTGATCTGCATTCCATTAGCTCTGGAATTAATCATGTGATTTGATCAATCCTCCTTTTCAATACCTCAATCTGATTTGATTTTTGTTCTATCTGAGAGCCTTGCTCACTAATGACTCATTTCAATTTTTCCTTTCCTAATTCCCATTGTGTCTTCTCCCATAACAATTGTTGATACAAGTTTTGTTAGAAAGTAAAGATCCCCAAGATAACTGAGAGGGGGAGGGTGAATCAGTTATCTGATAATTTAACCATTCAACTACTTTAAACAATATAATTAATGTACTAATCAACCATAGAAAGATAACCATACACAATTGCACAATAACACAAGATATGTTGACTAGGGAACCTCTTGAAAAGAGTAAACCCCAATGGGAATGATGCCCACAAAATGATGCACTAATATGAAAGTTCCTTGTTAGAGGATGGACCCTGTTAGGAGTCTTATGAAATACATTCAGTACATATAAATCCTATTAGGAGATTTTGAATCCCTGTTAAAAGATTCTAACCCGGTTAAGAGTTTATGGAAGACAGAAGGACCCACTGCCCAAACAGCTTCAAGGCAAGATCTCTGAACCCACTGTCCAAAAGATCTTAGAATTATTCAATAAAATAATATGAAATATATTACCTTCTTCACACTATGCCAAAACCACACTCTCTGCTACACAAGATCACAATTCTAGATCTCTGTACTCGCAAGTCTTCCTTCATCACTGAATTAGATCTTTTCTTCACTTCATGCATATATTCGCATCTCAACCTTCACAGTACACATATTGCAACAAGGAAAAAATTCCTTCTTATATACCAAACTCAAATAATTACAAATGATTTGGTCCTCAATTGTAAAATAATAAATTCTATAGGCTACACACAAAATTTCACATAAAACTGTCGGCTTCCAGATACTATAACTTTCTCCTTACACTGCTTTCACCAAAATGCTCATAACTCTCATGAATGAATGAATTTATTTTTGCGCTATTAACCATAGGTTAATAACACACCAAAGAACATACCATCAACTATGAAAAATCCAATCTGCAATAAAACATGTGTGCAAAAAAAAATTGTACCTACTTTCCTGCTGATATCCAGAATATCACTGTGTTAACATCAATGAAAATCCAAGTCATGAATGCAACAACAAGTGCTCCAGAATGACTGCCAAAATACTTTGCATTCATTCCTAACAATCTCCCCCATTGGCATTGATGGAAACATAGATGAAAAACATCCAATGTTCCAAAAATCCAATACTGCAACATCACTGCAAAATATCAAATTAAATCTTGATTCATTTTCCTATTCAGCTCTCTCATACAATCCACAATGTTTTTCATGTATATCTCTCCCCCATTGACATCAATGATAGAAATTCCATCACTAAGTCAACAACAACTTAATGTCAAAAGACACTTTTCAGAAAAATACAATAACAAGAGCCCTCATGACTCAGCTCATAAACTCCCCCATAGAGGAAGTTCCAACATCCAATCCAGAAGAAAGATAGGGCTCATATACCACTAGATGGATGCAATCATCTACATCAATTCTCAAAAATAGGTTGGGGCATAACCCCAAGCATACCTCTCAGATACACAAATGTATCCTTAGGTAAAGGTTTTGTAAATATATCTGCTATCTGTTCCTTTGTGCTTATGTACTCTAATCTTACTTCTTTTTCTGCAACTTTATCTCTTACAACATGATACTTGATCTCAATATGTTTAGTCTTAGAATGTAAAACAAATTTTTTTGACATACTCACTGTACTGGTGTTATCACAATATATAACAACAGGCTCATCAAACTTTATTTCAATATCCTTCAACATCTGCTTCATCCAAATAATCTGATTATAATTATTTGCTGCTACAACATATTCTGCTTCTGTTGTATTTTGTGAAGTATAATTCTGCTTCTTACTTAACAAAGAGACCAATTTTCTTCTAAGAAAAAAGGCTCCACCACTGGTGCTTTTCTTGTCATCAACGCTGCCTCCCCAATCTGCATCAGTATAGCCACATAAAGTAAAATCATTATAATTATCATACCATAATCCATAATCCATTGTTCCTTTCAGATATCTCAGTATCCTCTTTACTGCTACATAATGTGATTCTCTAGGTTCTACTTGAAATCTTGCTACAATCCCAACTGGATGTGCTATATCAAGTCTTGTATGTATCAAGCACTGCAATCCTCCAATCATAGATCTGTATTTTTTTTGCTCAACTGCTAGTGTCTCATCTTTGCTAGATAACTTATGTCTGGTTACCATAGGTGTTCCAACAGGTTTAGAATCTTTCATTCCAAATCTTTTCAATCAGTCATTCAAATACTTAGTCTAACTTACAAATATACCTTCCTTGCTTTGTGTTATCTGTAATCCCAAAAAATATTTCATTTCTCCAATCATGCTCATCTCAAATTCAATCTTCATTTCATTTGCAAATTTGTCACTAGCTTCATCTTCTCCTCCAAAGATAATATCATCAACAAATATAACTATAACCAACAAACCATTCTCAATTTCTTTTGTGTATAAGTTACTATATGCTATTCCTTTTATAAATCCCAATTTCAATAAATACTTATCCAATCTTGCATACCAGGTTCTAGGTACTTGTTTTAATCCATATAAAGCTTTCTTTAACTTACATAACATATCTCCTTCTTGTGTCAAAGGAAAACCTTCAGGCTACTCAATGTAGACTTCTTCTTCCAATTCACCATTCAAAAATGCTGATTTCACATCCATCTGATACACTTTGAATTTTTTGTAAGCTGCATATGCTAGAAACATTTTCATTGCTTCAAGTTTGGCCACAGGTGAAAAAGTTTCTTCATAGTCAATTCCTTCTTGTTGTGAATATCCTTTACATACCAATCTTGCTTTGTTTCTTATCACTTCTCCTTGTTCATTCATCTTGTTTCTGAATACCCACTTTGTTCCAATCACATTCTTGACTTCAGGTCTAGGGACCAATTCCCATGTCTTGTTTTTTTCAATCTGCTCCAGTTTTTGTTTCATAGCATTAATCCAATGTTCATCTTCACAAGCTTCATTAGTAGTTTAGGTTCAATTTGAGAAATCAAACATAAATATACCTTATTTCGAGTCAAAACTCCTCTATCTAAACTTCCAATAACTTGCTCAACAGGGTGATGTCTTGAAATATACCTGTTAGGTGTCATAGTTACTGATCTTGTTCCAACTGTAGATTCTTCTCTGCTTTCTTCTTTGTTTTCTTCTCTATTTTCTTCAGTATGACTTTCATTCAGCAAATCACTGTTAGTTTCAAAAAATAATTCTACATTTTCAATGTTAGGTTGAGGTTGTGCTTCTTCATCAGATTCATAATCAAGCATTCTTTCCTGAATTTTAAACTTCTCATCAACTTTTACATTTTCACTTTCAACAATAGTCTTAGTTCTTTTGTTATAACATCTATATGCTTTGCTTTTCAAAGAATATCCAAGAAATATTCCTTCATCACTTCTAAGATTAAACTTTCCTATATCATCATCTCTCTTAATATAACATTTACTTCCAAAAATTCTAAAATACTTAACTGAGGGTGCATGTCCAAACCATAATTCATAAGGTGTCTTGTTTGTAGCTGCTCTGATTTGTACTTTGTTCATAGTGTATACTGCTATGCTCACTACTTCTCTCCAAAAAGTCTTAGCCAAATCATTTTGAAACAACATAGGTCTTGCTGCTTCAGTTATTAACCTGTTCCTTCTTTCTGCAATACCATTTTGTTTTGGTGTTCTAGGGGCTGAAAGTTGTCTCTTAATACCATTCATTTCACAAAAGGTGTTAAACTCTCTAGATGTAAGTTCACCACCTCTATTAGATCTTAGACACTTAATCTTCATTCTAGATTTATTCTCAATTTCGCTTTTCATGATCTTAAATTTATCAAATGCTTCATATTTTTCTTTCAAAAATGCAATCCACATCATCCTTGTAAAATCATCAACAAGAATCATAAAATACCTTTCTCCATAGAATCCTCTAGTCCTAGTAGGACCACTCAAGTCTATATGAACAATCTCCAGCTTTTCTATTGATGTGAACTTCTTGCTAGGAAATGAAATCTTTTTCTGCTTTTCCATCATACATTCTTTGCAAATCATGTTAGTAGGTTTCATAATTCTAGGTGAATCTCTTACCGCAAGTGTAGTGCTCACCTTGACAATATTATCAAAGTTTATATGACAAAACCTTTTATGTCATAACCAACTGTCATCAATCTTAGCTATCAAACATGTCATCTCAGTAGGATTCAATTGAAATACATTACTTTTGGTTCTGGATCCTTTTCCAATCAGATTTCCATCTTTATCTTTTATCACACAGGTTTTCTCAGTAAACCAAACTTGATAACCCTTATCAGCCAATTGTCCAATGCTTAGTAGATTATGTCTCAATCCATCAACAAAGTAAACATCATCAGTGTTAGTCTTTCCATCAAGAGTAATAGATCCTATACCCTTAATCAAACAAGGTGCATTATTACCAACTCTAACAATTCCTCGATCATAATTATCTAACTTAACAAACTTTCTTTTATCTCTAGTCATATGATGTGAGCAACCACTGTCTATAATCCAATCAAATTTCTTTTCAACTCGAGAAACTAATGCTTTTTCTTCCCTTTTTTTAGATTCAGAACTTTCTTCTTTAATTGCTACAAATCCTATTTCCTCAAAGTTATCATTATCACTGTCACTTAAATGTCTTTCAATTCCTGCTTCAAGATCTTCATCATTTGCATAATAACATTCTTTAGATCTCCTAGGGTTAAAGTTGCTTCTATACTTCTTAACTCTTTTAGGACATTTAGATGTAAAATGACCATATTTTTGACAAGTCCAACATTTAAAGATTTTCTTACCATCTAGTTCTCTTTTTATAAGTAATGCAATACCTTCTTCAATCTTCTTATCTTCCTCAGATTTAGATCTACTACTCCTGGCATAATCTCCATTCACACTAGTACTTCTTGTAGGTCTAATGTTAAGAGCACATAATGTTGTTTCCATTCTAGGTAGCTCTCCTAATAATCTCAAGTTCATCTCTACTATTTCTAATCTTCCAAGAAGAGTCTCTCTTAAAAAGTTTGATGTACAAGGCATCACTTGTTCAATCATCTATGTTTTTTTCTTGAATACTAGTGTCAAAGTTCTCAGAATTTTCCTGATCACTTCATTCTCTATCTTATCACCTCCACAAGACTTTATTCATGTTACAATCTTAGACATCCTACCAATATAGCTTCTAATAGATTCATCTTCCATCATTCTGATATCTTCAAATGCACAAATCCAATTATGTAATCTAGCCTTCTTTGCATGTTCATCACCTTCAAAAGTAGAATGTAAAGCTTTCCAAATTGCATGAGATGTTTTCAAACATCTTACTTGACTATATTCATTCTTTGGTTGTGCTAAAAAAAGTGCTTCTCTTGCAAGTATGTTACACATGAATAGATCTAGTTCATCTTTAGTTCCTACCTCTAGATTGTCTTCCTCAATGATAGTCTTATCATTCTTTGTAATGAACCAATAACTTGGTCCTAAACACAATAGATGAGTCTTCATCTTTTCTTTCCAGCTGTCAAAATTTACTCCATCAAACTTATGGCTTTCTTTTCTGAAATTCACCATGGATCTCCTTAAGTTGTTAAACTTTTCTTTCAAGGACCTGCTGCTCTGATACCAATTGTTAGAGAGTAAAGATCCCCAAGATAACTGAGAGGGGGAGGGTGAATTAGTTATCTGATAATTTAACCATTCAGCTACTTTAAACAATATAATTAATGTACTAATCAACCATAGAAAGATAACCATACACAATTGCACAATAACACAAGATATGTTGACTAGGGAACCTCTTGAAAAGAGTAAACCCTGGTGGGAATGATGCCCACAAAATGATGCACTAATATGAAATTTCCTTGTTAGAGGATGGACCCTATTAGGAGTCTTATGAAATACATTAAGTACATATAAATCCCTGGTAGGAGATTTTGAATCCCTGTTAAAAGATTCTAACCCAGTTAAGAGTTTATGGAAGATAGAAGGACCCACTGCCCAAACAACTTCAAGGCAAGATCTCTGAACCCACTGTCCGAAAGATCTAAGAATTATTAAATATAATAATATGAAATATATTACCTTCTTCACACTGTGCGAAAACCACACTCTCTGCTACACAAGATCGCAATTCCAGATCTCTATACTCACAAGTCTTCCTTCATCACTGAATTAGCTCTTTTCTTCACTTCATGCATATATTCGCATCTCAACCTTCACAGTACACATATTGCAACAAGGAAAAAATTCCTTCTTATATACCAAACTCAAATAATTACAAATGAGTCGGTCCTCAATTATAAAATAATAAATTCTACACGCTACACACAAAATTTCACATAAAACTGTCAGCTTCCAGATGCTGTAACTTTCTCCAAACATATCTTCAAAGTTTTCACTATGAACCACATCATCACTAATGAGTCTCCAATATATCTTTAACTGTGCAAAGTCAGATTCCATCCCAGCTAAGAGATATCCTCCGATTTCTGAAAATCGCTTCATAGAAACACTGTCTAAACACTGCTTTCACCAAAATGCTCATAACTCTCATGAATGAATGAATTTCTTTTTACGTTGTTAACCATAGGTTAATAACACACCAAAGAACATACCATGAACTGTGCAAAAGCCAATCTATAATAAAACATGTGTGCAAAACAAAATTGTACCTACTTTCCTGCTAATATCCAGAATATCACTGTGTTGACATCAATGACAATCCAAGTCATGAATGCAACAACAACTACTACAGAATGATTACCAATATACTTTGCATTCATTCCTAACAAGTTTATCCCTGCAGCCAGGGGTGTAGACAAATCTGTTAGAAAGTAAAGTCCACCAAGATAACTGAGAGGGGGGGGTTGAATTAGTTATCTGATAATTATAACTTTTATCATCTTCAACACCATTAAACCATAATAGCAATATAATTACCAACCATAGAAAGATATTCATACACAATGACACCAGATATGTTGACTAGGGAACCTCTTGATCAAAGAGTAAACCTCGATGGGAATGATGCCCACAAAAGATGCACTAATATGAATATTCCTTGTGAGAGGATGGACTCTGCTAGGAGTCTTATGAAATAAATTCAGTACATATGAATCCCTATTAGGAGATTTTGAATCCCTGTTAAAAGATTCTAACCCGGTTAAGAGTTATGGAAGACAGAAGGACCCACTGCCCAAAAAGCTTCAGGGTAAGATCACTAAACACACTATCCAAATAATCTATGCATTAATCAATAGAATAATATGTTACCTCTTCTCTAACTATGCCAAACCACACTCACTATTACAATAGATCTCAATTTCAGATCTCTATACTTTGCATGTCTTCCTTCACAATTTCGCTCTCATACTTAGCTCTATTCTTCACTTCATGCATACCGCATCACACATCATCACTAAAAATACATTCCAAATTACACATCAAAAAGGAAATACATTCCTTCTTTTATACCACACTCAAATAATTACAAATGAGTTAACATACAATTACAAAATAAAAGTTTCCACACGCTACACCAAAATTACATAAAATTGTCAGCTTCCAAATACAATAAATCTTCACTCGTGTGACCTCAAAGTCTACACTATCATCCACATCACTATAAATGTGTCTCCAAATTCCCTTTAACTATGCAAAACTAGATTCTATCCCGATTAGGAGATATCATCTGATTTCCACAAACCGCTACTCAGGAACACTGCCTGAACACTGCTTCTACCAAAATGATCATCACTTCCATGAATCAATGAATTACTGTCTATGCTCTTAACCATAGACATATGAAATATCAAAGAGTATAACTTGAACATCGCATAGCTCCAACTGCAATAACCCACGTGCCCTAATCAAAACTCTGTCTGCTTCTCTGCAAGTCTTCAATAAATCACTGTGTTGACATCAATGACAATCATAGTCATGAATGCAACAAAAACTACTACAAAATGGCTATCAAAAACTTTAGCATTCATTCTTAACAATCTCCCCCATTGGCATTGATGGCAACATAGATGAAAAACATCCAATGTTCCAAAAATCCAATACTGCAACACTACTTCTTCAAATCCTCTTCATCAATCAATTCTTGCTTCGTTATCCTATTCAGTTATCTCATATTGTTTTTCATGCATACTTCTCCCCCATTAACATCAATGATAGAAATTCCATCACTAATTCAAAAACAACTCAATGTCAAAAGACACTTTTTAGAAAAATACATTTACTAGAGCCCTCATGACTCAGCTCAAATACACATACTCCCCCATAGAGGAAGTACCAACATCCAGTCCAGAAGAAAGATAATGCTCATATACCACTGGATGGATACAACCAAATTAATCACTTCTCAAAATTAGGTTGGGGCATAACCCCAAGCATATCTCTTAGATACTCAAATGTATCCTTAGGCAAGGGCTTTGTGAATATATCTGCTATCTGCTCCTTTATACTTATGTACTCAAGTCTGACTTCTTTTTCAGCAACTTTCTCTCTTACAACATGATACTTAATCTCTATATGCTTTGTCTTAGAATGTAATACAAGATTCTTAGACATACTAACTGTACTGGTGTTATCACAATGTATGACAATAGGTTCAACAAATTTTATTCCAATATCCTTTAGCATCTGCTTCATCCAAATTATCTAGTTACAATTATTTGTTGCTGCTACATATTTTGCTTCTGTTTTGCTTTGTGAGATACAATTCTTCTTCTTGCTTAGCCAAGAAACTAATCTTCCTCCAAAGAAAAATGCTCCTCCATTGGTGCTTTTCTTATCATCAACACTACCTCCCCAGTTAGCATCTGTATATGTACATAGGGTAAAATCATCAAATTTTTCATACCATAATCCATAGTCCATTGTGCCTCTTAAATATCTCAGTATCCTCTTTACTATTGCAAAATGTGATTCTCTAGGTTCAGCTTGAAATCTTGCTACAATTCCAACTGAGTGTGCTATATCAGGTCTTGTATGAGTCAAGTACTGTAATCCTCCAATCATAGATCTATATTTCTTCTATTCTACTACAGGAGTCTCATCTGTGCTAGATAACTTATGTCTGATCACCATAGGTGTTCCAACTGGTTTACAATCCTCCATTGCAAATCTTTTCAACAAGTCATTCAGGTACTTTGTCTGACTAACAAAAATACCATCATTGTTTTGTGTTATCTATAATCCCCAAAAGTATTTCATTTCACCAGTCATACTCATTTCAAATTTAGTCTTCATTTCATCAGCAAATTTGTGACTAGCTTCATCTTCTCCTCCAAAGATAATGTCATCAACAAAAATAACTATAACTAACAAACCATTTTCAATTTATTTTGTGTACAGATTGCTATTAACTGTACCTTTTATAAATCCCAACTTTAACAAATACTTATCCAGTCTTTCATACCAAGTTCTAGGTGCTTGTTTAAGTCCATATAAAGCTTTCTTTAATTTACATACCATGTCTCCTTCTTGAGTTAAAGGAAAACCTTCAGGCTGATCAATGTAGACTTCATCTTCCAATTCTCCATTCAGAAATGTTGACTTCACATCATCTGATACACTTTGAATTTTTTGTAGGCTGCATATGCCAAAAACATTCTTACTACTTCAATTCTTGCAACAAGTGCAAAAGTCTCTTCATAGTCAATTCCTTCTTGTTGTGAGTAACCCTTACATACCAATCTTGCTTTGTTTCTTACTACTTCTCCTTGTTCATTCATCTTATTTCTGAATACCCATTTAGTTCCAATAGCATTCTTGTCTTTAGGTCTAGGGACCAATTCCCATGTCTTGTTCTTTTCAATTTGAGCTAGTTCTTCTTTCATAGCAATAGTCCAACTTTCATCTTCAAAAGCTTCATTAGTAGTCTTAGGTTCAATTTGAGAAATCAAACATAACTATTCTTGTGCCTTATTTCGAGTAAGAACTCCTCTTTTGATGCTCCCGATAATTTGTTCACAAGGATGATTCTTTAACAAACTCTTGCTAGGTGTCACTGTCTCAGATCTCTCTTCAGATGTAGGTTCTTCAATAACTTCACTATGGCTTTCATTCAAAAAATCACTGTCAGTTTCATAAAACAATTCAATAGTTCTAGTATCAGGCGTAGGATGAGCTTCTTCATCAGATTCATAATCAAGCATTCTTTCTTGAATTTTGAACTTTTCATCAACTTTAACATTTGTGCTCTCAACAATAGTCTTAGTTCTTTTATTGAAACATTTATATGCTTTTCTTTTCAAAGAATATCCAAGAAATATACCTTCATCACTTCTAGGATCAAACTTTCCTATATCATCATCTTTCTTTATATAACATTTGCTTCCCAAAATTCTAAAATACTTAACTGAGGGTGCATGTCGAAAGCATAATTCACAAGGTGTCTTGTCTGTGTCTACTCTAATTTGTACTCTATTCATTTTATACACTACTGTGTTCACTACTTCTCTCCAGAAAACCTTCACCAAATCATTCTTAAACAACATAGCTCTTGATGCTTCAGTCACTAATCTGTTCCTTCTTTTTGCAATGTCATTTTGTTCAAGTGTTCTAGGGGCTGAATACTGTCTTTTAATGTCATTTTCTTCACAAAAGTTGTTAAATTCTCTAGAAGTAAATTCTCCACCTCTATCAGATCTTAAACATTTAATCTTCATTCCAAATTCATTCTCAACTTTATTGTTAACAATCTTAAACTTATCAAATGCTTCAAATTTTTCTTTAAGAAATGCAATCCACATCATTCTTGTAAAATCATCAACAAGAATCATAAAATACCTTTCTCCATAGAATCCTCTAGTCCTAGTAGGACCACTTAAATCTGTATGAACAATCTCCATCTTCTCTATAGATGTAAACTTCTTACTAGGAAAAGAACTTCTCTTTTGTTTAGCCATTATACATTCTTTGCAAATCATGTTAGTAGGTTTCATAATCTTAGGTAAATCTCTCACTGCAAGTGTAGTGCTTACTTTCACAATGTTATCAAATTTTATATGACAAAACCTTCTATGCCATAACCAAATGTCATCAATTTTTGTAATCAAACATGTCATCTCAGTAGGATTCAACTGAAATACATTAACTCTAGTTCTAGATCCAGTTCTAATCAGATTTCCATCTTTATCCTTTATCACAAAAGTTTTCTCAGTAAAACAAACTTGATATCCCTTACCAACTAACGGTCCAACACTCAAAAGATTATGTTTCAATCCATCAACAAAATAGACATCATTAGTATTAGTCTTTCCATAAAGAGTAATAGATCCTATACCTTTAATCAAACAAGGTGCATTGTTTCCAACTCTAACAACTCCACCATAATATTCATTTAACTTTATGAACTTTTGCATGTCTCTAGTCATATGATGTGAACAACCACTGTCTATAATCTGATCAAATTTCTTTTCAACTTGTGAAACTAAGGCTTTTTCTTTCTTGACATCAGATTCAAGATTTTCTTCTTTAATTGCTACAAATCCTATGTCATCATTATTCTCAGTATCACTTTCACTTAAAGTTCTTTCTATACTAGCTTCAAGATCTTCATCATTAGCATAATAAAATTCCTTAGATCTTCTAGGTTTGAAATTGCTTTTGTACTTTTTAACTCTCTTAGGACATTTAGATGCAAAATGACCATATTCTTGACAAGTTCAACATTTAAAAATTTTCTTACCGTCTGGTTCTCTTTTCACAAGAAAGCAAATACCTTGTTCAATCTTCTTGTCTTCATTTCTAGATCTACTACTGCTAGCATAATCTCCACTCACACTGATGCTTCTTGACAAAGTAGGGTGAACACTAAGAGCATTGAATGTTGTCTCCATTCTAGGTAAGTCTACTAATAATCTCAGGTTCATTTCTACTGCTTCCAATCTTCGAAGAAGAGTCTCTCTTGTAAAGTTTGTTGTACAAGGTATCACTTGTTCAATCATCTATGTTGTCTAGTTAAATACAGGGGTTAATGTCCTCAGAATTTTCCATATCACTTCATTCTCTGTGTTTGTTCCTCCACAAGATTTTATACCTGAAATGATCTCTGACATTCTACCAATATAACTTCTAATAGATTCATCTTCCAACATTCTTATATCTTCAAATGAACATATTCAATTATATAATCTAACTCTTTTTTCATTTTCATCACCTTCAAAAGTAGAGTGTAAAGCATTCCAAATTTCATGAGATTTTTTCAAATATTTTACCTGACTATACTCATTCTCCGATAGTGCTGTCAAAAGTGCTTCTCTTGCAAGTATGTTACACATGAATAGATCTCTCTCTTCCATAGTACATGTTTCAAGATTGTCCTCTTCAATAATAGTCTTATTATTCTTTGTAATCAACCAATAACCCGGTCCTAAACATAATAGGCGTGTCTTCATCTTTTCTTTCAAGCTGTCAAAATTTACTCCATCAAACTTAGGGCTTTCTTTCCTAAAATTCACCATGGATCTCCTTAAGTTGTTAAACTTCTCTTTCAAGGACCTTCTGCTCTGATACCAATTGTTAGAAAGTAAAGTCCACCAAGATAACTAAGAGAGGGGGGGGGGGGGTGAATCATTTATCTGATAATTATAAATTTTATCATCTTCAATAGCATTAAACCATAACAACAATATAATTACCAACCATAGAAAGATATTCATACATAATGATACAAGATATGTTGACTAGGGAACCTCTTGATCAAAGAGTAAACCTCGGTGGGAATGATGCCCACGAAAGAGGCACTAATATGAATATTCCTTGTGAGAGGATGGAATCTGTTAGGAGTCTTATGAAATACATTCAGTACATATGAATCCCTGTTAGGATATTTTTAATCACTGTTAAAAGATTCTAACCCGGTTAAGAGTTATGGAAGACAGAAGGACCCACTGCCCAAACAACTTTAGGGTAAGATCACTGAACACACTGTCCAAATAATATTTTCATTACTCAATAGAATAATATGTTACCTCTTCTCTAACTGTGCCAAACCACACTCACTATTATAATAGATCTCAATTTTAGATCTTTGTACTTCGCATGTCTTCCTTCACAATTTCGCTCTCATACTTAGCTCTATTCTTCACTTCATGCATATTTCATCACACATCATCACTACAACTACATTCCAAATTACACATCAAAAAGGAAATACATTCCTTCCTTTATACCACTCTCAAATAATTACAAATG
This sequence comes from Chamaecyparis obtusa, assembly GCA_027943335.1. Classification (NCBI taxonomy): domain Eukaryota; kingdom Viridiplantae; phylum Streptophyta; class Pinopsida; order Cupressales; family Cupressaceae; genus Chamaecyparis; species Chamaecyparis obtusa. Next base: position 249,478 of record BSBK01003764.1, read on the forward strand.
AGTCTGCATACAATTACAAAATAAAAGTTTCCACACACTACACCAAAATTACATAAAACTGTCAGCTTCCAAATATAATAAATCTTCACTCATGTGACCTCGAAGTCTGTGCTATCATCCACATCACTATCAATGTGTCTCCAACTTCTCTTTAACTGCGCAAAACCAAATTCTATCCCGATTAGGAGATATCATCCGATTTCCACAAACCGCTACTCAGGAACATTGCCTGAACACTACTACCAAAATGATCATAACTTCCATGAATCAATGAATTATTCTCTACACTCTTATAAATAGACATATGAAATATCAAAGAGTATAACCTCAACATCACATAGCTCCAACTACAATAACCCATGTACGCTAATCCAAACTCTGTCTGCTTCTTTGCAAGTCTTCGATAAATCACTATGTTGACATCAATGACAATCATAGTCATGAATGTTAGAGTAATTATATTTTACACTTATTAATTAAATCACTTTGTTTTAATTAATTAATTAATTTATTACTCTATTTACTTAAGCTATCTCTTAGGTGCATTATAATTAATATCTTTATTAATTATAATGTGCAACCTAGCTTTTTTAGGCTTTAGGGATTTGTTCACCTTTATAGGTTGAACTTTGTAAATCTTTTTCATTAACTTGGATCACAATTTTTCTCTCATTTTTGAGTAACTTTTGAGTTATGCCTTTTACTTCTTTCTACTTCTCTCTTGTAACAAGTTATTTGCATGCATGTATTCTTGGCATTCTGTGGATTTGTATCTCTCAAATCCTACAATTAATGCAACAACAACTACTACAAAATGGCTGCCAAACACTTTAGCATTCATTCCTAACAAAATATAGTGGGGGTAAAGATTCCTAATAGAGTGTATCCACCCATCCAGATGGCAAGTGACGAATTTTTATTATTTTCTTTGGTGCAGAGGACTCTTCTTTCCATAAAACAATTTTTTTTACTACATTGCTTTCCTCACTAACATTAGCTGCTACCTTAGCTAGCGTTTCTAATCCATCTTGATTACTTTTCTTGGGCACTTCTTCAACAATTTCCATCCCAAACTCAGAGGTTTCTTTAGAATCCATACAAACATCTGGCCCAGAAGAATTATTTAAAAATTCCTCTGTGTCTTCAGAGTCCTCATCGCTATCAATAAGTATCTAGTTAACTCCAGGGTTAAATTATATTTGTGGACTCTGATCTTTTAATGTAGTGTCACTAGATGCAATTTGATGAAACATTTAAGCAAAAGATGACTTCTCTAAAGATTCATTCTCTAAAGATTCAAAAAACTCAAGGTTAACAATAGGAATAGGAGCTTCAACATCCTTTTCAAAAATCCTTTTACTTCTCCTCCTAGGGGGTATGAATGAGCTTGGAGGACTCTTCCATTTCCTTCTGCTAGTGGCTACTTCCTCTACAACTACTTCAAGAGGATTTTAAGAATTTTTTTCCCTAAGGAAATGTAAGGTTTCTTCAACATTGTCAATATTACCACTAGGCTACAGCTCTAATATTTCTTCTTCCGACTCCTTTATTTTATCCTTATCCTTCCTAGATGTAGACCTCGTCCTTATGGATGGTGATGTTTCAGGGATACTAGAAGCTTATTTACTTTTATTTTTCTTCGTCTGAGAAGTAGAGGCACTAGCACTGAAAGTTATTTTCCTAGGTGACCTAGAAATGGAAGAGGAGGATTCAAGATCAATTTCAATTCTTTGAATAATTTTGCAAACCCCAGAGGATGTTTTCTCTCTCCGCCCAACACCATGACCTCTAGGGCTAACCACTCTAGGTTCAACCTCATTCATTTGCAAGAATTCTTCCCATGTCCCAACCATTTGTCTATTTAATTCTCTTTCTACAATTATTTTTATCAAGAAATGATGCAAAATAGACTGGTTGCTTCCTCATTGGACTAATAAAGCTTGCTTTTTCACAATGTTAAATAGGAAGCTGGGAAGATTTATTGGTCTATTGTCCTATCAAAGATGACTAAGAATTTTTAAATAAAGAGCATGCAAATACTTATAGTGTCCCTCATAGGTGAAGTACTAGATAACAAATGCAGCTAGTTGAATGAATTATAGAGGCAAAGATAATCACCGAGTACCTTGTTTCTTGTCTATGTTTAACTAGGGATCACCATGAAAAGTAAACTGGGCCCTCGCTAAACACATGTCAAAGTCTTTCACCTATTGCTCACCTTCTTGTGGTAAACCAGTCACTTCAGCTACTACATCCTCTGTAAATTCAATCTTTAAGCCCTTAACCTCCGCAAATTCATCCTTCAAGGTGGATAAAAATTTTAGAGTGACTTCTTCATCAAACCCTTTAAGGCTTAAGCAATAATCTATCCAACCTCTTCTTCTAAACATTTCACAACTAGATGCATCATTTAACAAAACCCTATGATCCATTGGCTCATGTCATTGAAGGTCACCTCCCATTGCTATGCTCAAAGAATTTTGAATTTTGTAGAACTTACTATTTCCATAGAGCTATACTCATGTCGGTTGCATCAGCTATGCTCTCAAACTGCTTTAGGAACTCATCACAAGTGATAGGTTTATTATAAATTTTTAGGGGATGCCCATTGATAAATAACTTAAATCTAACAAGATCAATGGTTGAAACTTCGATGGATCCATTGTCAAATACTGATATTATCTCATAAGGCCCAAGCCATCTAGTATGAAATTTCTTGGCTATGTGCTAGTATCTTGAATCATACAATAGTGCCCAATCACCCACAAAAAATTTCTTATTAGGAATGAACTTGTCATGCAATTTTTTCCTTTGATGTTGTATCAACTCCATATTGTGGAGGGAAGACTTCCTATATTCATCCAATCCATTTAATTGAACTAACTAGTCTTCTTGTGCTTTAGTGAGATCAATATCCAAATCCAAGGTTGTGCGGAGTGTTTATGCTAGAATTGAATTGACATGGAGGCTGATTTTCCATACACCAACTCAAAAGGAGTAAACCCTGTGGTGGTTTTCCATGTTGTGCAGTAGGCCCATATGGCTTTAGGGAGGTGTGTAGACTAATCCATTTTGTGGACAACCACTATTTTGGTTAGAATAGATTCTATCTCTTGGTTTGTGATTTCATCTTGACCATTGGCTTGAGGATGATAGGGTGAAGATTTCCCATGATGCACCATATACGTCTGGATCAACTCTGTGATAAGATTAGAGGTGAATTGTGATCCCTGATCTGTGACAATTTTCCTTGGTACTCCAAATTTGGTGAATATGCATTTACAGATGAACTCAAAAACTTTGTGATCTCTGGCATGCCTCATAGCTTTGGCTTCAACCCATTTTGTGGTATAGTTAGTACACACTAAGATGTAGGAATTCCATGTTAGATTTGAGTAATACTTAGAGGGGGTTGAATCGGTATTACAAAACTTTACTTTCAACTTTATATAATTATAAGTAATCCAAAGTTATGCAGAAATGAAAGTAACGTATAAGCATAACACATTACTCATAACACCATGATTTGTTCTCGAGGAAACCGTGATTAAAGGGAAAACCCTGGTGGGGATGGTACCGACAAATATGCACTAAAGTATAATGTCCCTGTTAAGAGATCTAGCCCTATTAGGATCTGATTGTTACATAGTATATTTCCTTGCTAGAGGATTACAAAAACCTTGTTAGGGGTATACAAAACACCTGGTTAAAGGTGGTGAGCACACTACTCTTACAATCAATACTATCCTAAAAATAGTTCACAAAAGGGAACAATACAAGCACTTATCTTTCTTAGATGGTTCTAGTTATAGTTTTGCCTCCTACTTATCTCGCATCAAACTTCTGCACTCTTTTTTGCAATCACATCTTATCCTTCTACTACAAAAGTAATCTATATTTATACAAAACTAGCCTTCTAGTTGGCTCCACAAAATGTCATACTTGACATAGCAAAAACTTGTGCAAATGATATATATGGAGTCCATACTCTTATATTACCAAAGAGTTAGCACTAAAATTTATTTACATGACTTAGCATGTTATCATATTCATCATGCTTTCCTTAATCATTGCAACTATTGATGTACCCTGATATATTGTTTTACTGTCTTCACATACCTTTCGAACACTGTATCTCATACACCAGCTATTGAAAACTTATGTGATCTTAGCTAAAGAATTTACATGTACCAAAATACCTCCAGTTAACTTTACAAGCCATAATACCATGTATGTCTTCATCACTAACCAAAACGGTGGCACTATACCCTATTTTCCTGATTCTAAACTTAGTCATTTTCATGACTGTGAATCCAGTGGCAATCTCCACAACATGCAATCATACTTACAGAAGTGTTTCCATAAATGAAAACCCTTAGAGGATTTCTAGTACTCCAAAACATCACATGCCAACAATCTCTCCCTTTTGCATTGATGGCAACACTTAGAAAAATGACTAAGTGTCACAGAGTACTTCTCTTCTTTTCCTTCTATTTTTCTTCCTCTCCCTTTGACATAAATGGAAAAGGTAAATTTCAAAATTTCAAAACTGAAGCATAGGCAATCTAGTTTTTGCTTACCAGATTTAAGACATCATGGAAGGATGTTTCCAAGGTCTTAATCTCCTCAACCCATGAACTTATTAGTAGCTCATTGACATGGATTAACCCATTTAGTGCATATGATGTTGTCTCTGCTGCCTTAAGCTCAATGAGAGTAGATACTGTCATTGAAATTTCAACCTTTATCATCTTAGAGAGATGAGTCTCCAACATTGAGAGCTTGGGAGTTAATAGGTGTCTTAGCACACAAAATCTACTAGCAACTCTCCCCTTTCTCCATTTCCAGTACTCTTATGTTTTCTAGTAATCTGGATGTTTCTTTGTCAATTTCTTCCACATTTTGTGAGGATGACTCACAACTGTCCATTATTCTGTCAAGACTAACCTTGTCTTTTTCTACAACCTCCTCTTCATTTTTCAAGTATCTATAGGGATTTATGCAATTGCTATAAAGTTTTCTGCCCTGTGTCACATAGCTCTTGGCTTTAAGAGTGGTAGCCTTAAGAATGTCTAAGTCCCATGAGATGGACTTATGAACTTCACTTATCTTATTTTCCAAAAAATTTCTTTCAGCCTTTTCCTCTGCTATTTTTAGCAATGATTCAAAGTGACTATCAAAGCTAGCCAGTATTGTACTTAGATTCTTAGTTTCATCCTTGTCTCTTAGAATGAGTGGAGAGGGTAGCAGCATATTTATTGTTTCTACTACCCTGCCCATTGTCTTTGTTTTTTTGTCTCTTTTCTGAGCTGATCTCTCATTAGCTTTAGCAAATGCCATGAATGAGAGTCTCATCAGTTCATCTTCATCCATGTTGTCCACATGAGAACTTACTGGTTTGGCAGCACTTGCCAATAATAGGGGTGAATCAAGTCTGATTCTAGTGGACTCCTCTACCTTTGGTTGATTTTGTTGATGTTCTTCTTAGTGCAACTCTTTCTCCTTTACTTTTTCTTCTTATTTTTCCTCTGATTTCCTCTCTTCTATCTATTCCTGATCTTTGACTTCCATCACATTGTCCATCTCATCCATAAATGGATCATTTATATCTTGCGAAGTGTCAAGGCTAACAAGCACACCAATGACAAAGAAGTTTGGTTGCAAGTTAACTTGAGCACTTATATCCACTAATTGTGAACTCTCTCCTAAACCAAGGGACATAGGTTTAGCCATCTTAGGAGGTGACACCCTTTTAGGTAAGGTATTCATTAGAACTTGATCTAGTGCCTTTTGAGTATCATCAATTACCTCATCATATTTTCTAGCCATGATCTTGACTAGCCTGGTCTTTTTTCTTAGAAGAGGCTTTAGTACCTTTATGATTCTTTCTCTTTCTTGAATGGATACAACTCGAAACATATCATTGATTGTCTTGTTTCTTATGTTCTCATCTTCTAAATGTGCTAACTATTTTCTTATTTCTAGTTTGCTGTAGAGATCTTTGGGAACACTTGCTTCAATTTCCAATATTTTTTTCTTGAAAACTAATAGGTGCTCTATGATAGTATCTTCAATGATTTCCTGATCTTCAGGACTGTATCTCTCATAATATCTATTTATAGTTGATAGATTTCCACCTTTGATGGCTCTCTTCTAAAGTGTTTTCATATCAAGTTTCCACAAGATTTGTGGTTTCTTTTGAGTCACCTTCTCTTCCTCCTTTTTTGTTGTCTTCTCTTTCTTTTTCTTCCTCTCTTCTTTTGTTTCTTTCTTACTTGGACTTATCTGTTTACCTGTCCTTGTAGATTTTCTAGGGACAATTTCAGACATAACCTTTTTGAGTCTCATCTTTTTGTGTATCAATAATAGTAACAGTAGGAACCGCTGATTTCTCAAATGAATTAGGTGCATCAATAGCTATGCTAGAAGATGCCTCCATTTTGGTTCTTATATTCTTCAACTATTCCTGAGTGATTCCCACCTTCGTAGTAATGTCTTCAACAATTTTGCTAACCTTCCTTTTTCTTGTTACCTTTTCTTGTTCTTCTCTTACTTTAACATACTTTTCTCTATAGGTGCCCCATCTTTCTTGAGCAGTGTCTTTTTCTACTGCAAGTACATGCTCTACTTGCATGGTTAGTACTTTAGCACTTACCTCATATCCCATGAGATAGCACCACTTGGTTTTGGGTTCAACTACCTCAAAATAGACACAATCTATTTCAACCATGAAACATATGGTATCTTCATACTTTTCCACTAACTCTTCTGGTATCCTGTACCTTTCTTTCATTTGTCTTTGTATTATTTTTGTCATAGCAAACAATTCACCATCTACCTAGTCCTTTTTCTTTCTTCTATAGCTTTATTATATTTGAATTCCAGTAGGTACATCACTCTTCCATGCTCTAGGATGCATGACAAGAAAGTTATGAACAACATGAATATACATGTGAACTAGTAGTGATCCAAACTTAAATGCTTTTGTTTTGTCTTTCTTAATAATTTTGATGTTATCCAGAAACTATTGTGACAATATTTCACAAAGATTGTATGGCTTGTTTTCCTTGATCATTCTATAGGCCATCATGATGACTCCAGCAGAAAAAGAGTTTGATTTGCTGTTGTGAAGCACCTTGTATCCTAGAAACATTGCCACTAATCTAACATCTTATAAGTATATGTCATTTACTATCATTTCCCTCTTATCCCATTTAGAATGAGTTAGGGTTTCAGCCTGTTTCTTTAGGTTCTTCTCTACCACAGGTAAGGCTCCTTCATTGTCAAGATTTGTGATCTCATGAATCATCTGTGCAAAAATTTTTGTAGGTTGCTTACCAATCCAAAAAAAATGATCATGAATTCTACTGAGAATGATTTTAAACCATTCAACCTTTGAGATTTCCGCTAGACGGGTTAATTTAAAAAATTGATTGATCTTTTAGATGTTTAAATTCTTCTACAAAGGATTTGTCAGCTTCTGTCATTTTGTCTAACTCACTATAGATGTAAATATCCCCAATCATCTCATATTTGTAGTGAATGTATGCCCTAATGTATTCTACATGCAACACACCTATGGGGGTTTGATAAAACACCCCTTCTGCATCATCCTCATAGGATTTGTATGGGTGCCTTTTGAACTTATACCTAGGTCTGTCTACCACATCATAGATTACTGGTGCATCCATGAATTTCAAAGAGATTAGGTCTAAATACCTTAAATGCATGCAAATCCAATGCTTGTCTTTATGTGAGCACCAAATCTCCTTGCTAGATTACTGCTTTGCCTTCACACTTCTGTTCTCCTTAGTCGCTGATCAAAAAGTGGTGGAGAAATGAAGTATTTTAAGTCTTTTATTCATTGCAAGTTGAGTGTGTGCATTAAACATAGGTAGCTCAACTTTGCATACCATCTGGTTAATGTAAAACTTGTGAACATAGAAAATGAATCTTCAAGTGTTGCAATCTCATCCATAGATTCACGAACATCTGTACATATCATACATAAGCTTGCACGAGCTTATTCCGATCATACAAGGGCTGGATATTTTTTTTGTCTTCATCCACTTCTCCCCATGACGCCATGAGGCCTTCTAGGCTAATGCCTCAAAGAATACATCATGCAAAGATACAGCATCACAAGCTGTCTCTCCCTAAACCACAACCTTATTTAGAACTTTTACTTGCCATATCTTTTCATTTTCTGATTTCTTATTTTCACTTATGTAATCATTTAAGCTTTTACCATTGTCACTAATATTTTTATTTATGATTATAGTTGGTGGTGTTTCTGGTTCATTGAATCTTCTTGGTCCTCTTTTGTTGTTATCTCCATTGTATCTACAAAAAATTGCAATGTGACATAGATTATTGCATTTGTAACAGATGGGTGGTCCTCTTTTGTCTTGACTAGTCTGCAGCTTACAGTACCTTGCTGTTGTAATACCACAAAAATAGGCTATAGGTTCATTAACCTCCTACGTCTTCAATTCAGATGAAATCAATACAAATTCCTAACCTAAGGCACATCTGCACATTATCAAATCCTAATTGATTTTATCCTAATTCTGCATCGGAGAATATTCCTAGCAATATTCTTATTTATCCTAATTATCTTTGATTTAATAATTATCTGGCGATAAATCCTATTTATCCTAAAGTTTGATTAATTGAATATCATGAATATTTAATTAATTAGATTTAATACTCCCACTTAATTATTTAATTAAATTTAACTCTATTTATTCCTAAATTGTATTATTTAATTTTGACAATAAATCTAAAATCTCATGACTAATTGATTAAATTCTTATTTAATTAATTAATGTCAATTGCCAATTTTTAATGATATAGTTTAGAATAAAGTTTGATTTAATAATTGATTAACCCATAAATCAATTATTTTAATTCAAAAATCAGTTAAGTTGAGAATAAATCACTTTATTTTTAAATTAATTTATAATTAAATCATGCACAATTGGAAAAGTAGGCAACTAGAAATTAACAATCAATTTTAAAATTGAAACTCAACATCTGAGGATTGTGTGTGTGAAAATTGTACCTGATCTATAGACACAACACTTCAGTAAAACATTAGAAGTTAGCAAAAATCAAAATCATGCAAAATTGAAATCTAATTTAACCAAGTGATTTACTGCCTTCTAGTAGGTGCAAGATCGATGTTCTCAGATTGTAATCGAGATTAGTGACCTAGACGACACCTAAACGAAGGATTTGAATGCAAAATTGATATGAAATATGAATGCAATTAATCTATTTTTTTGGTATTTTATATGCAATAAGAATGATAAACTGATATGAATCTATGATATGTAAAAACTGATATGCAATACTAATCTAGAAATGATATGATATGAGAATGAAAATTCTAACAATAATATGAAAGCTATGAATTTGAAATTGATCTCACAAAGCTTTGAATCCTCAAATTTATCTTTCAAGCTCCAATTGTGCAAATTCTCCAAATCTAATATGCTATGATTCTTGTAGAGTAAGTTTGCAATTTGCGAGATGAATTATGAAGAGCCGAGGCTTGATTTTATAGAAATCCAAGGCTTTGGAGGTGCATGAAAGAAAGCCATAAATCACTCAAATAACTCAGGTTGATTTTTGAGTTATTTTTAAATAACAGATAATTAAGTCACAAAAATCATGCAAAAGCATAGTTCAACTCGAATTAGAAGTTTAGATCAACTTTAAAACTCAAAAAGAATGTTGAGTTTCCAAAAGCTAACAACTTGCATTGATTTTCCAATTTTGAGTTTAACTGGTCCTTTTATGTGCACATGGATAATTATGATTTAATAAATAAATAAAGTGATTTATTCTCAACTTAACTGATTTTTTTAAATTAAATAATTAATTTATGGGTTAATTAACTATTTAATCAAACTTTTATTCAAAACTATATTATTAAATAATGACAACTTGCTTTAATTAATTAAATAAAAATTTAATCAATTATTCATAGGATATTGGATTTATTGTCAAAATTAAATAATACAATTAATAATAGATAGAATTAAATTTAATTACAAAATTAAGTGGCAAGATATTAAATCTAATTAATTAAATATGAAAATATTCAATTAATCAAACTTAGGATAAATGTGATTTATCGCCAAATAATCATTAAATTAAAGATAATTATGATGATTAGGAATATTACTAGGAATATTCCCCGATGCAGAATTTAAGATAATCAATTATGATTCGATGATGTTTAGATGTGCCTTTGGTTAGGACTTTGATGTTGATTTCATTTGATATGTTGATATAAGAGATTAATGAACTTATAGCCCATTTTTGGGGTATTACATTTTGCCCCTCTTTGAATTGGTGTGCCAAGCGCAGTGGTTCAAAGATAGTCTGTGTTTGATAAAGATATGAAACTGATTCAAAATTGATAATTGATATGAGACAGAAGCTGATTGATATTGATTTGATATGGAGATAATAGGTCCTGAATGACCAAAGATAATGTTCACTATAGTAGCAAATGAACCGATGATTGTGAAAAAGTGTCAAAATGCCTGATTCCAAACCTTAGGATTGCTAAGAAGTGAGTGACCGGTTCTAGACTCGATTGTCTTAGCAGAACTAGCAGGTATCACATCCGAACCCTTCAGTTGCCGAAGAACCAAGGAAAGAACACTATGATTTGATGGTTGCAAAAACTGATACAGTTTACAAGATTAGGAGAATACCAGATTGATATGGATTTTGATGAATCTGATATGCCCCAAGTGATGATAGATTTGCCCCGAGCGATGAGGACTTTTGATGAATCAGTAACTAGACGTGATTGTTTGTCTTGATTACTGAGGAAAGATTGATAGAATTTGATTTACAGACTTTGAATGATGTGCAATACCATGCCCCCTTCAGGATTAAAATTGAAATCTGACAAGAAAAGTCAGCGTTGAGAGTTTAGAAGCATGTTAATTGATTGGAAAAGTGGTTAAACACATTCGAGAATGCATTATGCATTGTTTGGAGGTCCAGATGACCAAGTTTGACTAGGTTTGACCATGAGTTGACCATGGTTGACCAAGTTGAAATTTTTGATAGTTTGATGTAAGATAAACAGTTAAGTTGAATACTAGATTTCTGTGATGATCAAAGGTCAAATATGCAAGTAGTAGACCATCCTAGGCCCAAAATTTTAAATCATAATTTTGACATATTAAAGGATCTCAGATTTGAATTTTGATCCCAAAAATGGATTCATAACGTCAAAATTAGCTAGGGGTACAATTTTTGTGAAAAACGGAGCACTTCTGAAAATTAGGTCAAATGCTATATAAAGGCCTGAAGGGTCATTTTCAATTCATTTCAACCATTTGACTTTGGAGATTGTGTGGAGCCCTCTGAGCAAGAAAATGGCAAAATAGGGAGATCTGAAGATTCCTATGAGTTCGCATCAATTTGAGCGTAGCCGGAGATACCAAAGACCCCGACAGTATGGACATCTGGTAGGTGGACCTCTGTGCCCCTCTGAAATTGCAAATTTTTCATGTTTCATAGCATTTTTTAATTGTTTCGTACGCATTTTTATTTTTCAAATTTTGCATGTATGAAAACTTGTACGAGTCCCAACCCAGACTCCTACGACACTTCATTTGAAACTCCTTTGTCATTTCAAGTCCACCCAATTGTCATATGAAGAGGACCCGTCTGTCATACGACATTTCATCGGGTCCTTGAAAACTCGCATGACAACGTGCACAGTGTCGTATGACCATGAATTGTCATTTGGTCTTCTGTGGAATGTTGTACAACATTTGAGGCTAGTCTGGACTGTCGTATGAAAAACAAAGTGTTGAAAACTGACTTTTAGGGCTAAATTTTGACTTTTCTGATGCCTGATGCTGATATCTAACTGGTTGACCTACCTTCTGAAGTACCTAACTGTCCAATTTCTATACTATTAGCCTGTTATTGAACCCAATTTTTGATAGAATGCCCTATTTTTATATGATATAGGTGACATATCCAGATGTACATGTCCGACATTCATACTTGGCTACCCAGAGATTATGTGTCATACTTCCGGACCTGATGAGGGTTCATCTTGCTGCCTGTGGATTTGAGTATTTGATTCATTTACCTGACATTAGGGTAAATCATGGCCTTTTGACTGCCTTGATTGAGAGATTGCATTCGGAGACATAGATGTTTCATTTACCTACTGGAGAGATGACAGTGACTCCAAAGGATGTCTATAGGATACTGTGCATTCCATTTCATAGCAGTCGGTGTCCTGAGTATGTGAGTTTTGGTCAAGGTGGTCTTCATGCCTTTAGGCATCTATTTGGAGATGATGCACAGTTGACGGGGTCCATTTCCTGGGAGACCCTTGTACAAAGATATGGTCAGACGCACCATTTAGAGTGCATTATTGCTGGTATGATCGGGGAGCTCATCATGCTAGGCCATCAGCAGACCGGCCTTTTGATGGGATGGGCTCCAATGGTAGCAATTCTTATGGCTACGCCCACTGAGCTTGCCTAGGATCAATGCCTCTTGGCACATATGTTTTCAAAGATGCATGAGATCGTTTATCAGGATTGCAAGAGCTTTTCTTCAGGAGCTCTTGTACTATAGATATGGGCCTGCGAGCATATCCCAGTATTGAGACCAGTTTTTTAGACACAGTAGCAGCCACAGGAGCTAGTGATAGATACATATGCTGGTTATGTCACATAGATCTATATGGGTCATACCGAGTACTTCTGGTGATGTCTAGATGACGTGACTTTTGTTCATTGGAGGCCATATTTGCAGATAGAGGTCTGGCCCACTGCGAGGGAGCAGTATAGTTTTCTTTTTTAGAGTCGAGTACTTATTGGCCACCCTCCCACTATTTTGGAGAGATTTTTGATTAGCAGAGTGTGGTGTTAGTATGGATGCAAATAGGATGCCCCATGAGAGTACACTGCATATGCTCGCATTGTGCGTGAGATCAGGCTCGGATGGACACTAAGACTCTCCTATTCCTTATGTGCAGAGGAGTACAATGCCATTATAGGTAGAGATTGGGACTACCGGCCACAGGTTGTCAATGCAGGAGTGATAGACGGATACATTGCATGGCTTGCAGATCATCCCATCCATAGATTCTCAGATCCTACGGAGTTGATACCCTCCATGGAGGAGGCGATGGATGTTACAAGTGTTCCTATGGTATAGGGCCCAAGACCACAGGTAGTGCAACCTACACCACCCAAATAGAGAGCGATGGCTCCATTGCAGAGATCATTTGGGCATATGAGGCCTCCTCGTCCTTCTACTTCTCCCATAGGTACATCCACAGGGTCACATAGACAATCCAGGGGTGAGAGGGGTACTTTGGAGAGTGTCAGTGTGACAGATGAGGTGTTGGCAGGTGACCAGTTTGTAGGTGGTGATGCAGATCCCACACAGGTAGACACTACATTTGATTTGGGTGTGGAGGTTAGACATCGTAAGGCGTGTAGATCAGATACCACTGGACAGCAACCAGAGCAGCCAGCATAGGATACAGAGATGCCAGTAGCTGCAGCAGAGCCTACTATTCCTCTCACTTCATCATAGATGATTAGATAGCTCAGAGCTTAGGTCTGGGACCTGAAGGTACAGAGTACCAGATGGGAGGATAGGTTTCAGGAGGCAGACAGGCAGCGCACTAACCTTCATGTAGAGCTTCACTTAGAGGTTTAGAGACTACAGACAGAGGTGACCCATCAGACCTCGTGGGCCTCCTATTATGTGTCTGCATACTATGCTATTGTTCCTGCTGAGCAGAGAGTACCTACATACTCTGAGTACATGGCAGCCTCTGAGGGAGCTAGGGCACCGAGGGTAGAGGTCATACCAGATGCACCACCGCCTCCTCCACCAAATACTGAGGAGCATGCTAAGAGTTGATTCTCTGTGGTCATGTTTTGATATATTCTTTTCTTTTTTATCACTGATATACCATTCTGATTCTGATAGCTTTTCAGAGCCCATTCTTTTGTACATTGTGCCAGTAGTGCACCCCTGACACATTTTGAGATTTTTGATATATATGAGATTGATATTTTGATTGTGACTTCATTTGTACTTGTCATGTTGTGGATTTATGATGATATCATGCTATGCTTATGCTATGATTAGTGTAGAATGTATGTATGGATGTGATGCAAATGGAATTGATTATGAAAAGATGTATGTATGATTTATGCTTATGCAATGAATGTAATGTAATGGAACAAATGGTAATGATATGAGATGTAAATTTAGTGATATACATGATATGTTTTTGCAGGTTGATGACGACAAGTACTCAGTCTTATGTCAAAGGATGTTTAACCCTGGACGGTTATTGCTTGCAGTTTGATGAAGAGGCCTTCGAGTGAGACTCAGCTCTCATTATATGTGAAGAACAGATATGAAGAATTGTTTAAGCATTGAAGTTCATTTAATCATTGTGAGATCATGCAAACATGCAAAATGCCAAGAGACATGCAAAATGAAATGCAACCTAAGACCTAGGACCTAGTCACTGATCATATGTCAATTTGTTATCATCATTGAACTTTTAGGTAATTGGATAAATCAATACAATGCCCACTAGCTATGAAACCATAGACATATGAATATCGATTTGTATGCGCAAGAATCAATACAACACCCACTGGTCAACAACCATGGATATATGAATATTGATTTTATTTTTGGAATGTTAGATTAGATATAAGCACCAAGGCATAAATGCCAGGATGACTTGAATATCATGTCTATTTTGATATAGCAATTTGTATAAGCATCAAAACATAAATGTCGTGATGACCTGAATACGCCTTGCACTTAACATACACATCAAATAGTTAAGAGATCATTCAAAATCCAATGTGAATTACCCGTAGTGACCCTTTATCACTCACATCCTTAGGCAAGATCACGTTTCACAGTAGGAGAAAGAACTCACTCAAAAAGACAATAGTTAGATCAAGCTTCCTTGAATTTTTTGGGTATCAATGGTTGAGGTACGCATGGCCATCCAATTTGAGATAGAGGCTCTTACAGTCAGACACCATTTCAATCCAGAATTTCCAAAGTTATTAGATTTTCACATATAAGCAGAAGACAAAGAAAAGATTATGCCCCTAGTCATCACTCTCTAAATCCTATAAAGGACATCATCGAAGAGCTCGAAGGGACACAATATGTAGAAATCTCAATGCAAATCAGTAAGCATACAAGGAGATAAAAACATGAAAAGCACATATTGTTTTCAGTTTGCATTTGATGTTTGATTGCGTTGTTGTAGATGAAAAATTCTTTCTAGAGACAAGACTAACGGACTGACTCACATGAAGCTTCAAAGGACTTTGACTGGATATGACTCATCTACGATATATGGGAGACCATAAGATATGACATTGATTGCTTCCAAGTTTGAACATTGATAGGATATAGATGCTTGAGCTGATTGGTGTACAAATTGACTTACTTGAAAATTGGAAATGCAGAAACAAACTGAGAGATATGTACAAATGAAAGCAAAACTAAAAGTTGGGAAAGACCAAGATTGCACTGATAGATGGAGCATTTTGAACAAGTGGCCCCCGTTTGCCAGGTTTTCACCATTTTGGTAGAGATTCTATTTTTTCTACCAAGGTGCCTGTTTCTAGGTTTTCACCAAGGCACTTTTTTTTTTTTCATTTTTTTGTATTTTTCATTTTTTTCAAATTTTTTTTTTTGATTTTTGATATTTTTTGATTTTTTTGTGAATCATCAAGGTGCATATTGCTAGGTTTTCTCCAAGATGTTCATTTTTTTAGGACTTTTTCTAATTTTAAAGATTTTTTTAGGACATTTTACCATAGACTGAATGCCTTAGGCATAGAATTTCTTCAGATGGAGAATGTTGATTGGTTCTCAGAGCTGCTCTCCTTTAGTTGTTGAGAGTTGATAAGCACTAGAGCCAAAAGTAGCAGTGATTACAAAGGGACCCAGCCAGTTGGGTTCAAACTTCCCCTTGCATTCTCGATGGGATTGATTTTTATGATTTTCTCTCAAGACTAGATCACCAACCTGAAATTCTCTGTGTCTGACTTTCTTGTTGTAGCCTCTAGACATTCTTTTCTGATATACTCCGAGATGATCATACACTACTTATCTGCACTCATCTAGTAGTTCAAGCTCTTGCAACCTAGACACTCTGTAGTCATCATTAGTTACTAGACCATGCATTCTAATTTTTAGTGATGGGATTTCAACCTCAATAGGTAGTAATGCCTCAGAATCATAAACTAAAGTGAAAGGTGTAGCCCTAGTAGGTGTTCTAATACTTGTTTTGATACTAATTCTGATACTGGCTCTGATACTAGTTCTGATACTTGTTCTGATACTTGTTCTGATACTGGTGTCGATACTATTTTGATACTGGTTCTGATACTGGGTATACTTGATAGCATCTTTTTCCATTGTAAACTCCAAAGCAAGATCATATCATGCAATCCCAATGTCTAGCAAGGTGGAGAACAAGAGGCATTGGCAAACTGGTCGATGAGATGGAAGACAAGAGAATGAAGGAGAATGAAGGGAAGAAATCCTCAAGGGAAAACTCCTCAAGAATACCCAAGCTAGGGAAAAATTGTCATGTAAAGCGCATTTGGACAAGCAATAAAAGGCCAGCATAGGATAAGTCACAAAAGTATAATGCCAGAGTAGGATAGGATGTAGTCCAAAGGAGTAGACATGTCAAGAGGCTTCATAGCACCATGTTTTACTCTTTTTCTTTTCTTTTATTAGATCAAGACCAAAGGGGAAAAGGATAGCGATAGGCAAAAATGAATGGAGGAAGAATGATATGAAGGCTAAAAAGGAAGGGAATGAAAGCAAGATCATTATAAAATAACTCACAAGATAGCCTAATGTTCATGTATAGGTCAACCTTGTCAAGATCAAAGAGAGAAGACAAAATGGATGAAATATGTAGAAGAACTACGCATAATGCCTGATTGCCAGGTTTTCATCATGGTACTTATCCAAGGTGCCACAAGGGAGTGATTTTCACCATAGGATAAATTTATTTCTCTTTACTTTTCCTACCAAGGTGCCTGTTTCCAGGTTTTCACCAAGGCACATTTTCAATTTTTTTAAATTTTTTTTTAAATTTTTTTTTTTTTGGAAGAAGGCAAGCTTTTAGTTAATGCTCCTTGAAAGGATAAACCATGATATGCCAAGGATTCAAAATGATATGATCAAAGATGCTGATAGGGAAAGGGAGATGGAAGAGAAAAATGGAGGATAAAGTTTTATGTAAAGCAAGTGAGGTTGGAAGATAGGAGGAATAGGCAAATAAGGAAAAATGATAGAAGGTAGAAGGATAATGAATGGAAGGATTGTGCAAGGGTAGATGGAAAGGAAGTCAAGATCAACATCAACACATACCTTAAAGGGTGGTGAGAGGATATAGGAATCGTGAATGAAGTAATACGTGAAGGAATATGGTGAATGGATAGTAAAGGTTGTGGTTTTGGTGGGTGGAATTGAAGAATATTTTTAGGAGAAGATGAAGTGGAAGTCTTTGGAAGCTTGAATGTCAAATTCACTTTTTTCTCAACACCAGACTCTTTCAACAAAGACTTTGGAATCCATATAGCCTCGGGCTTTTTATTTCCTTTTGATGATCTAGAGAGAATATCTTCAATGATGGATTTTGGAACCCATACTTGTCTTGTAGTTTTTTTCTTAGATATCTCTTTTGACTTTATGCCTCTGTGTTGTTTAGAGGAGACATGGTGATTTTCTTTTTTTGATGAATTCTTGTATTGCTTCTTTTTCTTGTATTGAACATTCAAGTTACTTCCAAAGAACTTGGGACTTGTGGAAGAAGGAGGATATGACTGGTTTAGATGGGTGGGTGGATGAAAAGGATTCAAGGGTATGCATCTATGTTGATCTTGAGGAAAGATGGGAGATGGAGGGACGTAAGGACCCAAGATGGATGGAAAATTAGGAGTTAGGAGGGGAAAGTGAAGGGAGATAAGGACACAAGATGGAAGGAAGACGTGAAGCCTTTAGTAGTGGTGGAAGAGGTCCAAGGATGGAAGTGGAAGATGAAAAAGGATAATCAATAAGTTCATCAACATCTATATGACAACCAAGGATATCAACATCTTTAGAGTGAGCATTAGAATTTTCAATAGAATCGTGGACATCTTGAATATGAGCACCTTCTTTGATAGGATTGTTCAAAGCTTGCAAAGACTTAGGAAGAGTAGAAAGTGGAAGTGAACATGGAGTGGTAGAATAAGAAGATGGAAGACTTTGATCTTGACAAGGATCTTTGGATAGCACAAGCACATAATTTTTCTCTTGATTTTCAATAGGCTTAACATTGGAAGTAGTAGCTTGATCTTGTTTAAGAGAAGACTTAAGACATGGTGGAATACATGAAAAAGGGTGTGCAAGATCAAAAGAACCATGGAACCAATAAGAGACATTGGGAAAAGGAGTGGATGACGTGTAGGGTTCTTGATCTTGATCTTTATTTATGTTCTTTTCTTTATCATTTCTGGATTCCTCTTGACATGGAGCCACTTCTAAGGACAAGGAAGCATGTTGGGATTGTATGGAAGACTGTTGCAGAGATGGTGAAAGACTAGCTGAAGTAGGCATTGTAGCATATGAAGGCATAGGTTCTTTAGGTTTAGCATTATTGAAAGTATTTGCAGCCAAGTGAAGGTTAGCTTGAGTATCTTGAAGAGGTAGCCCTGGAGGATAACTATAGGGAATCACATGAAAAGTATTAGGGCTTGTGTCGGATGAAGGTTCTATGAAAGATTTGAAAGACTCAGAAGCTTTAGGAAATGTATGAGTATTGGAGGAAGTAGGGGATGGAAGGGAACCATCACCATACAAAGGTCCAACATTAACATGATCTTGCTTGAGAGTGTAGTCTTTATTTTCAGCCTGAGAGTTCTTAGAGGAGAGACCCTTATAGTATTGACATTTCAAGCTAGCAGGATGTATTTTATAGTCCTCAGCAGTAGTAGATGGATCATAATCAAGATATTGTCCACAAAAGCCATCAAAATCTATTTCAAAATCAGAATCATATGGATCACCATCATGATCTATCTCATGTGATGCCCATTTGTAGTAAGTAGGAACACACAACGAGGAGGACTCTTAGGAACAGAGGTGTCATAGGTATCATTACATTGTCTGTCGTCATAGTCATCATAGTCTCCAAAGATGGATGTGTCACTCTCCATGGAAGAGGTATCATAGGGATTGTCACGTTTCTCACATTTTTTCCAGGGGCATGGTGACATGTACAAGTCTTTATCAAATGGAAAAGGGCATAGAGCTTCCATGGAGAACTCTTTAGGTTCCTTTTCTTTCTTAAGATTGTTAAGTTCAACTTGTATAGCTTGCAGCTACTTCATCAGAGTGGTGATTAAAATTTCTTCCTCATGTGTACTGATTCTTTGAGACATGTATACTGATTCTCAATGGCTACTGCTCTATTCTTGACACAATTATTTGTTTGACAGATTCTAGAAATAGGCTAAAAAAGCTAAATATCTGGCAATTCTAACAATTTTTTGACAACTTTCAAAAATTTCCCAAATGACACTCTACAGACTTGTACGACAGTGGGTAGGCTATGAAATGACAGTTGAAAAGCTTGTATGATAGTTGCAAAGCTTGTATGACAATGGGTATGCAATGAAACGATAGTTGAAAATCTCATACGATAGTTGCAAGATTTTGACTTTGAGAATTTGCTGGCATGGAAACTCATATGACACTGGGTACTCAATCATATGATAGATGGGCTGTAATGAAATGATAGTTGAAAAACTCGTATGACAGTTGCAAGATTTTGACTTTGAGAATTTGCTGGCATGGAAACTCGTACAATACTGGGTACTCAATCATACGACAGATGGGTTGTAATGAAATGAAACTTGGAAAAACTCGTATGACTTTTGACTTCCTGAAATGATTTTTGACTCCAGAAAGGATTTTACATCAATTTTTGCAAAATTTTGAGTTTGCAGATTCAGATTGTTTGCAAATTTCAATGTCTAGATTTGAGAATTGTAGCAGATTCATTCTTTTTTAGTAACCAGATAGATAAACAAGCATGCAAAATAGCAAGCAAGCGATTTCAAGCATGTCTAAAAACAATGAACAAGGGCAAAAGCAACCTTGTGCATGAACAATCAAGTGACTTATTCATTCTAATCCTCAGAAGTGCTAATTGTGTATGTTCCAAAAATGTTTTGCAATAATGCACATATACCCTATAAAATGAAAATTTGGCCTCGCTAGGGTCTTTAGTAATGGTTTGACTCTGCAACTTTTATGATCCAAAGGGGTGAACTCCAATCCCAATGCACCAGGGTTTTGACATAGTCCGAGAACTTAATCTTTAGGAGCTACTAGGGAGATCTGACAACCCAACAATGAACCATACCCGTGGAGATTTCTTCCACAAGGACATTTATATAGCAGTTGTCACTACCATAGTGAAAATGGCTATTACCGCTTGAGGTTCCGTCAACGCAGTTTGCCCTGTGAAGGGATTGTCCGCTACGGTTAACCCACTCTCAAGGTGACTCACAATAGTATACCACAAGGGGACTTGGCTCCAGATCCAAGGTTTTTGACACCTTTTCACTTTTAACCCAAACAAAGCAAGTAGATTAATCCGACACGCTAAGACAAAGTTTGTTTCACCAAGGTCTGTGATGTCAACCCCACGTGATCTATCAACCTCTCTGAGGAGAGAATGTATTGATCAATAAGAGAAGATGCACTAACCAATTTTGATTCACCAAAGCTTGTGATGTCAACCTCACGTGATCTATCAACCTCTCCAAAGAGAGAATGTGTCGATCAATAAGAGAAGATGCACTAACCAAGTTGAATGTGAAACGCACTAAGTATCCTCCCTACCTACAAGGATTTTGTCATCAAAAAGGATTTCACTGGGAATCCAATCTCTCAAGAATCACGAATAGTGTTCATAGGGCCTAATTACTATGTGAGCACAGATGTATGTTTCTAAAAGCAAATCTACCAAAAGTACCCAAGAAGAAAAAAAAGGAACACTTAACGCTTAAAACAAATATGAGATGAGTCCACAAGGTGGAACACTTAACACCTCACACAAGCTAAAAATGAGTCCCCAACTTAGAAAACAAGTGAGTTCCTAAAAGCACAAATGGGTTGCCAAGTGGAACACTTAACGCTTCTATCCTGTTGACCCCTCCCCTTTAATGTGGCGCTGATATTGCAACCACGGGGTGAAAATGAGGGGCCGGTGGATAAGCGAGTCCAATAACCCAAAATAGCAATTAAGATCTATCACAAGTAATCTAAGACTACCAATAAATACTTAAGGTGTCACAACCTAGTATCAATTATGCAAGTGTGTAAAACAAAAGCATGAAAAGAAACACTCAAGCTAGACACATGAGAGATTTATTTTAGGTCCAAATTGAAATGTTATTAGATGAAGGAGAATACCTGGAATCCTCGTAATGTGCTTAGTAGATGTTTACCTAATTTTTAGCAATTTTTGCACTTTTTCCAATCAAACCCAGCAGAAACCAATCAGAAATAGTAAATTTCAATTGTTAGGGTTAGCTGTCAGTCAAAATCTAAAAATCAAATCTGACAAACTGCTTGCAAAAAAGAAATGACAATTGAAATATGGTACCTAAACTCGTACGATAGTGGGTCTCTTACCATATGACAGTCAAATCCTGATTTCAAAACTCGTACGATAGTGGGTATGTTCGCAAATGACAGTCTGGAAACTTGTACAACACTGGGTGTCTGATGAAATGATAATCCAGCTTCCAAACGATAGTGGGTGCCTAATGAAATGATACTCGGTCAACTATCGTATGATAGCAGGCTCAAAATCATACAACTTTTATCAGAAACTCGTACGACAGTGGGTATGCTCTCAAACGACACTGGGTGTTCGATGAAATGACAGTCCGAAAAACTTGTATGACACTAGGTGCCTAATGAAATGATAGTCCAAAAAAATTGTACGACAATTCAAAAAACTCATATGACATTGTACGGACTGAAATTAAAAATCACATTGTACGGACATTTTTGATAGAAAAAGTGCCAAAAATTTTATTTTTTTTCTTTTTTGCAGGCAAAAAAGAAAAAAAAATGTCCTACTGAGAATACCACCAGAACAGGTAGCAGCAGGGGAGTTCTGATAGAGAAATGATAGAAGATTGATAGAAATGAAGGGAAGCCCATTTCAGGGCCCCATGGTGGGTGCCAAAAATGTGTGTGTGAAAATTGTACTTGATCTGTAGACACAACACTTCAGTAAAACATTAGAGGTTAGCAAAAATCAAAATCGTGCAAAATTGAAATCTAATTTAACCAAGCGATTTACTGCCTTCTAGTAGGTGCGAGATCGATGTTCTTAGATTGTAATCGAGATCAATGACCTAGACGACACCTAAATGAAGGATTTGAATGCAAAACTAATATGAAATATGAATGCAATTAATCTATTTTTTTGGTATTTTATATGCAATAAGAATGATAAACTGATATGAATCTATGATATGTAAAAACTGATATGCAATACTAATCTAGAAATGATATGATATGAGAATGAAACTTCTAACAATAATATGAAAGTTATGAATTTGAAATTGATCTCACAAAGCTTTGAATCCTCAAATTTATCTTTCAAGCTCCAATTGTGCAAATTCTCCAAATCTGATATGCTATGATTCCTATAGAGTAAGTTTGCAATTTGCAAGATGAATTATGAAGAGCTGAGGCTTGATTTTATAGAAATCCAAGGCTTTGGAGGTGCATGAAAGAAAGCCATAAATCACTCAAATAACTCAGGTTGATTTTTGAGTTATTTTTAAATAACAGATAATTAAGTCACAAAAATCATGCAAAAGCACAGTTCAACTCGAATTAGAAGTTTAGATCAACTAAAAAACTCAAAAAGAATGTTGAGTTTCCAAAAGCTAACAACTTGCATTGATTTTCCAATTTTGAGTTTAACTGGTCCTTTTATGTGCACATGGATAATTATGATTTAATAAATAAATGAAGTGATTTATTCTCAACTTAACTGATTTTTTTAAATTAAATAATTAATTTATGGGTTAATTAACTATTTAATCAAACTTTTATTCAAAACTATATTATTAAATAATGACAACTTACTTTAATTAATTAAATAAAAATTTAATCAATTATTCATAGGATATTGGATTTATTGTCAAAATTAAATAATACAATTAATAATAGATAGAATTAAATTTAATTACAAAATTAAGTGGCAAGATATTAAATCTAATTAATTAAATATGAAAATATTCAATTAATCAAACTTAGGATAAATGTGATTTATTGCCAAATAATCATTAAATTAAAGATAATTATGATGATTAGGAATATTACTAGGAATATTCCCCGATGCAGAATTTAAGATAATCAATTATGATTCGATGATGTTTAGATGTGCCTTTGGTTAGGACTTGGATGTCGATTTCATTTGATATGTTGATATAGGAGATTAATGAACTTATAGCGCATTTTTGGGGTATTACAAGGATGAGTTGAAATTTGATCTAAACTCTATTTTGAGTTAAACACTGCTTTTGCATAATTTTTGTGAGTTAATTATCTTTGATTTCCTGATAACTCAAAAATCAACCTGAGTTTATCAAGAGTGATTTATGGCTTTTCTCTTGCATCCTCAAAGCCCTAAATTTCTATAAAATCAAGGTTCAGCTCTTCATAATTATCTCATCAACACTCGAATTTGCATAATTACTCTAGCGAGTTGGTGATTGAAGGATTAAGCACTTGCGATAGGCGATTTGTGAGATCTTTCATGGTTGATCATAGTTTTTGCATAGTTTCATATCATAGATTTTCATATCATTCATAGCATTCTTAGATTAAATCTGCATTCAATTTTCTTCATATAGCTTAGATTCATACAGTTTTCATATAATTGCATAGAAAATACAAAAATATAGAATAATCTGCATTCATACAGTCTTTCATTCTTTTGCATTCAAATCCTTCATTTAGGTGTTGCATTGTCATTGATCTCGATTCCAATCTGAGAACATCATACTCACACCTACTAGAAGGCAGTAAATCATTTGGTTAGCATAGTTTCAGTTACTTACTGATTTTAATTTCGCTAACCTCTAATATTTTACTGAAGTGTCGTGTCTACAACTAGGTACAAAATTCACACACATTTTTGGCACCCACTGTGGGGCCCTGAAATAGGTTTGCATTTAAATTCTATCAATCTCTATCAATGTCTTGTCATTTTTTGATTAAAACTGTGATCTTTTATTTTCCAGGTCCGTATATTTTTTGTATGAATTTTGTCAAAAAGTCATACCAGGAAGACTCCATTACCATACGATAGTTGATTCTATCGAGGCTCATATCAGAAGCTATATATTGTCATTTGGGAGCTTGATTGTTGTATGAGAAGACACCCACTATTGTATGAGTTTTCAGACTATCGTCTGGGAGGTAACCCACTGTCGTACGAGTTTTGACTCTAGGATTCAATTGTTGTTTCAAAATTTTAGGCAATTTTTCAGAATTTGATTCTCAGATTTGGACTAACAGGTAACCCTACCAATTGAAATCTTCTATTTTTTATTGATATTTGTTGAATTTGATTGGGAAAAGCGTAACTAAATTGCTAAAACATGTAAAATCTACTAAGGGCATTGCAAGGAATTCAAGTATTCTACTACAATCTAATAACACTTTGATTTGGACATAAAATGAACTCTCACTTGTCAAGCTTGTGTGACTTTTTATTGCTTTCATATCATAGACTTCATTTTGGGCTATAAAATGAACATAGATTCACTTTTTGCATATCTGTTACACATAGTAAATAGGCCCTATGAACACTATTTGTGGATGATCTTGAGAGAGTGGGCTTCTTTCACTTGTTCACACATGCAAATCTCTTCTTGACGAAGGATCCCCTTGTAGGTAGGGAGGTTACTGAGATTGTCTTGCATTCTACTAGATTTGTGCATCTTCAACTTTTGATTGATACATTCTCTCTCCGGAGAGGTTGATAGATTATAAGCAGTTGACATGATAGATCTTTGTGAGATAATTTTGGTCTTAGCATGTCAGATTAATCTATCTGCTTTGTTTTGGTTAAAAGTGAAAAGACTAGAAGACTATGCTCTACTCCCTTTTTGGGTAGTATCAAAAACTTAGATCCTTGAATCTGGAACCAGTCTCCATGTGGTATCTTTTGTGAGTCACCTTTAGAGAGGGTTAATCATAGTGGACATTCCCTTAATTGGGTCAACCACATGGATGGAACCTCAAGTGGTAATAACCATTTTTGCCGTGGTAGAAGTAACTGCTATATTAATGTCCTTGTGGAGGAAATCTTCACACATGTGGTCACTTGTTGGGATGTCAGATCTCCCTAGTAGCTCTTGATTGATTAAATTCTCAGACTGTGTTGAAACCCTGATGTTCCTGGATTGGAGTTTGCCCTCTTGAGATCACAAAATTTGAAAAGTCAAACCATTACTACAAACCCTAGTGAGGCCAAATTTTCATTTTCTAGGAATATGTGCATTATTGAAAAACTTTTTGGAACATACACAATTAGCACTTCTAGGGATTAGCACATTTAGTCACTTGATTGTTCATGAGTAGGGTTACTTTGTCCCGTGTTCATTTTTTTTATATGTTCTTGAAATCACTTGCTTGTTGTTCGGTGTGCTTGTTTATGTATTTGGTCATTGGAAATGAACGATCCCAAAATAATCTTCATACCTAGATAGAAAAATTTGCAAACAATCTGAAACTGAAAATGTAAAATTTGCAAAATCTGAATCAAAATACCTTTCTAGAGTCAAAAGTCATCTCACAGGGTCAGATTGTCATATGAGTCTTGAACAAAAGTCATTTCACAACCCCTGTATTGTCATACGGTATCCAACATTGTGCCATATGAGTGTTGTCACCAAAAATCAAAAGAATAATTATTCTTGGCAAAAATTATTGTATGAATCTTGCAATTGTCATTTGAGAGCATATCGAGAGTCGTACAAGCTTTCAAAAACTCATCTAATAATTTTCAAAAAGTTTTTGGAGACTTGTCAAATTTGTTAGAAATCTAGTTTTTAAAGCCTATTTCCAGATTCTGTCAAAATATTCACTGTGTCAGGAACAGAGCAGAAACTAGAATGAATTTGATCATTTTCCTAAAGTGGTCTCTTGAGTCTGATTTACCCTTCTAATTTATCAATTTGAGTCTTTTTCATCTTGTGTCAAAACCTTGTCAAAATTATCTTCAAATTCAATCTTCTTACTAAAATGGCTAAGTGTTGTGAGCTCGTGCCCACCATCTTTTGGGCATCTACCCATACTACTATGGCACAATATCCTTCATTTACATCCAATCTAATCTTCAATCAATCCAATCTTGACAAGGTTGCATCATTCGATCTTCTTGAATCAATTCATTCTTCAATTATTTTCATCTTATTCTTTTGCTTCACCCAAGGCTAATGATGGAAACTAGAGCTTCATCACATAAGAAATCTAGAGAAGCATCTCATACTTTTCCTTTGTCTACTCACGTGGGTCCAACTCTCAAGAAACTCTACAATTCAAGTCTTTACAAAGATGATGGTCTTGGCAATTTTTGATTGAAAACTGGTTACATACCCCCTCCATTAACTCACAGAGGTAATCAACAAAATCCACCTCAATCTATCCTAGGGAGTCCTAAAAATCCTAACATGTCTCATGGAGGGACACATCATGGGTCTCAAGGACCTCACTCTCAACATGGTATGGATCAAGAACCTACACCTTTTCAAATTGCTCGATATCAAAAAGATGATGACTTCAAGAAAATGATGAGGCATTCCTTGAAAGAAGATAGAGAGGCATACTTTCTAGAGTTAGCTCATCAAGGAGCTAAACTTCCTCCACACTTTAATGTTGAAAATATCATCATGCATGAGGAAGAAACCCCTATCACCGCTATGATGAAACAAATTCATGCTATGCAAGTCAATCTCAACAAGCTAGAGAAAGAAAAGGAACCTAAGGAGTTCTCCATGGAGGCCCTATGCCCTTTTCCATTTGATAAGGACTTGTACATGCCACCATTCCCTAAAAGAGTGGAAATGCCTAAATATGATAAGTATGATGGAAAATATGATTCTCAAGATCATGTTAGAGAATTATGTATTCAATCTATGGAGTTTATGCATGAACCAACCTACTTAATGTGTTTCTTCCCTCGATCTCTAGGAGGAGCAGCCATTCATTGGTTCTCTAGAATGCATCCAACTATCAAAAATTTTTAGGAGTTAATCAAATTGTTCTATCAAAAATACTCCTACAATATCTAGCATCTAGTCACCATGATTGACATCTGCAATCTGAAACAATATCCAAGAGAACCATTCCTGACATTTCTCAAGAGATGGAGGAATACATTTTCTCTATATGCTAGACCCATTCCAGAAATTGAGAAACTCAAAATCTTCATCAATAATCTTGTTCTAGAATTAAACTACCCTTTACAAATGCAAAATCATACATCCTTTGATAAGATGGTAGATAATGCGATCAAAATTGAGAAAGTACTTGTAAAAAAGGAGACATCACACTTCAAAAGGACAAGTATGAATCTGGATCTAGTTCTAAGGATAAGAATGAAAACTAGAATAAGAATAAAGGCATTGTCACTAATGACATTATTGATACTATCCATGCCCCATCTAAGGTACCTACTTTCAATCTCACTATTGGCACCCAAGCCATCAAAGCTTTCAAAGCTAAAACAACAGAGCCCAATAAGAAGTCATCTGATTATAAACCTTGGGCTACATATCCTAACCACAAATTCACTCCTCTTGGAGAATCCTTGGAATCTACCATGAAAAATTTGTTAGCTAACAAAATCATCTACTTGCCTAAGATAAAAGTCTTTGATCTTGAACCTAAACTGAAATGGTGGAGAGAACAATTTCTATCACTTCCATCACAATAAGGGTCATAAGACTAATAATTGCGTTCTCTTGAAGCACATCATATAAGACAAAATTGATAATGGAGAAATCATGATTGAAAATCATAAGAGGAATAATAATCATACAACATTCATGGAACCATTTCCAAAACATGGTCAAGGAGATTCATCTTCCCATCCTAATATGGGTGCTAAAGTCAATTATGCCTACTCTAGAAATAATGCTATCATAAACCTGGTGGAACCTTGCTTATCTGAACATTGCAATGTTATCACTATTGTGTGAAGAGATAGAGATAATCAGTAGGGGAATGCAATTACTCTATCACAAGCCCAAGCTCATCTACAAGGACAAATTTTTTATTCATCCAATATCCCCAAGATGTCTTTCAATCTTTCATCTGCTTCTAAACAAAGGGCTGCCTCAAAATCAAGTCCTAAAGATATTGGGCCTACATCATAGAGTATAGTCCAATAACTCCAGCATGCCAATGAAAAAATCTCCATGTTTGAGTTGCTTCAGATATTTCCAGCTCATCGAACCATTCTAGACAAAGCTCTTCTCAGATCCGATGTTCCTGACAACCTTGATTTAGACAGATTCCAGACTATGGTTGGTCATCTAACATCTCCGCAATATATCTCCTTTTCATAAGAAGATGATAATTCCTTGAGTCATCCACATAATCAGCCCTTGCATATTGAAGTCTTGATCCAGAACCATCGATTCAAATGTGTGTTGATAGATGGAGGTGCTGGTCTCAACATTTGTTCTTTTGACTTGATTACACAATTGGGATTTTCATAAATGGCCATTAATCCTAGAAAGAAGATAATTATCAAAGCATACGATGAGCAAGAAAGATCTTCCAAGTGAACAATTGTCTTACCTATCAGATTAGGTCCAGTCATCAGAGGTACTATATGTTAAGTTCTTGATCTACGTTTGACTTACAAGATCCTTCTAAGAAGACCCTAGATACATGAAATGAAAGTCATTCCTTCTACATAGCATCAGTGTTTGAAATTTCCTAATGAAGGAGTAGAGGTGACGATTCTAGCAGATCTATATACAACTTGCAATGCATTGAAAGAAAGTGTTGATAAACTTGTTCCTAATAGCATAGAATCTTCCACTAAATAGTTAGATGTTGCTTCAACATCCAAGATGGAAGACATTTCTAAAGAGGTTAAAATAAAAGAAAATGGTATGGGAGAATATACTATAAAGCCAGTCTTATCTTTGACATCTATCCCTTATATCTCACCTAAGTCCTATGGAAAAACTCTAAAATAGTCTAAAAAGGAATCTAAAGAACCTCTTGAGGCATAAAAAGGAAATTTTGTTGTAGAACAGGTGTCAAAACAAGAGTTTGAAGAGGATGAAGCTATGCTTGCATGGCTATACAAACATGAACCTGAATCTCAAATTGTTCAAACATGTGACTTTAAAACACCAAAGATCCTTTATAAGTCATATGGCCCAGGGGACATATTGATCACAAAAATGGGATATAAAGGAAAAGGACCTCTAGGACTATAGGGTAAAGGTCTTCTATCACCTCTTGACCATCATGGGCAAGAAAACAAGAATACAATAGGTCTATGATATAAGAAGAAACCTTTCTATCTTAACAAGAACTCCCCACATGTCTTAGAATAGATTGAGCCATCCACAACCAATCAATTAATGGGAGACACGATAGAACAATCTGATAGTGATGATTCAGACACCACTAAAGAGCTCATTCCTTATGAGCATTTTCCTAAAGAAATCAAAGACCTTCTTGAAGCTAAAGATGATCTAGTAAAAAGAATCAATGTAGTAGAAACATAAGAACCTACTATAGAGAAAGAGATAGTTGCACCACAAGAACTAGCTAATCTCAAAGGCAATTAAATAGACAAAGAGGAAGGTGGTAGTTATTCTAAGATAGATTCCCATGAGTATGAATTTAAATCATAATATGAGGGAAACCCTTCTTGGGGTATTCATCCTAAATTTATTCATGTTCTTAAATTTCCTAGAGGCATAGATGAAGAATCTAATGACTATGAATGGGGAGCCATTCTAGAGGAAGATGAGCTTATCGTAGAAAAACATATTGATGTTATTCACCAATATGCACCTAAACCCAATGTAAGTCTAGAGAAAAATGATGAACTTAACAAGTTTGATCCACTGATGGCTAAAGTGGACTCCCACAATGACATTGAGCCTATGCATGAATTGAACATCTTAAGTTGTAATATCACCTTTGAACTCAAGCGTTAGGTTAGGACCAATGATGATAGATCCATATCTATAAACACTCCTTCCCAATCTTTCACCACTTTGACTCTCCAACATCTTGAACTTCTTGACCAAACCTCTACAAATCTGAGCCAAGGTATTTATACCTTTCCAAATGACTATGCCCTTTCTTGCTACCTCAATGCAATTGACCCTATGAGGACTTCCATCAGTGAACTGAGCATTACCATGATGAAGTCAGACATCAAGTATCTTAGTCAAAAAAATAAGAATAAGAATAAAAGAAAAGGAGTTATGAGGGTGAAAACCACTTTGTGGTAGTCTTAGAACCTACAAAGTAAAAATAAAAGGTGTATCTCAAGGTAAAAACCTCTCTGAGGCACCTAAGGATGAGATATTTGATGTCCTTCTGAGTCATTTGTAGGACAGATCTCTAGTTCTAATTGAGCCCACTCAATCTATCAACTTGGGAATAGTAGAAGAACCACAATTGATCCATGTAGCACAATCCTTATCATAAGAAGAAAAGCAAAAATTTACCACATTCTTAACAGAAAAGAAGATCAACTTTGCATGGAAATATTCAGATATGCCAAGGTTGGATCCTGATCTTATAATGAACCATTTATCTATAGCTCCAAACATCAAACTTGTTAAGCATAAATTGAGAAAGATGCATCCACATGTTGCACTCTTGGTCAAAGCTGAATTAGAGAAACTAATAAAAGAAGGATTCATCTGTGTTATTGATTATGCTGAATGGATCTCTAATATTATACCTGTTTCAAAACTAGACAAATCTATAAGAGTGTACATAGATTTCAGAGATGTAAACAAAGCATTCCCTAAGGATGATTTTCGATTACCTAACATTGATATGATAGTCGACATGACTATAGGCTTTGAGATGTATTCTTTGATGGATGGTTTTTCTGGATATAATCAAATAAAAATTGCTCTAGATGATCAAGAGAAAATTGCTTTCACATGTGCATGGGGTACCTTCTATTGGAATGTCATGCCATTTGGACTTAAGAATGATGGTGTTATATATCAGAGAGCTATGACATCTATTTTTCATGACATGATGCATTGAACTATGGAGGATTATGTTGATGATACTTTAGCAAAATCTATAATAAGATCTGAACATCTAAATGATTTGAACAAAATTCTAGATAGAATGGAGAATTTTAGTCTCAGACTGAATCCTAAGAAGTGTGCTTTTGGTGTCACTTCTAGAAAGCTCTTAGGCTACATTGTTTCAAAGAAAGGCATTGAAGTTGATCTAGCTAAAGTTAATGCTATCATGGAGATATGACCTCCCAAGAATATCAATCAAATGAGAACATTACAAGGGAGAGTACAATCTGTTAGACGCTTCATATCTCAGCTAGCAGTCATATCACAACCTTTCACAAAGACATTACATAAAGGTGTGACCTTTGCATGGAATGAGGAATGTGAAAAAAACGTTAACCATATCAAGAAATATCTATCAAATCCTCCTATTTTGATGCCTCCTATTCAAGGGAAGCCATTGATCTTATATGTCTCCACAATAGATACATCAGTCGAGACATTGCTAGCATAGCATGATGTGAATAAAAAGGAAAGAGATATATACTATATCATTAGAACATTGGTAGCATATGAGAAGAAATATTCAATGATTGAAAAGGCTTGTCTAGCTGTGATCTTTGCATCACAGAAACTTAGACATTATATGTTGGCTCATACCACACATTTGTTAGCTAAGATTCATCCACTCAAATACCTACTAAGAAAAGTTTCCCTCACAAGTAGACTAGCTAAATGGGTCATGATCTTAAGTGAATTTGACATTGAATATGTTTAAAGAATAGCTATTAAAGGACAAGTTATTGTTGATCAACTAGCAGATGCACTTTTGTTTGATGATACCCCAATGCAAATGGAATTCTCAGATTCTTCTATCATGAATCTTTCTTCTAGAGAATGGCAATTGTTCTTTGATGGCTCCTATACACAGAATGGATCTGGAGTAGGCATATTTTTTATCACTCCTTGAGGATACTCCATTTCTAAGGCATTCAAAATCAAGTTTCCTTGTACAAACAATATTGCTGAATATGCAGCCCTTCTTAATGGTATGAAAATAGCAATTGAGTGCAGAATAATAGAATTACACATTCATGGAGACTCACAACTTGTAATACACCAAGTCAATGATGTGTATCAAATGAAAGATGAAAATCTCATTCCATAAAAGAGAATGGTAGATGATCTAAAGAAATACTTCATATCTATCGCCTTTGAGAAAATACCTAGAACAGAGAATAAGGCTGCGGATGCAATGGCAACATTGTCTACTTTATTACAACAACTTGAACATGAGCTACACTATGATTTCCTAGTGGAAGCACTATCTTATCCTGTATATGATTCCCCTAAAACCTGCATGATCTACACTATTTTTGGTCATGATTCATCCCTCTATAAAAACCTTTTCTCTTATCTCAAAGACCAAATCATTCCTGATACATTTAACCACCATGAAAAGAGATACCTTATCCATAATGCATCCTGGTATGTCATCATTGGTCATGATCTTACAAATGAGGTCTAAATGGTATGCTACTTAGATGTTTAGAATGGGAAGAGTCTCAATGTGCATTAGAGGAAGTCCATGATGGTATTTTTGGGTCATACTCAAATGGTTTAACACTAGCTTGAAAACTTATTAGGGCTAGGTACTATTGGCCTGAAATGGAAAAAGAGGCTATCAATTTTGCTAAGAACTATCAAAACTATCAAATACATGGTAACTTAATTCATGCACCAGGGAGAGATCTAATTCCTTTCACTACACAATGGCCTTTTCATCAATAGGAATTTGATCTTATAGGATCCATACATCTTCATTCTTCTAATGGACATATCTATATAATCACAGCTACATATTATTTTACAAAATGGGTAGAAGCAATTCCTTTGACTCAAGCAACAGGAAAAAGAATTTCAATGTTTATCTTGAACTACATCATATGTGGGTATGGTATTCCACATTATATAGTCATAGATAATGGTGGACAATTAAAGAATAGAGAATTAGATGATCTATGTGCTAGATTCAAGATTACACAACATTGGTCATCTATTTACTATCCTCAAGGGAATGGACAAGTAGAGGCTTCGAACAAGAATCTATTGAAAATCTTGCACCAAACAATTAATAAAATAGGAAGAGACTAGCATCTCATTATCAATCCAGCTCTTTGGGCCTATAGAAAAAGTATAAGAATGCCTACTGGGGCTACACCATTCACTTTAGTTTATGGGTTTGAAGTAGTACTGCCTATTGAGGTTGAAATCCCATCACTAAGAATCATAATGCATGGTTTAGTAACTGATGATGAATACATAATGTCTAGGTTGCAAGAACTTGAACTACTAGATGAGCTTAGACAAGAAGCATATGATCATCTCAGAGTATATCGGAAGAGAATGTCTAGAGGTTACAACAAGAAAATTAGACACAGAGAATTTTAGGTTGGTGATCTAGTCTTGAGAGAGAATCCTAAAAATCAATCACATAAAGAACGCAAGGGAAGTTTGAACCCAATTGGTTGGGTCCCTTTGTTATCACTGCTACTTTTAGCTCTGAAGCCTATCAACTCTCAATTAATGAAGGAGAACAACTTTGAAAACCTAGCAATAGGTGCCTTGATGATTCACAAAAAAATAAAAAAATATCAAAAGTACAAAAAAATTGAAAAATGAAAAATACAAAAAAAATGAGAAAAATAAGAAGTGCCTTGGTGAAAACCTGGAAATAGGCACCTTGGTAGAAAAAATAGAATCTCTGCCAAGATGGTGAAAACTCGGCAAATGGGCACCACTTGTTTCAAATGCTCCATCTATCAGAGCAATCTTGGTCTTTCCCAACTTTTAGTCTTGCTTTAGTTTGTACATATCTCCTGGTTTGTTTCTATGTTCCTATTTTCAATAAGTTAGTCTATACACCAATCAGCTCAAGCACCTGTATCCTATCAATGTTTCAAACTTGGGGGCAATCAATGTCATATCCTATGGCCTCCAATGTCTCTTAGATGTGTCATATCTAGTTAGAGTCCTTTGAAGCTTCATCCAAGTCAGTCAGTCAGTCTTCTCTCTAGAAAGGATTTTGCATCTACAACAATGCAATCAAACACAAACTGAAAACAATCTATGGTTTTACATGCTTTTATCTCCTTGTATGCTTACTGATTCACATTGATATTTTTGCATATTGTATCCCTTCGAGATCTTTGATGATGTCCTTTACATGATTTAGAGAGTGATGACTAGGGCATAATCTTTTCTTTGTTTGTATGTGAAAATCTAACTTTGGAAATTCTAGATTGAAATGGTGTTCATCCGTAAGAGCCTCTATCTCGAATTGGATGGCCATGCATGCCTCAACCATTGATACCCAAAAAATTCAAGGGAGTTTGATCTAACTATTGTCTTTTTGAGAAAGTTCTTACTCCTACCTTGAAACACGATCTTACCTAAGGATGTGAACAATAAAGGGTCACTACGGGTAATTCACACTAGATTTAGAATGATCTCTTGACTACTTGATGTGTTTGTGCCACAAGGCATATTCTAGTCATCATGACATTTATGTTTTGATGCTTATACAAATTGCTATATCAAAATGGACATGATATTCAGGTCATCCTGGCATTTG
Source organism: Chamaecyparis obtusa (assembly GCA_027943335.1). Classification (NCBI taxonomy): domain Eukaryota; kingdom Viridiplantae; phylum Streptophyta; class Pinopsida; order Cupressales; family Cupressaceae; genus Chamaecyparis; species Chamaecyparis obtusa. The sequence continues at coordinate 284,527 of BSBK01003764.1, forward strand.
TGCCTTGGTGCTTATATCAAATTTGACATTCCAAATACAAAATCAATATTCATATGTCCATGGTTGTCTCACCAGTGGGCATTGTATTGATTCTCGCACATACAAATTGATATTCATATGTCTATAGTTTCATAACTAGTGGGCATTGTATTGATTTATCTAGTTACCTAATAAAAGTTCAATGATGGTAACAAATCAACACATGATCAGTGACTAGGTCCTAGGTCTTAGGATTGCATTTCATTTTGCACTTTGCATGATTGCATGATCTCAAAAATTGCTTGAACACTTCAAAAATTCTCCTAAACTAAACTTAAAATGGAAATGAAGAGTTGAATCTCACAGAAAGGTTTTCTCATAGAACTACAAGTAGTCACCATCCTGGGTTAGACATCCTTTCTGACATAAGACTGAGTACTTTTCTTCATCAATACTTTCAAAATATATCATGTGTATCATTGCATTTTCATATCATAATCATGATCATCTATTGCATTTACATTGCATTCATGTGCATAATCATATTCATACATACATTTTTCCATAATCAATTACATTTGCATAACATCCATACATGTGAAAGAAATCATTGCATTGCATAAATTCATACATACATTCTATACTATCCATAGAATTTACATCACATGATATAATCATAAATCAAAACATGAAAATTCCACATGAAGTCACAACCAAAATCTTGATCTCATATCATATAACTCAAACTAGTCAAGGGTGCACTACTGGCACAAAATAATGAGATCATATGAGCTATCAATAGTCGTCACAGTATACATGAACAAAAGAGAAAAAATATCAGAATATCTAGACAGATCATCTTTCTGCTTGATCCTCTGCATCTGGTGGAGGTTGTGATGGTGCATTAGGCACTGCCTTGGCTCTAGGTGCCCTCGCTCCCTCTGAAGCTATCATATACTAAGAGTATGTGGGTACTCTCTGAGAAGTAGGTATAACAGTGTATTACATAGAAACATAATAAGCAGCTCTCGAGGTTTGATGTGTCAGCTCTTTCTATAATTGCTTGTTCTCCTCTTAGAGCTCAGATCTTTGTCTATCAACCTTAGTGAATCTCTCCTCCCACTAAGCACTATGTACCTTCATGTCCTTGACCTATAATCTGAGCCATCTAATGATCTCCTGAGGATTCAATGGTACACTTAGATCTACATCTGCCGTAGGCATATCAATATCTACCACTGGCTGCTTAGTGGTCTCTGGTCTTTGCACCTTACAATATCTAACCTTAGCACCAAGATCAAGATTGGTATCATCTTGTAAAGGATCTAGACTGGCACCCACATCTTGCTTTGCACCCAGTACCTCATCTATTGTGACCACATTGCCTAAAGTGCCACTCTCTCCTCTAGTAGATCTCCTATGTAAAATTGTAGGTCTTCCTGCTGAAGAACTAGAGAGATGAGGTGGTCTTATCTATCTAGATGGTCTCTGCGGAGGTGTCAATACTGCTATCACCCTTAGAGGTGTAGGCTGGGGCATCTATACCTATGTACATCTCTATCCTCGACTAATCAGAACTTGTGCACCTGTGATATCTATGGCCTCCTCCATGGAAGGTATTAACTCTGTAGGATCTGAAAACCCATGTATGGGATGCTCTGAAAGCCATCCAATGAATCCCTGCATCTGGCACATCTTCTCAATAGTCCCAATCTCTTCCAATGATACCACTATACTCTTGTGTATAGAGAGCATATGATAATCAAGTGCCCCATCCTAATTCAACCTCTCTATGGATCCGTGCATAAGCTGCAAGCTCCTTTGGCACATCCTAAATGATGCCATACTGTCTCCATACTCTAGTGATTAGTAAGCACTCAATAACAGTAGTAGGTCACCTAATTAGCACATGACTTTGACAAAAATAACTAAACTTCTCCCTCGTAGTGGGTCAGACCTCTATCAGCAAGTACGGTCTCCATACTACAAAAGTCATATCATTGAGACACCACCTAAAGTACACTATGTGACCCATGCACACCTATGTAACATAACCAGAGTATGTATATATGACCAGCTCCTATGGCTAGCACTGTGTCTGACACACTAGTCTACAAACAGGGATGTGCTCTTAGGCCCATATATGAAGTACCAATGCACCGAAAGCAAAAGACTTGCCCTCTTGATACACAATCTCTTGCATTTCAGAGAAAATATGTGCAAGCATGCACTGACCCCAAGCTAACTCAGAAGGAGTGACCACCAATCGTGCCACCATCAGGGCCCATCCCATCAATAGACCATTTTGCTAATTGTAAGACATAATAATACCTCCTATCGTGTCTGCTATAATACACTCTAATCTATGGGTCTGCCCAAAGTGTTGTACTAATAACTCCCAAGAAATAGAACCGGTAAGTTGTGTACCATCTCCAAAAAAATGTTTGAAGGCATGTAATCCAAACTACCTTGAACTCACATCATCTGGACAAGGACCATGAAATGGAATGCACAAAATCTTATATATGTCCTCTGGTGTGACAGTAATCTCTCTAGTGGGTAGATGGAAATTTTGGGTCTCTGAATGAAACCGCTCTATCAATGCAGTCAACAGTCCATGGTTAACCCTAATCTTGGGCAATCAAATTAGATGCTTAAACCCACAGGAAGCAAGATGTACCCTCATAGGGTTGGGAGTGAAATGTAGAGTCTCTGAGTCGCAGGATGTGAGATGTGCACATGAACATCAGGGTATATAACCTACATGGAACAGAAACAGGGAATCCTATCAGTAATTTGGTTGAAAAATAGGCTAATAGTACAGAAATTCAAAAGTTCACTATCTCAGAAAGTGCATTAAACGCTTAATAATTAGCCTAAGGAATCAAAAAATCAAAATTTTTGACCTAAAGATGAGTTTTAAGTTCACTATTTTCCATATGACAATACAATCTAGCATTAAGACTCATACGAGTTTTGGTAGGGTCCCATACGACAAACCATGCATATACGACTTTCTAGGTCTCACCATATGACAAATGAGGGACCCAACAAAATGTCATACGACTCTTGGGTCCCTCTCAAATGAGTTTCCAGGGGTTCTGATATGACACTCTATAGGATATTGAAAATTCATACAAGTCACGAAGGATAGTCATATGAGTTTCCATGCATGCTAGAATTGAAAAATTGAAACGTACAAAAAACAACCTAAAAATGCTACAAGCATGAAAAAATAGAATTTACAAAGAGGCACAGAGGTCCACTTACCGAATGTCCATACTGCAAAGACCGCTGATGTCTCTAGCTATGCTCAAATTAGTGGGAAGAGATAGGTACCTTCGGCTCAACCATTTTCTCACTCAGAGGGCTCCACAAGGTTTCAAAAGTCAAATGTGAATAATGAATTGAAAATGACCCTCTTGGTCCTTATATAGCTTTTGACCTAATTTTCAAAAGTGCTCTATTTTCCATAAAAATTGCATTTGGACATTCTGAACCCATTTTCAGGATCAAAATTGAAATCTGAGATCATTTACTATGTCAAAATTGCTATTTAAAATTTTCAGACCTAGGATGTCTGACAGCTTGCATAATCGACCTTCAATCATCACAGAAATCTAGAATTCAACTTAACTGATTATCTTACATCAAACTATCAAAATTTCAACTTCATCAACCATGGTCAACTCATGGTCAAACCTAGTCAAACTTGGTCTCCAGGACCTCTAAATGATGCAGAACACACTCTCGAACATGTATAACCACTTCTTAAATCAATTAACATGCTTCTAAACCATTCAACACTGACTTTTCTTATTAGATTTCAATTTTAATCCCAAAGGGGGCATGGTATTACTCATCATTCAAAATCTATAACTCTAATTTTGTCAATCAAATTTCTTTCCTCAGTGATCAAGACAACAACCACGTCTAGTTACTGATTCATGAAAAGTCCTCATCGCTTGGGGAAAATCTATCATCTCTTAGGGCATGTTAGATTCAACGAGATCCTTATCAATCTTGTATCCTAAATCTATCTTGTAAACTGTATTAGCTTTTTGTAACCATCGGTTCATTAGTGTTATTTTCCTTGTTTCTTCGTAACTGATGGGTTCAGGATGTGATACCAATATGATTCTCTTGGGACAATCAGGTATGGAATCAGTCACTCACTTCTTCACAATCATAAGGTTCAGAATCAGGCATTTTGGCACTTTTTCATAATCACCGGTTCATTATTTCTATAGTTAACATTATCTTTGGTCAATCAAGACCTAAATCTTAAATCTTTAAATCTTTCAATCAGTTTCTATCTCAAAATTAGTTAATCTTTCAAATCAATTTCATCATCTTTGTCAAACATAGACTAATCTTTGAACCACTACGCTTCACATAGTGATTCAAAGAGGGGCAAAATGTAATACCCCAAAAATGGACTATAGGTTCATTAACCTCCTACATCTTCAATTCAAATGAAATCAATACAAAATTCCTAACGTAAGGCACATCTGCACATTATCGAATCCTATTTGATTTTATCCTAATTCTGCATCAGAGAATATTCCTAGCAATATTCTTATTTATCCTAATTATATTTGATTTAATAATTATTTGGTGATAAGTCCTATTTATCCTAAAGTTTGATTAATTGAATATGATAATATTTAATTAATTAGATTTAATACTCCCACTTAATTATTTAATTAAATTTAACTCTATTTATTCCTAAATTGTATTATTTAATTTTGACAATAAATCTAAAATCTCATGACTAATTGATTAAATTCTTATTTAATTAATTAATGTCAATTGTCACTTTTTAATGATATAGTTTAGAATAAAGTTTGATTTAATAATTGATTAACCCATAAATCAATTGTTTTAATTCAAAAATCAATTAAGTTGAGAATAAATCACTTTATTTTTAAATTAATTTATAATTAAATCATGCACAATCAGAAAGGTAGGCAACTAGAAATTAACAATGAATTTTAAAATTGAAACTCAACATCTGAGGATGAGTTGAAATTTGATCTAAACTCTATTTTGAGTTAAACACTACTTTTGCATAATTTTTGTGAGTTAATTATCTTTGATTTCCTGATAACTCAAAAATCAACCCGAGTTTATCAAGAGTGATTTATGGCTTTTCTCCTGCATCCTCAAAGCCCCGAATTTCTATAAAATCAAGGCTCAACTCTTTATAATTATCTCATCAACACTCAAATTTGCACAATTACTCTAGCGAATTGGCGATTGAAGGATTAAGCACTTGTGATAGGCGATTTGTGAGATCTTTCATGGTTGATCATAGTTTTTGCATAGTTTCATATCATAGACTTTCGTATCATTCATAGCATTCTTAGATTAAATATGCATTCAATTTCTCCATATAGCTTAGATTAATACAATTTTCATATTATTGCACAAAATATAAAAAAATATATAGAATAATGTGCATTCATATAGTATTTCATTCTTTTGCATTCAAATCCTTCGTTTAGGTGTTGCATTGTCATTGATCTCGATTCCAACCTGAGAACATCATACTCGCACCTACTAGAAGGAAGTAAATCACCTAGTTAGCATAGTTTCAATTACTTACATATTTTGATTTTGCTAACCTCTAATGTTTTACTGAAGTGTTGTGTCTACAACTAGGTACAAAATTCACACACATAGCTATGTTTCCAAAGTTGCTGCACTTCTGACTAATAATTTTGGCTACAGTTTCTTCTCTGATATAGTCTTGCTTATACCTAGATTGATCAGGTTTTCTACAATTTTCCTTTTTGTGTCCATACTCATAGCAATTAAAATAGTAGCAAGTAAAGGGTTTAGAATTACCATTATTCCTGAAATCTCTTTTCATGTGACCAACTTTGTTGCATCCAACACATCTACCTCTAAAGGGTCTGAATTGTTCTCTATAATCTTCACTTGTAGGTCTTTTGTTTGGAATAGATTTTTCCTCATTCTTGGCTTCATTTGGTTCTTCTTGAGTTCTTGAACTTACAGCTTCATTTGTTCTACTTATGTTACCTTTAGTTCTTTGATCATTGGTCTTGTCATTTCTTATGTGTAACTCCTCAATAAGTAGTCTAGATTGGGTTAGTTCACATTTGATGATCTGATTGTAATTATCCAATTCTTGATATTTACCTTTGTAATGTTCAAGTTCAGTCTTCATATTATCTATCTGAAGCTTGGCTTGTTTTAGTGACTCTTCAACTTTATTTCTTTTATCTTTCTCATTCTAAATCTCTTTGATCATCAAGAGATTGATCTGTTCTTTTTCTTGCTCCAGCATCTTTACTTTGTCTGATGTGGCATTGTCAAAGCTTTCTTTGATTTTCTCCATAAGGTTTTGTCTTTGATCTTTTACAGTCATAATTTGTTGTTTGAGTTTCATCATGAAACCTTATGCTTTCTTAATTTGAATTTTAGTTCGCCATTTTCAGCTTTCATCTTATCCAAATCTTCAAGTGTAGTTTCAATGTTTACTTGAAAGTCTTCTGAATCCATTCTGATCTCCCTTAAGCTGTTAAGCTTTCTCTCAAAGGGCCAATAGCTCTAATACCAATTGTTAGGAAAGAGTAATGCTGAGAGGGGGGGGTGAATTAGTATTTCAAAACTTTACTTTCAACTTTATACAATTATAAGTAATCTAAAGTAATGCAGAAATGAAAAGAACATATAAGCATAACACATTAGTCATAACACCATGATTTGTTCTCAAGGAAACCCTGATTAAAGGGAAAACCCCGGTGCAGATGGTACCCACAAATATGCACTAAAGTATAATGTCCCTATTAAGCGATCAAGCCTTGTTAGGAGCTGATTGTTACATAGTACATTTCCTTGCTAGAGGATTACAAAAACCCTGTTAGAGGTATACAAAACATCTGGTTAAAGGAGGTGAGCACACTGCTCTTACAATCAATACTGTCCCAAAAATAGTTCACAAAAGGGAAAAATACAAGCACTTATCTTTCTTAGATGGTTCCAGTTATAGCTCTACCTCCTACTGATCTTACATCTAACTTTTGCACTCTTTTTCACAATCACATCTTATCCTTCTACTACAAAATTAATATGTATTTATACAAAACTAGCCTTCCAGTTGGCTCCACAAAATGTCATACTTGACATAGCAAAAACTTGTGCAAATGATATCTATGGATTCAATGCTCTTATATTACCAAAGAGTTGGCACTAAAATTTATTTACATGACTTAGCACATTATCATATTCATCATGCTTTCCTTAATCAATGCAACCGTTGATGTACCCTGATATGTTGTTTTATTGTCTTTGCATACCTTACAAACACTGTATCTCATACACCAGCTATCCAAAACTTATGCAATCTTAGCTAAAGCATTTACATGTACCAAAATACCTCTAGTTAACTTTGCAAGCCATAATACCTTGTATGTCTTCATCGCTAACCAAAACTGTGGCAATGTACCCTGTTTTCCTGATTCTAGACTTAGTCATTTTCATGACTATGAATCCATTAGCAATGTCCACAACATGCAATCATAATTACATAAGTGTTTCCATAAATGAAAACCCTTAGAGGATTTCCAATACTCCAAAACATCAAATGCCAACATTCCCATGAGAAGAGGGTTTAATGGGTCCAACAAAGTCTATACCCCACTTGTCAAATGGGATGACAATTACCTAAGGCTGTAGGGGCATTTCATCAGACTTTGTGGGATGCCCCATACATTGGCACCTATCATAGTGCTAGGTATGATTTTATGCATCTTTATGCAAAGTAGGCCAGTAGTATCTGGTTGTCAAAATTTTATAGTTTGTCCACTTTGTTGTAAAATGTCCACCACATGGTTCATCATGACATGCTCGAAGAATGTAATAGGTTTCATCTTCACGAACACATCTCCTGGTGACCTGGTCTGGTCTTGTATAAAACATGAATCCTAAGATCCAAGAGAAGTTAAAACTCTTCTCAACCAATAGGCAACACTGTTTAGGAGAGTAGTGAGGCAGTGTTGTTCCTATAGCAAGGTAGTTGGCTAAGTCTACATACCATGGATTAAAAGAATCAATAGAAAATAAGTGCTCATTAGGGAAGATATCATCAATTGTTGAAGGATCATCTGGTACTTGCAATCTTGACAAGAAATTGGCCACTTCATTAGCCTTTCCTTGTTTGTCTATTATCTTCACATAAAATTCTTGCATGAGTAACTAGCGTGCTAATCTACCACTAATGGGAGGTTTATTCATTAAGTACTTGGTAGCTGAATGATTAGTATAAACAAATACTTCATAACTTGTGATGTAGTGCCTAAATTTTTTTAGTGTATAGACAATTGCTAACAACTCTTTTTCAGTAATAACATAATTTAATTCAGCTCCTTGCAAATTTTTACTAATATAGTAAATTACATGTTCAACAGTACCTTCCTTTTGTCCAAGGACTACTCCAATGGCATAGTCAGGTGCATCTATGTGGATGTGGAATGGAAGCTTCTAATCAGGTCCTCTAAGAATAGGTGTTGTTGCTAGAACATCTTTCAATTTCTGGAATGATTCTTCACATTCCTCTATCCATTCAAATTTAGCTTCTTTCTTCAACAAGTTGTATAAAGGTGCTACAAGTTGGCTAAAATCCTTTATGAATCTCTTGTAGTAACCAACATCACCAAGGAAACTCCTGAAATCCTTCTACTTAACTAGTGTGGGAAGTGTGTTGATAACTTCAATTTTTGTGGGGTCAACCTGAATTCCAAAAGATGAGAGGTAGTGGCCCAGGATAACTCCCTCCTCCATCATTATATAACACTTCTCACTGTTAAGAGAGAGGTTGTAATCTTGAAATCTCTTAAGAACCTTCTCCAAGTTATCTTGTGCTCCTTCAAATGTGGTTCCATGAGTGGTGAAGTCATCCATATAAATTTCAACACAGTCAACAGCAATGTCAGAGAAAATACCTAGCACCACTCTCTAGAAAGTAGCAGGTGCATTGCACAACCTAACTGGAAAGACTGAATAAGAAAATGTTCCCTAGGGATAGGTAAATGTTGTCTTATCCCAGTCTTCTAGTGATATTTGTATCTGGTTATACCCACTAAAGCCATCTAGAAATGAAAAATATTTTTTTCCAGCAAGATTATCAAGCACCCAGTCAATGAAAGGTAGTGGAAAGTGATCCTTCTTAGTGGCTTTGTTAAGCTCTCTATAGTCAACATAGACTCTCCATTTTCCCTCTTCTTTGGAACAATTACAAGAGGAGAAACCCACTGACTGTCAGAGATAGGATAAATGAAACCAGCACTAAGGAGCTTCTGCAACTCAGTCTTCACTATGTCTCTCAAAGAAGGATTGATTCTCGTTTGAGCTTGCCTCACTAGCTCGTATTCAGGGCTTATATAGATTTAGTGAGTGAAAAGTTTATGGTCTAATCCTTTCATATTAGTATAGTCCCATGAAAAGGCTTGTTGACTTTCTTGTAAAAGCTTGAGAAGACTAGACATCTAAGATTCAATGAGGTTCTTATTAACATTCAACTCCTTTCCTAAAGAAATTTCAACTCTTTTGAATTTTTATAGCATTTGGACTTCTGCTATGGATGGAGACTTTATCTCATTGGGTAGTAAGGTGTGGAGATAATCAGGTGCCGGAGGAAGCTGAGATGTGGTTTGCTTAGGCATTATTGTTTGAAGGGAATAATTAAGATCATCAAAAGATGATTCCTCAGAACCATACTGATTGGTACTAATTTTTTCTAGTATATCATCTTCTTCTTGTGATACCATGAATGGATTTCTATCAATATCCATCAATTTTTGCATAGATTTTGCTTCAAGGGAAGCATCACCTAAATCTGGCTAGACAACCTAATCAAGTTCACTTTGGGGTTTTGTTGGAGAATATAGAGTTAACCACTTGGTATTTATCCCATTTGATATGGTCATTTTTTATGAGTGGCATGTAATGCAAGCATTAGTCGTGGCTAGCCAAGGCCATCTTAAGATTAATGGGTATCCTCCTATGGTGTCTTTGGGTGACAAGAATATGAAATCCAAAGGGTAATCTAAAGAATCCAATGTAACGACAATATCTTCAACCATACCATCTGGCTTGACTATGGAATTAATAGCTAACTACAATATTGTAGGTGTATCCCGCAAACTAATGATATTGAGCTTTAGCAGAAATTCCCTATTCATAACATTGATTGATGCTCTCAAGTCAATTAGGACATTCTGAATTTGGGTACCATTAATATGGATGGTGACCACTAGGCTTCCTGGGTCAGAATACTTAGGCATTACAACTTTTCTTAGCATGAGATCAGTGAGCTAGCCTAAGACATGGACAATATCAGGGTCTTTTTTCTTCCTTCCAAGCTGTTTGATACAGACCTCTTTAATTAATTTGGTATAGACTAGAATTTCTTTAAGGGCATCCAACATGGGAATTCACACTATCATTTTCTTGAGATGATCAATTAAATTAGTTGCTACAATATTTTATTTTGGAGGAACTGCTTGAGACAATCTTTGTAGATAAGGAGGATTTTTAGGCACTAGTGTAGTTTGAACAATAGGTGAAACATCAGTAGGTTGGTTCACAAGTATGTCCTTAGCATCAACAAATTTGGTTATTATTGGATTCTTGGGTGCAGGAAATGTAGTTCCTGATCTAAGATGGATATCATTTACTTGTAAAGAATAAGCTTGCTACTTTTTATTAGGATTTGGAGTTGGCTGAGCAGGAAGTTGAGTTCACTTTTGAGGGCTACTATTGGCTATAGGCAGTGGTGGCATAATAGCTTGTTGCTAAGGTGGAGGCATTATTTCTTGTTGCTGACTAGACTGATTGGGTCCCTACTAAGGTTGTGGTTGCTAGTTACCATGAGGTGGTCATTGGCTATTCTATTATGGCTATTGATAGGAGTTATACTGTTGTTGGTATGGGTTAAATGGTTGTTGTTTCTGATAAGCTTAGTTATAGTGTGGATGTTGGTTGGACCAGTTATAATTCCAATTCTGACCTTGAGGAGAATAATTTTGGGGGTTATGGTTTGGCCATTAACTACTATTATTATTATAACCAAAATTATTCAGTGGGTTTGGAGGCATACCTTGTCTTTGAGCCCATGGACGTCTTTGAGAAACATAGAAAACTTCTCCATTTTCCTCATCTATGGCTTTAAACTTAGTGGGCATTAGATTGATGTCCACAGATGGAACCATTTTGCATTTACAATTTCTTTTCTTTTCTCTGCAATGAGAACGGAACTCGGCCATCATAGAATGTGACTCTTCCATCTTCCTCCTCACCTGCATACTATCTAGCTGACTGGCAACATCATTAATGATGTCCTTCTTGAAGTCAGGCAGCAAATTAGACAGCTCCATTTTGGATACTCCTAAACCACCATTGGACCTATGTGGTAGGTCTCTAAGTCCCCTACCCTTCTTCACAATGGCCCTTGAATAATTTATACATATATTCTCTATGTCAGTCCAACCTTTATGTGTGATATCTCCTCCTGCCATCAGGTCTAGAGCCTCAGTACTTCTATCATTCACACCCTTTAAGAAAAGGTGTTTCTGAGATGCCTCATTTAGCTAGTGATGTGTATTACACTGTAGGTTGAACATGAATCTTGATACATAATCCTCCAAGGTTTCATCCTCCTTCTGAGACATTTTAAATATGTCATCACCTTTCAAAGCTTGACCCCTATAGTATTCTTTATACTTTAAAAGAAATAGATTGCACATGGCATTCCATTTTGCTACAAAATTAGTGCCCAACCCCATGAACCATCTTAAGGCAGCCTCTTTTAGAGTTGATGGAAATGACTTCAGCTTGTGTCCATCAGTGGTATAGTCATAACTCTGGCAAAGAATGTCAAACTTAAAGAGGAAGGTCTTAGGGTCTTCTGTAAGGAGGCCATAGAATTTGGGAAGAGCAATAGTAGTTATGTTCTTCAAATTTTGGTTACCTTACTGAGGAGGGATAGGAAAAGGAAAGAGAGCCTAAGCATCTATTTGAGGAGGAGGACCTAGTGGTGGTGGCTGATATATAATAAGAGCAAGTAGGTTGTCTTGGTATTCAGGCTCAACAAATAGGTCATTCAAATGCAGTGATTCCTCAGATGATGAAGAGGATATGTGTTCCTGAGCATCAGAAAATGGATTTTCAAAAGGTTCTTCTTCTTCGTTCTCTCTTTGGGGTTCTTCAACTTGAGGATTAAATATATCAAATTGGTCCTCTTGGTAGTTACGGGGAAAAAATCTCCCAAGGTGATCTCTCCTTCTATGCATAAAATGCTTACTTAAGACTAAGTGCTAGATTAGGATTGAGAATCCAACTACAAGGATAATTTTTAATTAACACCATCCCCAGTAGTGGCACCAAAAATGCTTGGCCAAATAATAGTATCAGAATCTAGAGCAATGGACTACCTATTTTAGGATTGGACACTCCAAATGATTTCTAAATGGATTATTCGGTCTCATTTAATTATCAACTAGGGATGTAAACTTGGAATGGCATTTTCAAAGTGTATGCTTCAAACCTTCTCATTCTAAGACTATCTATGGAATTCAAATGCTTATGCTTCAGGAAAACTATGCTAAAACTCGTAAATAAATTTATTCTAACAAAGCAGGGAATTGCAGCTAGGAATTACTCCAACTAAGTGTGCTGTAGGAATAGGATACTAATTCTATTATTAGTAGCTATAGGAACAATAGAGTTCTAACTACTTAGAAATAAACAAGAAGATGAACTCTACGCTAATAGAACAATTTAGTCATCAAGTTGGCCCCCTTGAATGAGTGAATAGGAAATATAATCAAGATGAAAGATATAAACTTGAACTGAACATTCTATTCATCCATAACAAAATTATTACACTTGATTGAAAATAGTATGCAAGAGTTATGTTATAGAAACTAGTTCATTCGACTAATTGCAAAATAGTCACGACAGTCGATTATTTAAAGGAAAGCTACAACTATCTCCTAAACCTACAATCACTTCATAAATGAGGATCAATTACAACTCATAAAGTTTCAAAATAGAAACATCATTGACCATGAATAATTTCTAGAAATATAGCGCATTAAGGAAACTAACTGTGCACTGCATCTAACATAAAACATCAATTGACTTGCTTTTGTTGTGAATATTGTGCAATCTACAGTTGGATTTGATCACTCCAGCACCACCATGTTGGTCTTTGAATGTCCACAGTCAACACCTGCAAAACAATCAATGCCTGCACATCAAACCATATACATGTATATCCACATCATTAATACTAGTAAAAGGTGTAAGTCCTAATTAACACTCTTGCAAGTCCTACGGCTATAGGAGGTAACTACCCAAAACATAGCTTAGGCAAGGAAACCTTCATTAACATGTATAGCTACTGCATTTACCATTCTTGTCCATGAATTCAAACAAATATTATGTCTTTAAAGTATCCATATTTACATCTTATGTTCACACACACATATATATAACATATACATAAAAACCATAAGTTCATATGCTTGAAAACCATTAATTCATGTCTATGTGCAATCAAATGTTCTAAAAAGAGGATAAAAAGTACTGAGAAAGATGGCTATCTAGAAGCCCATCAATATATTCTATTTTTATTAGAAACTTCTTAGGAACATTGAACAATCTCATCGCATACACAAGAAGATTTTGTAGGGAAGCCTTAATCAATTGTAGCTTTTTAGCCTATGTAAGGAGGTTTTCTTTTCATCTTGAAATATTTAATTAGAATCTTTAAACTAACTTAGCCCAAAATGAACTAGGAACTTCATTATCACAGAAGGGAGGACCCAGATATGTTGAAGGATGATACCCAATTTTATAGTGAAGGATTTGATCAATCCTCTATCGTCTCCTCTTAGGAATGTTTAAAAAGAAAATATAAATTTTTGGAAAGATTATAATTTGACCAAAAGATATCTGATACAAACCAATAACATTGTTCAAAGTATTCACCTCCAGTATAGATATTTTCCCTATAAGAATGGTATCATAAAAAAATTATTGATGTGATAAAACTTGATATGGAGAAGAATGGGATAAACCTTTTAAATTTACAATCCTAACATTCCTTTGAATAAATATAGCTAAATACTCAACCATCAAAAAAAAAAAGTAAAGGGGAAATAGAGTCCTCTTGTATTAGACCTCTTGAAGAGGAGAAGAAACCAATAGGGGATCCATTGATAATAACTGGAAACTTAGGAGTTGAAATAAGTTGGGTGATAATATTAATGAAAGAGCTATTAAAGACAAAAGTAATTAGCACCTTCAAGAGAAAATTCCAATTTATCCTATTATAAGATTTGAGTAGGTCTATCTTCAAGAAATAGCTATCTTTCTTATTAATAGACAAAGAGTGGAGGTTCTCATCAATAGTCGAGATGGGATCAAGAATTTTTCTCCCATGTATAAAACCATTTTTCTACCTATAAATGACATAAGGGAGACCAATTTCATCTTGAAAACTAGGATATTGGAGAAAATATTATAGATACAATTACATAAACTAATAGTTCAGAAGTCCTAAAATGAACCGGCTCCTAGTTTCTTAGGAATAAGAGCTATTAACATAGCATTAAGCTCTTCTAGAAGAGATCTTGCACTGAAAAAAATATTATTTAGCTTCTATAATATCATTTTCCACAATATCCTAAAAGATTTGAAAGAAGAACAAGGGGAATCCATCAAGCATATGAGCTTTGTTTCCCTCAAAGGAAAAAGTAGCATAAAAGAACTTATTTCCCAAAGTAATTCCTAGAAAGGATTCTATTCATTTCTAGAGAAATATTAAAGGAAGTTTCATTAAGAAGTTTGTATTGAATGTCCACATCAAGATAATGATCATTAGAAAAAAGAGATGATAAATAATTCAATGTGGAAACTAACATAATTTGTTCACTCCTACAAATTCCTACCATTAAAAGTAACAAAGTGAATTTTGTTAGTATTCTTTCTCTTGACAATATTCATGTGGAAACATTTAGTGTTTTGATCCCAAATTTTCCTCTTCTTTTGCAATGTGATAATGCATCTTAGAAATAATAAAGATTTCTTGATTGATAAGATCCCTATGAGCTCCCTAAGTTTGATTTTTTTCTTGATCACTATCAAGCTCCTTCTTAAGCTTATCCTTATTAGCCAAAAATGTTCCTAAAAGAACTTCTATTCCATTTTTAAATATTATATTTAATAGAAACCAATTTTTAAGCCTCATGATACATAGCAATACCCTGAAACTAACATCCCACCAATTTGTAATTTTGAACGGAAGATCGGAATCAAAAGTCTAGATTTTCTCAAATCTGAAAAATAAATAATTCTTTATGGAATATTTATCTATCACTAAAGAGATAGTTCAAAATGATGAGATCTAATATGCACTAAAGAAGATACCCTATAGTCAAAGTAATTCAACCAATTAGGAGACACAAGAGTCCTATCAAGTCTCCCTTGAATAAGGTCATCCCCTATTCTTCTGTTAGACCAAGTAAATGAAGAACCATGCAAGTCTAGGTCAAGAAGCCCCTGCAATTTAATAAATTAAATAAAACCTTTATGAATATCCAAAGCAATTAGAGATCCCCCTTTTGTATCATTACTAAATAATGGATTGTTAAAATCTCTCACAAAAATCCACTTCTTATTTTAATCAGCGATCTAAAGGAATATGAAGAATAGTTTCATGAGTTGTTACTACAAGTCACATTTATTTTCACTTCAAGAACATTAATATACTTAATAATGTGAAAACTAACATGATTTACAATACCCCCCTTAGTGTGACCATGAAGATAAATATCATCGTAAACATGGAAATAGAATCAAATGCATATGCATACTTTTAAGTCTACATACTACTATTTGGATCTTGTTTCACATGATCACCTACATATGAAAACATATCCTACAATCAATTTTAGTGAATTTATCATCATTTGATCATACTTCTAACAAGTTTAATAGTTATAGGATCTCTTAGTTAATTTATCTCCTATATAACTATTTACAATATTGATGATGTTCACATTGTCCACCTGAGCACTTCTAACTAGAGGAATCCAACTCTTCTGCCTCATGATATTGATGATGAAAATAGGAAAACAAATAATTGAGAGAAGGGGGGTAAAAAATTTGTATCCAAACCTCAAAAAATCCATGAACTTAACAAAAATTTATCTTTAAACCTTAGACCTAATAAATTAACAATGAATCAAAAATCTACAACACATCTAGATCACATAAGACCCAAAAAAATTATATGGAAAATCAGTCAGGAGGAAAACTATGGTGGGGATGAACCCATAAGAAGATATACTCTATTAAATGCACTATGCCCTATTAGAAGTATTACAATGGTAATGCACATGCATTTAGGTGCACTAGTTAGAGTTGACTAGTCAAATGCAAAATGAGAATTCTCACTTCATTACAATGATTTGGATAATAGAAAACCACATATCATGAATTGAATAGTAGCATCTCCAACATGTTAGTTTTACTGAGTCAGTTTATGTAATTCTATTTATATGACTTTCTCCAAAATCCTAGTTTTAAGGATGAAATTGGTTCTCCTTGATCTCATTTCTACGTAGAAAAATGGTTTTTTACCTAGGAGACAAATTCTTGATTCCATCTTGAGTGTTCCTGAGAACATCCAATCTTTGTCTATTAATAAGAAAGCTAGCTATTTCTTGAAGCTAGATCTACTCAAAGTTTATGATTTGATAAATTAGAATTTTGTCTTGAAGGTTTTGGCTAATTTTGGCTTTAATTACTCTTTCATTAAGATTATCACCCAGCTTATTTCAACTCCTAGGTTTCTAGTTATTGTTAATGGTTCCCCCATTGGTTTCTTATTCTCTTAAAGAGGTCTTATACAAGGGGACCCTATTTCCCCTTTTAATTTTATTCTGATGTTTGAGTCTTTAGGTAGATTTAATCAAAGGAAGGTTATTATTGAGAATTTAAATTATTTATCACATTCTTCTCCATATCATGTGTGATCACATCAACATTTTTAATGATACCATTCATCTATGGGAAAGTTCTATAGCAGAGGTGAATTCCTTGAAGAATGTTATTGGTTTGTATGAGAGATATTCCATTCAAATTTTTAAGCTTTCCTAAAAGTTCTATTTTATTTTTAAACATGCCTAAGTGGAGACAACAAAGGATTGATAAAATCCTTGACTGTAAAATTGGGTATCCTCCTTCAACATATTTAGGTCTCCCCTTACGTACTAATGAAGTTCCTAGTTCATTCTAGGCTAAATTAATTTAAATATTATAACTAAAGCTTGAAATATAGAAAGAAAACCTCCTTAGCTAGGATGAAAAGGTCCAATTAATTAATACTTCCCCACAAAATCTTCTTTTGTATGTGATGAGATTGTTCAATGTTACAAAGAAGTTTCTAGTGAAAATAGAACATATCCAAAGTAATCATTTATGGACTGCTATAGAAAGATAAAAATAGGTTGCATATTTTTTCCTATGACTATATTTTCCTTTTGAAGTGCCTTCTCAGCTTGTTTATTTGGAAGATTAAGGAATTTAATATGGATCTTCTATCCAAACAATTATGAAAAAGTCTCACAATTGTGAATGAGTGGACCAACTGTATCATCTTAAAATGGAAGCACTTCCATGTTAAGAACATTTTTCTCTTAGAGTAAGTGGTTTGGGGTCATGTCAAGCACCTTGAATAGGTCTTTTCATGGATCTGAAGTTTTCCCTCTGTTCTTCTTATCTCTCCATCTATTTCCAGCCTATTTCTGGTACTTGGGTCTGAGAATTTGAGATCTGTGACCTTAGGGTCAAGGTCAATGTCCTAGGTCAACGTTGACCTCGACCATGACCTAGGGAAGAGTTAACCTCAACCATGACCTTGGGTCCAATTTTCAAGTTCTAGAGGTTTCAAGATGTTGGGCTTCGAAAAGTTTTATTTTCCTGCTTCTGGGTTGGCTATTTTGTATTTTGGAATGGTAAACTCTTAAATTGCCTTTAATCTAGGTCCATTTCTAGGGGTTAAGGTGAATTGGGATTTAATTCTCCAATGTCAGCCTCTCTAAAATTTTGTTCCCTAGATCACTATAAAAGAAAGTCTTCCTCTCTCATTTCAATCCATCTACAATCCACTTTCATGATCAAGCTCTCAAGTGCAAGAAAGAAAGAAAGAGAAAGAAAGAAAGAAATCATTAATTCATCCTCAAGCACTCAATAATTCAAGCATTCAAGCATTCAAGCATTCAAGCATTCAAGCATCCATCAAGGAAATCCATTATTAGCCATTGAAGGATTCGATCTCTTTGGAGCCCCCTTGAAGATTTCTCCATTCACATTCATCCAAGCCTCTTCCTATGCTAAGATCCATTCAAGATTGGTGTTGAAGATATAATGCCATTTATTTGAGACATCCTACATACAATTCTACATTCATTTGGAGAATCCATACTTGTGGATTCAAGGATTTGAATCATCCATAAGGATTTCAACATAAGCAAGGTGAATAGTTTCATTTACTTTGTTTATATATTGAAATTTCAATTACATTTCAAGGTTGATTCCAAATTGGGGTTTGACCAAGGAAATCCCCCATCCAAAAAACAAACACCATTTTTATTGTAGGTATAGGTACAAGACAATGAATTGCAGTTCAGATCTAGATACCCTTTTCGATGAACTTTTAGGATCCGCAAACACAATTTTTGTTGGAGCTATTTTGGGTCAAGGTCAACCTTCAATGGGGGTTAAGATTGTACCCCAGGGTAAGATTGTGCCCCGATTATGAGGTCAAGGTTTACCTAAGTCCAAAAGGAAAAAAATTTCTGGTTTTTCTCTATCTCAACATTTCCAGTCTGGAGCAGATTAGAGAATTCCCTGAAACTATACACAGACATCATAAAATCATCTTTTCTAGATTTACCCTATTTTGAGGTTAGTATTTGTCTTCTATGCATTTAAGATTTCAAGCACATAATTCCTATAGAAAATTATAGGATTTTCTCCTTTCTTCATATTCTCCATAGTTTGATTCATTTGTGAATTGATCACTTATTTGTGATTAATCAATTTGTATCTCTTCTTTTGATAATTTGGATTACGGATAGATCCTATATTCCCTCACATATCATATTCCTCATACATCCCCCTCTTACATTATTATTACATAATACATTTAGGTGAACTTGACACACATGCCCTCTTTTCTTTTGTGGAATTTGATGCCCTATTGTGTTTGTGGTGTTAGATTTCCCTTTATATTATATTTTTTTTTTAGATTTGTCTTTTATGTTAAATCTTGCATGCTTATAAAATTACATTTCTTGCATTTATATTTCAAAAATACAAAAAACTTGCAAAATCTCTTTAAAATACAAAAATATTCATTTGTTCATGCTTTATGTTTTCTTAGTTTAGTTCATTTGCATTTCATTGGTATATGAGCTTTACTACCTCTAGTCCTACTTATAATATTTTGGCTAGAAGAAGTCATAGAATTATGGGTGCTTTTGATCCTGATTCTTCCTCTCATTTCCTTAGGATCCTAAATGACAATTTGATTATTCATGATTCCAATCCTATTATGGAGCAAAATTCTTCTCACTCATCTCATTATGAGGATGATGCTTTAAGAGTTCCTCTTGAATAAGTCCAAAAATTTTCAATTGAACTTGATAAAATGGGTAATTGGCTTATTCAAGAAAACCATAATGAATGTTCTATTCAAGCTATAGAGGCTCTTAAGAAAGTTCTTTGTGATAGTGATCATTAATCTCTTGCATGGCATTACTCACCTTGTGCATTCAAATGTTAAACCTTTAGCTCAAGAAGCTCAATATTTAGGGTTGATTCCTCATGTTACTAGTATAGAACCCTCTTCCATTCCTTTACCTAGTATTCCTACTTATACCCCTTCTTTGGTGACTGTGACGGATCCCTCTATTCCTATGAGTGTTCCTCTCATGTCCCTTCCTACATCACAAACTTCTTATCATAATGCTCTTTTTACTTATTCTAATCCTCTTCCAACTGTAGTTCCAAGTGTTCCTCTAGTTGTGTCTTCGATTCCTACAACTTCACATACTTTACCTAGTATTTCTAATGTTTCTATTCCTCCTATTTATTCCAATGATTCAACAATAATCAATTTGGCTCAAACCGTGTCATCTTTACAACAACAACTTGCATCCTTGACTCAAAACAAGTTTAGAATTCCTACATGTGACATGGGAAGTCTTTTTTCGCTAGACATTATTTGTACTCCCATTTCTCAGTAAGCCGATATGCCTCATCTTGAGAATTACAATGGTAAGGGAGACCTTGTTCATCATGTTAAAACATTTTAAATCCTTTGTAGTGATTATGTTCATGACCATAGGATTTTAGCCAAGTTGTTTTCTAGAAATTTTTGTGACAAGGCCTTACAATGGTATTGTTCCTTGCCTCCTTATTCTATTGACTCATTTCCAAACCTTGCTAATTCTTTTATTCAATAATTTCAAAATAACATTGGCCCACAAGTGTCTTTGACTAATTTCATGCATTGTAAACAAAGTCCTAAGGAAAAATTGATTGAATTTATTGGTAGATTTAAGCATTTACATGCTCATATTTCCTATCCTATCCCTGATATTGATATTCAACATATGTTTATTTCAAATTTAAAAGAGGATATTAGAGATAACATTTTGCTTATTGAATTTACCTCTTTTCAACAACTTTTTGCATTGCTTCATCATTATCAATTACAAGTGAGTTAATTTGAGAGAAACACTCCAATGGCTCTTGTTCCAGTTGATAAGAGTGATGTTGCTCCTCACCCAAACAAATTTTATAAATTCAACAACTATGTCAAGATAAACAAACAAGCGAATGCAGTCGCTAATCAAGTTGTTGTTGCATCTCACAATGCCACTTCTGCATCCACTACTTTTTGATTAAATCATACATTTACTCCTCTCTCTAAATCTTTACATTCTATTGTGAATGTATTGCTAACTACTAATATGATTACTTTACCTCCTATTCAAACTCTTTTACCTGCTACAATAGCATCCAAATCTTTTGATCCTAAAGCTTTTTCTCAATATCATCATCAAAATAGTCATGATACTGAGAAATGTTATTCTTTAAAACATAAGGTTCAAGACTTAATTTTTGACAATCTTAAAGGTAGCAGGAAAAAAATTGTCTCTCCTCCTAATCAAAATATTCAAATTTATACGAATCCTTTACCTACACATGATACTAATACCATTGCTCAGCCATCTTCTATGGATATTGTTTATGATTCAAAGATGGATGATCTTAATCACATTGTTAATCAAGTGGAGCATGTTGTTATAACTATATCTCCACCTCATCTTCAATCTCAAGTTCTATCTCAACTTCAACCAAAACCGCATCCCAAACTAAAAATTCAACCTAAACCTAGAAGGCAACCTAAGAATAAAAGACCTCATGAACTTTTTATTAACTTTGATGATTCTGAGACTATTAAAGCTCCTGATGGTCCTCTTTACATTTATGCTAGGATTTCTCAGATACCTACCCATGGTTGTCTTTTTTATCCTACATCCTTAGTCAATGTTATTTTTGAAGAAAATCTTTTTATGAAAAACTTACAATGTGATTCTTATGATACATCGGATGTGTGGATTCAAACTTGTAATGGTTTTCTTTATCCATCATTTGGTTCTATTAAGTTACCTTTTACAATTTTTGGTAAGGTTGTGGATACTACCTTTATTGTTGTTCCAACTTCCAATCAGTTTGAAGTTAAGTTAGGTTTTCCTTGGTTGAATGCCATGAATGTCATTGCTTCTCCTATCCATAAGTGTCTTAAATTCATTCATGATGAAGAAGTGAAGATAATTACTCATAGATTATATCAACATTCTAGGACTAGGGATTGTGCTACCTTTGACTTCATTTGGCCTTCATTACCTAATTTGTGTCCTTCTTGACCTAATAATCTCTTCCACTCATATCAAGCCTATAAGCATTGTAAGATTCTTGAATTAAGCATACCTCCGATGGATCTTACTTGTGGTCTTTTTCCTACACCTTCCATACCTCCTTTATCTATGGCTTCTACATCTATTAATCAAGTTCCTAGTGTTTCTTGTCAGTTTGTTGTGAATCCTAGTAATCCTCCTATATAATATAAAATAGTGTATGGGGTCCTAGAACAATGGTTTCACATAAAAGAGACCCCAAAGGCAATATTTTACACATACATTTGAATTGTAAGGGATGTAAATCTGGAAAATACTTGAAATTCGATAAAGTAAGATACACACCTCATGATGAAATTAATTTGAAAATACCTATTTTCTGGTGCCTGTGTACATTTTTGGGCAATTCTACAACCTGTCCCGAACTACAAATGTAGAGATGAAGAAAATCCAAAAATCTTTTATCTTTTTGATGGTAGGTAGTCTTTGACCCTCATAAAAGGTCAAAGGATACATTCTTTATTTGAAGGTCAATTCTAACTTTGTTTGTAAATATTGCAAGTTCACCGAAAAGGGTATCCAAATCTACTCTCAAATCTAAAATTCTGCACCTGTACCTGCAAAAAAAAAAGGATTTTTGTTGTTTGTTTGAGGGGTTTTCCTTGGTCAAACCCCAGTTTGGAATTAACGTTAATATTGAAATTGAAATGGAGAATGCTAGCAAGTAGTAGAAGTAGATATAACAATGAAGCTATGATATTCAATATATGTGTAAATTGTATTTGAAATGTAATCAAATATGTTAATATGAAAGCTTGAACATAACATCAATAAATGTAAATCAAACCTCCATGATTGTATGCTTGGAATCCACCTTGAGGGAAGAATGAAATGGATCTTGAAGATAAAAAAAAGGATCTATTAGGAATGAATGCTGGATGTTGGCAACCATTCTGTAGCAGTTGTTGTTGCATTCATGACTATGATTGTCATTGATGTCAACACAGTGATCTTCTGGAGACTAGCAGAGAAGCAGACAATGTTTTGATTAGCACACATGGGATATTGTAGTTGGAGCTATGTGATGTTGAAGTTATATTCTTTGATATGTTATTTCTCTATGGTTAAGAGTGCAAACAATAATTCATTTATTCATAGAAGTTATAAGCATTTTGGTGGAAGCAGTATTCAGGCAGTGTTCCTGAGTAGCGGTTTGTGGAAATCGGATGATATCTCCTAATTGGGATGGAATCTGGTTTTGCGCAGTTAAAGGGAAGGTTGAGAAACATTGATAGTGATGTGGTTCATAATGAAAACTTTGAGGTCACACGAGTGAAGAGTTATTATATCTGGAAGCTGACAGTTTGGTGTAATTTTGATGTAGTGTATGGAAACTTTTATTTTGTATTTGTGTGCCGACTCATTTGTAATTATTTGAGTGTGGTATAAAGGAAGGAATGTTTTTCTTTATTGGAGATAGTAGTAGTGGTAGTAATGTGAAAGAAGTGTGAGCATGGTATGGTTGAATGCGAATATAAGCATGAAGTGAAGAAAAGAGCTAATGAAGTTGTGAAAGTGAAATTGTGAAGGAAGACATGCAAAGTACAAAGATCTGGAATTAAGATCTAGTGTAGCAATGAGTGCGGTTTGGCATAGTGAGGAGGTAAAATATTTCATATTATTCTACTGAATAATATTAAGGTCATTTGGATAGTGTGTTCAATGATCTTACCCTGAAGCTGTTTGGATAGTGGGTCCTTCTATCTTCCATAATTCCTAACAGGGTTAGAATCTTTTAATAGGGATTCAAAATCTCATAAAAAGGATTCATATGTACTGAATGTATTTCATAAGACTCCTAACATAGTACATCCTTTCACAAGGAATATTTATATTAGTGCATCTTTTGTGGGCATCATTCCCACTAGGGTTTACTCTTTGATCAAGAGGTTCCCTAGTAAACATATCTTGTGTTATTGTGTCATTGTGTATGAATATCTTTCTATGGTTGGTAATTAAATTGCTTACATGGTTAAATGTTGTTGAAGTTGATAAAGGTTATAATTATTTGATAACTGATTCACCCCCCCTTCTTAGTTATGTTGGTGGACTTTACTTTCTAACAATTGGTATCAGAGTAGCAACTCCTTGAAAGGAAAGTTTAACAACTTAAGGAGATCCATGGAAAATTTTAGGAAAGAAAGCCCTAAGTTTGATGGAGTAAATTTTGATAGCTAGAAGGAAAAGATGAAGACACATCTACTATATTTAGGACCATGTTATTGGTTGATTTTAAAGAATGAGAAGACTATCATTGGAGAAGATAATCTTGAGATAGGATCTAAAGATGAGCTGGATCTATTCATGTGTAACATGCTTGCAAGAGAAGCACTTTTGAGAGCACTTCTGGAGAATGAATACAGCTAGGTAAAATGTTTAACAAAAGCCCATGAAATTTGGAAGGCTTTACACTCTACTTTTGAAGGTGATGAACATGCAAAGAAAGCTAGATTACATAATTGGATATGTGCATTTGGAGATATAAGAATGATGGAAGATGAATCTGTTAGAAGCTATATTGGTAGAATGTCAGAAATTGTTGCAGGAATAAAAGCTTGTGGAGGAACAAAGATAGAGAATGAAGTGATATGGAAAATTCTAAAGACATTGACTCTTGTATTTAAGCAGACAACACAGATGATTGAACAAGTTATACCTTGTACTACAAACTTTACAAGAGAGACTCTTCTAGGAAGATTGGAAGGAGCAGAAATGAACCTAAGGGTATCAGGAGACTTACCTAGAATGGAGACAGCATTTAGTGCTTTTAGTATTCATCCTACTTTGTGAAGAAGTACTAGTGTGAGTGGAGATTATGCCAGCAGCAACAGATCTAGAAATGAAGAAGATAAGAAGATTGAAGAAGGTATTGCCTTGCTTGTGAAAAGAGAACCAGATGATATGAAATTTTTTAAATGTTGGACTTATCAAGAATATGGTCATTTTGCATCTAAGTTTCCTAAGAGAGTTAAGAAGTATAGAAATCATTTCAAGCCTAGAAGATCTAAGGAATTTTATTATGCTAATGATGAAGATCTTGAAGCTAGTATAGAAAGAACTTTGAGTGAAAGTGATACTGAGATTAATGATGAAATAGGATTTATAGAAATTAAAGAAGAGAATTCTAAATCTGATGTTAAGGAAGAAAAAACATTAGTTTCCCAAGTTGAAAAGAAGGTTGATTGGATTATAGATAGTGGTTGTTCACACCATATGACTGGTGATATGAAGAAGTTCATAAAGTTTAACAATTATGATGGAGAAATTGTTAGAGTTGGTAACAATGCACCTTGTTTGATTAAAGGTATATGATCTATTACTCTTGATGGAAAGACTAATACTGATGATATTTACTTTGTTGATGGATTGAAACATAATCTTTTGAGTGTTGGACAGTTAGTGGATAAGGGATATCAAGTTTGGTTTACTATGAAAACTTGTGTGATAAAGGATAAAGATGGAAATCTGACTAGAACCTGATCTAGAACTAGAGGTAATGTATTTCAGTTGAATCCTATTGAGATGACATGTTTGATTACTAAAATTGATGACAGTTGGTTATGGCATAGAAGGTTTTGTCATATAAACTTTGATAACATTGTGAAAGTGAGTACTACACTTGCAGTAAGGGATTTGCCTAAAATTATGAAGCCTACTAACATGATTTGCAAAGAATGTGTGATGGCTAAGCAAAAGAGAAGTTCATTTCCTAGTAAGAAGTTCACATCGGCAGAGAAGTTGGAGATTGTTCATACAAACTTGAGCAGTCCTACCAGGACTAGAGGATTCTATGGAGAAAGGTATTTTATGATTCTTGTTGATGATTTTACAAGAATGATGTGGATTGCATTTCTGAAAGAAAAATTTGAAGCATTTGATAAGTTTAAGATCATTAAGAATAAAGTTGAGAATGAATTTGGAATGAAGATTAAATGTTTGAGATTTGATAGAGGTGGAGAATTTACTTCTAGAGAGTTTAACACTTTTTGTGAAGTGAATGGTATTAAGAGATAGTTTTCAGCCCCTAAAACACCTGAACAAAATGGTATTGCAAAAAGAAGAAATAGGTCAGTGACTGAAGCAACAAGAGCTATGTTATTTGAGAATGATTTGGCGAAGACATTTTGGAGAGAAGCAATGAATACAACAGTATATACAATGAACAAAGTACAAATCAGAGCATACACAAACAAGACACCTTATGAATTATGGTTTGGACATGCACCGTCAGTTAAGTATTTTAGAATTTTTGGAAGCAAATGTTATATAAAGAGCATGATGATATTGGAAAGTTTGATCCTAGAAGTGATGAAGGTATTTTTCTTGGATATTCTTTGAAAAGAAAAGCATATAGATGTTGCAATAAGAGAACTAAAACTATTGTTGAAAGCACAAATGTTAAAGTTGATGAGAAGTTTAAAATTTAGGAAAGAATACTTGATTATGAATCTGATGAAGAAGCTCATCCTCAGCCTAACATTGAAACTTTTGAATTATTCTATGAGACTGACAGTGAATTATCGAA
Source organism: Chamaecyparis obtusa (assembly GCA_027943335.1). NCBI lineage: Eukaryota > Viridiplantae > Streptophyta > Pinopsida > Cupressales > Cupressaceae > Chamaecyparis > Chamaecyparis obtusa. The sequence continues at coordinate 311,116 of BSBK01003764.1, forward strand.
TGAGAGTCTTGCAGAAGAAACCAGAGAGGAATCTAGAGAAGAATCTATATTTGAAGCAAGATCTATAACTATGACACTAAACAGGTATATATGAAGACATCATCATGTTGAAGAAGTGATTGGAAGTTTGGATAGAGGATTTCTGACTTAGAATAAGGTACATTTATGTTTGATTTCTTAGATTGAACCTAAATCTACTAGTGAAGCTTGTGAAGATGAACATTGGATTAATGCTATGAAAGAAGAACTAGATCAAACTAAAAAGAACAAGACATGGGAATTGGTCCCTGTACCTAAAGACAAGAATGTGCTTGGAACTAAATGGGTATTCAGATACAAGATGAATGAACAAGGAGAAGTAGTAAGAAACAAAACAAGATTAGTTTGTAAAGGATACTCGCAGAAAGAAGGAATTGACTATGAAGAAACTTTTACACCTGTGGCAAGAATTAAAGCAGTAAGAATGTTCTTGGCCTATGCATCTTTTAAGAAATTCAAAGTGTATTAGATGCATGTGAAGTCAACATTTCTGAATGGAGCATTGGAAGAAGTCTACATTGAGCAGCCTGAAGGTTTTCCTTTGACTCAAGAAGGAGATATGGTATGTAAACTAAAAAAAGATTTATATGGACTAAAGCAAGCACCTAGAACTTGGTATGCTAGACTGGATAAGTATTTGTTGAAATTGGGATTTAGTAAAGGAATAACTGATAGCAACATGTACACAAAAGAAATTGAAAATGGTTTGTTGATTATAGTTATTTTTGTTGATGACATTATCTTTAGAGGAGAAGATGAACCTAGTGATAAATTTGCTGATGAAATGAAGACTGAATTTGAAATGAGTATGATTGGTGAGATGAAATACTTTTTGGGATTATAGATAACACAGAACAGTGATGGTATCTTTGTAAGTCAGAAAAATTACTTGAATGATTTGCTAAAAAGATTTGGAATGGAGAGCTGTAAACCAGTTGGAACACCTATGGTTACAGGACATAAACTATCTAGCAAAGATGAAACACCGGTAGTTGAGTAGAAGAAATACAGATCCATGATTAGAGATTTTCAGTACTTAACACATACTAGACCGGATATACAACATTTAGTTGGAATGGTAGCAAGATTTCAAGCTGAACCTAGAGAGTCACATTATGCAACAGTAAAGAGGATACTGAGATATTTAAGAGGTACAATGGACTATGTATTGTGGTATGAAAAATATGATGATTTTACCATATGTGCATATACAAATGCTAATTGGGGAGGTAGTGTTGATGACAAGAAAAGCACTAGTGGTGGAGACTTTTTTATTAGAGGAAGATTAGTCTCTTGGCTAAGCAAGAAGTAGAATTGTATTTCACAGAGTATGTAGCAGCAACAAACCGTTGTAACCAGATAATTTGGATGAAGTAGATGTTGAAGGATATTGGAATTAAGTTTGTTGAGCCTATTTTCATACATTGCAACAACACCAGTATAGTTAGTATGTCTAAGAATCTTGTTTTACATTCTAAGACTAAGCATATAGAGATCAAGTATCATGTTGTAAGAGAGAAAGTTGCTGAAAAAGAAGTTAGACTGGAATACATAAGCACAAAGGAACAGATAGCAAACATATTTACAAAGCCTTTTCCTAAGGATACATTTGAGTATCTGAGAGGTATGCTTGGGGTTATGCCCCAGCCTAATTTTGAGTAATGATGCAATTGGTTGCATCTGTCTAGTAGTATATGAGCCCTATCTTTCTTCTGGATTGGATGTTGGTACTTCCTCTATGGGGCAGTATGTGAGCTGAGTCATGAGGACTCTTGTGAATGTATTTTCTGAATAGTGTCTTTTGACATTGAGTTTTTGTTGACTTAGTGATGGAATTTTTTTCATTGATGTCAATGGGGGAGAAGTGTACATGAAAAACTACTTGTACCATCTGTTGGAGAGAAATGAATAGGATAACGAAGCAAGATTTGAAATATTTGTCAGAGAAATAGTATTGGATTTTTGGAACATTGGTTGTTTTGCATCTATGTTACCATCAATGCCAATGGGGGAGATTGTTAGGAATGAATGCTAGATGTTGGCAGCTATTCTATAGCACTTTTTGTTGCATTCATGACTATGATTGTCATTAATGTCAACACAGTGATCTTCTGGAGACTAGCAGAGAAGCAGACAATGTTTTGATTAGCGTACATGGGATATTGTAGTTGGAGCTATGCGATGTTGAGGTTATATTATTAGATATGTTATTTTTCTATGGTCAAGAGTGTAGAATGTAATTCATTTATTCATAGAAGTTATGAGCATTTTGGTGGAAGTAGTATTTAGGCAGTCTTCCTGAGTGGCGGTTTGTGGAAATCGGATGATATCTCCTAATCAGGATGGAATCTAGTTTTGCATAGTTAAAGGGAAGGTTGAGACACATTGATAGTGATGTGGTTCATAGTGAAAAATTTGACGTTGCACGAGTGAAGAGTTATTATATATGGAAGCTGACAATTTTGTGTAATTTTGATGTAGTGTATGGAAACTTTTATTTTGTATTTGTGTGCCGACTCATTTGTAATTATTTGAGTGTGGTATAAAGGAAGGAATGTTTTTCTTTATTGGAGATAGTAGTAGTGTTAGTAATGTGAAAGAAGTGTGAGCATGGTATGGTTGAATGCGAATGTAAGCATGAAGTGAAGAAAAGAGCTAATGAAGTTGTGAGAGCGAAATTGTGAAGACATGCGAAGTGCAAAGATCTGGAATTGAGATCTGGTGTAGCAGTGAGTGCAATTTGGCATAGTGAGGAGGTAACATATTTCATATTATTCTATGAAATAATATTATGGTCATTTGGACAATGTGTTCAGTGATCTTACCCTGAAGTTATTTGGGCAGTGGGTCCTTCTGTCTTCCATAACTCCTAACAGGGTTAGAATCTTTTAACAAGGATTCAAAATCTCCTAATAGGGATTCATATGTATTGAATGTATTTCATAAGACTCCTAAAAAATTCCATCCTTTCACAAGGAATATTTATCTTAGTTCATCTTTTGTGGGCATCATTCCCACCGGGGTTTACTCTTTGATCAACAGGTTCCCTAGTAAACATATCTTGTGTTATTGTGTCATTGTGTATGAATATTTTTCTATGGTTGGTAATTGCATTGCTTACATGGTTAAATGCTATTTAAGTTGATAAAGGTTATAATTATCTAATAACTGATTCACCCCCCCTCTCAGTTATCTTGGTGGACTTTACTTTCTAACTGTTAGGAATAAGGTGTCTCAACCTTGGATAATTCCTATTCTTATTATTTGTTTTGTAAATGTATTTTTTGCAAATAATGTAATTAAGTGTGAGTGTACATGTCTAGTTGGCATGTTGATGTGTCACTCCACTTGATGTGTCGGCATCTTGTGCATAAGGAGATCATGACTGAAACGGTCATGACGGATTCCTATGATGCGTAAGAACTATTTAAGGAATGTGCTATGACAGATGTAAGAGCATCTTATGACTTCGGCCTATTTGGGTGCCCAAGAAGAAGTGGTTGGTGTGTGTAAGAGAATATGCCAAAAATAGGTTGGTATGATAGATTCTCTTACACTTCTCTTGTGACCATTATTTTTGGCAGATTCTATAAAAAGCTGTCATAGTCTATTCTAGGGATGGATGCCTATTCTTGGGATTGCATGTAACAACTATGTACATGTGGCTTTGTGCATGGGTCTTGGTGGTTGTGCCTATTTTTTGGGTCCTGAGGAGTCTATATATATGATGTTGCTTCTATGGGAGAGATATAACAAAATTTAAGTCTTGTTGGCTTTGTCTCTCATTTCCTGAAAGAACTTGCATTGCAAGTGTATTGTAACCTTTGTGTTGAAGATAATACATTGTGCAGGTTTTGGAGTGCTGGGGTTTTTTACCGAAAGGTTTTCCCCAGGGTATATCATTGTGTCATTCTCTATTTTTATGTATGCATTGTATGTGGTTGCAATATCTTTGTTAAAGTAGTTAACGAATTTGAAATTGTAAGGATTTATAAGAATTTGCACAATACTCTCCTATAGAGATTAGCGTAGGAAGTTGTTTTCGCACCTGAGTTTCCTTACAAGTGGTATCAGAGCTTGATCAAATTTTGATCCTAGTTGTTGGGTAGGGTTTTTTGAGCTAATCTCAAATTTGAGTGGGAGTTTTTTGCAGAGCATTCTGAATCTTATTTACAAATTGAGATGGCAAGTTCATCATATGGAAGAATGGAGGTGGAGAAATTTAATGGCACTAATTTCGAGTTGTGGAAACTCAAGATGGAAGACATGTTGGAAGATCATGACCTATGGGAAGTGACTTCAAGTGCTACAAGACCAGCAACTATAGCTCAAGAAGATTGGGATATCAAAGACCGTAAAGCTAAGGGTCTCATAAGACTCTATTTAACCGATGTAGTTCTTCTGAATGTTCTAGATGAGAAAACCACAAATAGTTTGTGGGAAAGACTTGCGGCCATGTATCAGGCCAAATCTCTAGTGAATAAGTTGTTCCTAAGGAAGAAGTTGTACTCTCTACAAATGGAGGAAGGTGGATCCTTAACAGATCATTTAAATGCATTTAATCTGCTGGCTGCACAATTGACATCAGCTAGTGTCAAGTTAGAGGAGGAGGATCGTTGCTACACACTTTTGTGTTCTTTACCAGATTCATGGGACCATCTTGTGATGGCTCTTGGAAGCACTTTAGTCACCTTCAAGATGGATGATGTGGTGTCTTCACTACTATTAGAGGAGATGTGGAGAAAGGCTTCCATTTCAAAAAAAGAAGCCCTTGTTGTTCATGGGAGATCCACTGAAAGAGGGAAGAAAAATGACAATAAGTCTGACAATAAGGGTAGATCCAAATCCCGTGGGAGGTCAAAGAATTCTAATAAGTCCAAGGCAAAATGTTGGAACTGTGATAAATCTGGGCACTTTCGTAAAGACTGCAAAGAGCTGAAGAAGAAGAAGAAAGGTTCAGATTCAGCTTCAGAAAGATCTCAAGAAGATGGCGATGCATTCATCGCAGCTTTGGCAGCCCATGCATATGATGATGTGTGGTTGGTTGACTCAGGTGCATCTTTTCACATGACCTCTCATCGAAACTGGTTCTCAAAATATGAAGAGTTCGATGGTGGAAAGGTGTACTTGGGTGATGATTCTCACCTAAAGATAGTTGGACGTGGAAGGGTCACTATCAAATTTCCTGATGGATGAGTAAAGGGAATCAACACAGTTATGCACATTCCAGGTTTGGCATGAAACCTATTATCTGTAAGTATGCTGAATGATGTAGGTGTGCAAGTTGTTTTTTTGAAAGAAGGATGCAAGATGATGAGAGGATTGATAGTGCTTGCAAGGGGTAATAGGAGAGGTACCTTATTTTAGCTAGATGCATGTATTCCTCTATGTAATAGTTCTTCATCCTCACCATCTGAACAAGTAGTGAAGAAGTCTGTGGCTATTGGTTCCGATGGTAGTGCAAATACTTTGGAAGGTAAGCTTCCTACAGAAAAGACAATGTTGTGGCATATGATATTTGGCCACATTGGTGAAAAGGGTCTCAGAACCCTGAAAAATAAAAATCTCATTGAGGGGTTAAATGATTGCAATCTTGAGTTTGACTTCTACAAACATTGTGTCTATGGTAAACAAAATCATGTTTAGTTTTACTCTAGTTCTCACAAATCTTCTGATATTTTGGATCTTATTCATTCTGATGTATTTGGTCTTGTAAAAGTTCCTTCAATCTCCAAGTCTATATTTTTTGTATCTTTCATAGATGATTACAGTAGAAGGACATGGATTTATTTCCTTAAAAGTAAGACACAAGTCTTTAGTCAGTTCAAGGAATTTAAAGCTCTTGTAGAGAATCAGACTAGTAAGAAGATTAAGTGTGTGAGAACTGACAATGGTGGTGAGTTTTGCTCAGCAGAGTTTGAATAGTTTTGTAAAGAACAAGGTATCAAGAGGCATAAGACAACACCTTATACCTCACAACAAAATGGAGTTGCAGAGAGAATGAATAGGACACTGATGGAGAAGGCTAGGAGTATGCTTAGTGGAGCTGGTTTAGAACAAAGGTTTTGGGCTAAAGCTATGGCCACTGCTTGCTATCTGGTTAACAGATCTCCTACATCAGCCCTTGTTGGTAAGACACCCATGGAGGTGTGGTCTGGTAAGAAGCCTTCAATTAGACATCTTCATGTTTTTGGTTGTGAAGCTTATGCACATGTTCCAAAGGAGAAAAGATCTAAGTTGGAAAACAAAGCCGTTAAATGTATTTTCATCAGATATAGTGCTAGTGTGAAAGGATACAAGCTTTGGGATCCTGTGACTAGTAAGGTGTTGTATAGTAGAAATTTTATTTTTAGAGAGCTAACATCTTCTCCTATTGTGCTACAACTAGATGAAAAAGAAAAGGAAAAAGATGTTGTTTAGTTGCCTCCTACCCCTGAGAAGACTGAATAGAGAGACCATGTTGGGCCTAATGATGAGGAGAGCTCTAGCAGCTCTGATAGTTCAGAAGAAGAGGAAGAACAACCTCAACCACAGCCCTTGAAGAGATCCATGAGAGAAAGAAAGAAACCAGAAAGGTTTGGTTATTCTATGTTAGATTCTAGTTGTGCCTTTGCTTTGATTACTAACACTGATGAGCCTAGATCTGTGAAAGAGGCTTTGGGCATGGAAGATTCAAGTTCTTGGATTGAGGCTATGGATGATGAGATGGCTTCATTGGAGAAAAACAAAACTTGGGACCTTGTACCTTTGCCTAAAGGGATAAAATTTGTTGGTTGTAAATGGGTGTTCAAGAATAAATTTTGTGCAGATGGCAGTGTTGAAAGGTATAAAGCTAGATTGGTGGCAAAGGGGTATTCATAGGTAGAGGGAATAGATTATGGTGAAATATTCTCTCCTGTTGCAAAGTTGACATCCATTAGATTTCTATTATCTCTTGCTGCATCATATGATTTAGAGATAGAACAGATGGATGTGAAGACAACTTTCCTTCATGGTGATTTGGAGGAAGAGATTTATATGTCACAGCCTGAGCACTACATTGTTAAAGGTAAAGAATCCTTAGTTTGCAGATTAAAGAAATCTCTATATGGTTTGAAGCAATCTCCTAGGATGTGGTACCTTAAGTTTGATGCCTTTGTGTTGTCAATTGGATTTGTAAGATCAAAATCAGATCATTGTGTTTATTTCAGAGTTGAAAATGATCGCCTTCTCATTGTTGCATTATATGTTGATGATATGTTGCTATTTGGGAAGGGTAAGGGTATGATTTCTGATTTTAAATCTCAGTTGTTAGCACAGTTTGAGATGAAAGATCTTGGGGCAGCTAGGTACATCTTGGGTATGGAAATTAGTAGAGACAAGTCTAACAGAAAACTTTGGTTGAGTCAGAGTAAGTATGTGAAGTTTGTGTTGGACAAGTTTAGCATGGCAGATTGTAGACCACTATGTGTTCCTATTTCTGTGGGAACAAAGTTATCTGTAGATGATTGTCCAAAATCTCCTAGTGAGGTGGAGGACATGAGTAGAGTACCTTATGCTAGTGTAGTTGGCAGTCTTATGTATGCTATGGTTTGTACTAGACCAGACATTGCCCAAGCAGTGGGAGTCCTGAGTCGATTTATGGCTAATCCTGGATGGGTACATTGGGATGTAGTTAAGCGAGTATTCAGATATTTGAGGGGTACATCAGATTACTCCATATGTTATCATGGTAACTCTTCTGGATCTCTACATTTAGTTTGTATTCATGGGTTTGTGGATTCAGATTGGGCAGGTGATATTGACAGTAGGAGATCCACCAGTGCTTATGTGTTCACTATGTTTGGTGGTGCCATCAGTTGGATGAGCAAGCGACAACCTGTGGTTGCTTTGTCCACTACAGAAGCTGAGTACATAGCTACTACTCATTCTTGTAAAGAAGCCATTTGGCTTAGAAGATTATGTTTTGATGTTGGTGTTGATGCAGAATAGATTATTATTTGGTGTGATAGTTAGAGCGCTATTTTCCTTACAAAGAATCCAACTTTCCATGCTAGAACGAAGCACATTGATGTGCAGTTTCACTTTATGAGAGATATGGTGGAAGATGGAAAGGTAAATTTGGTGAAGGTAGATATTGTGAAGAATGTTGCAAATGCATTAATGAAACCAGTGGGCACTGAGAAGTTCAGATGGTGTTCAGAGTCTATGGGCCTTTTGGCCTATAGCGGTTAAAGTTCCTGTTATGTTCCTATTGCTCTTACAAGGTGTTCGACAAGTGGGAGAATGTTAGGAATAAGGTGTCTCAACCTTGGATAATTCCTATTCTTATTATTTGTTTTGTAAATGTATTTTTTGAAAATAATGTAATTAAGTGTGAGTGTACATGTCTAGTTGGCATGTTGATGTGTCACTCCACTTGATGTGTCGGCATCTTGTGCGTAAGGAGATCATGACTGAAATAGTCATGATGGATTCCTATGACGTGTAAGAACTATTTAAGGAATGTGCTATGACAGGTGTAAGAGAATCTTATGACTTGGGCCTATTTGGGCACCCAAGAAGAAGTGGTTGGTGTGTGTAAGAGAATATGCCAAAAATAGGTTGGTATGAAAGGTTCTCTTACACTTCTCTTGTGACCATTATTTTTGGTAGATTTTATGACAAGCTGTCATAGTCTATTCTAGGGATGGATGCCTATTCTTGGGATTGCATGTAACAACTATGTACATGTGGCTTTGTGCATGGGTCTTGGTGGTTGTGCCTATTTGTTGGGTCCTGAAGAGTCTATATATATGAAGCTGCTCCTATGGGAGAGATATAACAAAATTTAAGTCTTGTTGGCTTTGTCTCTCATTTCCTGAAAGAACTTGCATTGCAAGTGTATTGTAACCTTTGTGTTGAAGATAATACATTGTGTAGGTTTTGGAGTGCTGGGGTTTTTTACCGAAAGGTTTTCCCCAAGGTATATCATTGTGTCATTCTCTATTTTTCTGTATGCATTGTATGTGGTTGCAATATCTTTGTTAAAGTAGTTAACGAATCTAAAATTGTAAGGATTTATAAGAATTTGCACAATACTCTCCTATAGAGATTACCGTAGGAAGTTGTTTCCACACTTGAGTTTCCTTACACTAACATGATCTTGAAGGAAGATCACACCATCATGATGGCTAGATCTAGGGTTTGAATGATGAACCTTGAATGCTTGAACCAAATCTCTTCAATGGAGAACTTGGTTGGAGAAGAGGACTTGAATGCTTGAATGGGTTCTTTCTTGATCACCTTGAGAGCTTGAGAGAGGAGATTGAAAATTTGATTGCTTGATGGAAAAAGAAGATGAGTGATGAGATATGTGAAAATGAGAGAGGAAGGCCTCCTTTTATAGTGAACTAGGGCACAATCCTCTAGAGGGGCCACCTTGGAGAATGAAATTCCAATTAGGTCCTAACCTTTAGAAAATATACCTAGATTAAATGCAATTTAAGGATTTACCCTTTCAAAACCCGAAATGGCTGACCCGGAGATGGGAAAACAAATATCCCCGAAACTCGACACCCAGAAATCAAGGAAATTTGAAATCTAGATAGGGGATCAAGGATGAGCTTGGAACTAACCAAGTTAGGGTCAAGGTTGATCTTGACCTAGTTAGGGTCAAGGTCAACTTTGACCCCATAAGGTCGACTTTGACCTTATGGTCAAAAACCTCATGATCCTGACCCAAAATGCTAGGAAATGCAGATTGAAGTGAAAATTAGGGGCAGATAAAAGAAGAATGAAGAGAACAAGTATGATCCAAGAAAAAATCTAATTCTAGGTGCTTGACATGACCTAAGCTACTCACTTGGAGGGTTAAACACTCTTAACATGGAAGTGCTTCCATTTTAAGATGATACATTAAGCCCCCACTTTAGCAAGAGTATGGATTTGATGCAAACTCTTGGTAAAGAAGAAGAGATCCTAGTGGATTCAAAATGAGATAGAATGAAACCTAGTTAGGGACACAAGACCCCAAGCTAAGGATTTTAAGTCAACAAACGCACATGAGGGTGCCAAAAATAAAAGGACACAAAAGAGGGGTTAGTACAAACCCAAATCAACTAGCATAAGAAACCTTGCTAAGAAACATTTCTTATACTAACATCATATTTGGAAAGCTATCATAAAAGAATAAATTTTTACATAAGAAAGACAAGAACAATACTATAAATGACATAGCTTCATGATCCAGTCCTACTAGCATGAAAGCGAAAAGAGAGAAAGGGAAAAGAGTGATTACCTCACCTAGTAAGATTCCCACCTTACCATGAATCACCCTGGAGGGAGAGCCCATTAAGTTCAGCCATAAACTATACTTGTAATTGTAATGCGTCTTCTGATGACTTTTGGAATACTCATAGATCCACCTTCTTGTATCACTATGAATATGAAATGCATGTCTCCTCGAGATTTAGCAACTTATGTGTGTTACCTTCAGAAGATTTAGCATATAAATGCATTTCTTTTTAGGATTTAGCAACTTATGTGCGTTACCTTCCAAGATTTAGCATATTTGAAATTGGAAATGTGTGTCCCTTTAGGATTTAGCAACTTATGTGTGTTACCTTTCAAGATTTAGCATGCTACAAAACAAAAGGTTAGAACAAAAATACATAATATAGAACGAGGGAGGCCATATATATGCTGTTGGAAATATTCAAGAATTAACCAAGTTGCTAAGAGGGGAGGGGTGAATTAGTAACTTCAAAATTTTCTTTCAATATCAGATGTATTAACATATAGTTCACTTTATCCTTTTGCATATAGAAAGCATGAAACATAAAAGCATTCACAACAATGACACATAGATTTGGTTACCCAGAAACCTTCCAAAAGAAAGTAAAATTGGGGTGGCGATGAAACCGACAAAGCTTTAATACTGCAGTATAAAGTTGGCCGGTTAAGGCTTACATTGATCACTTCTGATGATCTGCCCTGCTAGGAACAATAAGGACTGCTAGGTCCACCTTGTTAGAGGTTTTACAAACATACAATGAAGTATGCACTCGGTTAAGAGATTTTACAAAGACTGTTAAGTCTACTTGGTTAGAGGATTTCAAGCCGATTCACCTGTTAGGATGAAACAGTAGATCTCTTACTTGCAACTGTACTTGCTGATTGAGATTCTCTGATGTATTGATCACCTTCTGTGATGGATAGATCTTTGTTGCTTCTTATACTGCTGTAGCCCTTTGTAATTTGCTTATCTCTACCTTTCTCTCTTTTTCATTCTTCTCTATTTCTTCTTTTTTTGGATATGATATAAAACATTGTTTATATACAAGTCTAAACAATTAATTACAATTACAAAGTCAGCTTAACAAATAAACATAAGTGCTACTAAGTCAGCCCAAGTATGGTTACACGGTTCCTGCAAACTAACTCAGTGACTTTTTGATACTCGGCATCCACTACATTACTCGGCATCGTCATGCACTTGGTAGAAGTGAAGGCTCGGTTCATACTAACCACTCGGTAAGTTTCAAACTCGATAAATACTTGTGACTCGGTAGACATAATGTCACTCAATTTACACTATCCTACTCAATTTGCACTGTCCTACTCGGTTTGCACTGTTCTGCTCGGTTTGCACTGTCCTACTCAGTTTGCACTATTCTGCTTGGTTTGCACTGTCCTACTCAGTTTGCACTATCCTGCTCGGTTTGCACTGTTCTGCTCGGTTTGCACTCAGAATGCAAATAAGTGTTGTCACTAGTGGTAATCCTTCTTAATGCCAACAATCTCCCCCTTTGGCATTAGTGACAAAAACACTTATTGCCCAAAACTTATATACATGAACCATGCTGAGATTTATTTTGATTTTTCAAAATTTGTCTTTGTCATAGGGCTTTATAAATTATCTCCCCCTTTCAATGCACTAACTTTTTCTTCTATACATAACTCCCCCTTTTTGACGATAATGCCAAAGGTGTATATACAAGTGTTTTACAGGGAGAATCCAAAATTTAATAGAAAAATAGAATGTACCTTCATTATCAGTGCCAGGGTTCTGTCCCAATTTTCTTGCAGAATCTTGCATGTTTGGATTGCAATTTGGACTTCTGCAGAGAGTGCAATCATGTGATCTGCTATTGAGAACTGATTGTCATGAATTAATGTTTTGGAATGTTCAATGTGCTTATACATTGTATTCATGATGGGAAGGATCATGTTCTGAATGTCTAGCAGTGTGGACCAGATCCTTGTGTCTTCTTTCAGTAGTTCTGACTGCATATTTGATAGGAATGAGATTTTCATGTGATGAGCAGAGTTTGAACTTGGTTCAAGTTGTAGCTTCTGTACGCTAATCTTTAAATCCTCATCAATTTTATTCATTTTATCCTTGACATCCTTGGTGAACTCGGCAACATTGCATAGTTTGGCCAAAAGAGAGGTAACATTCGAATAGGAAGATTCAATGTTTGTCAAAACTGAAGATAATTCTACTTGATTAATAGCTATGTGCTGAGCAATGTGCTCAAGCACTTTATTGTTGAATTTCTTCTCAGCTTTTTCAACTAACTTGTCTATCCCAGATGAATCCTCATTGTACTTATTTACCGCTTCTGCTAATTGTAACAAAACATGTTGAGAGGAGTCTACTTTAATACCTAATGCTTCTGACAAAATGTCCTTAGCATCCTTAATGATTTTATATTCCTTGTCTCTCTCCTCTTTAAGCTTCTTTTACTTCACTTTCCTTTGGAGGATTTCACCTATATTTTGCATTTGATCCGCTGATAGATTTGCAAAATCCAATGTTGGAATCTCTATTTCCTCATCTAGGTCTATATCCTCTATTATATTCTTGCCCAAAAATCTTATACTTGGTTGAGCCTTAGGCTTATCTATTATGGTACTTAATGCCTTAGTAGAAGTGATAGTAGACATAGTAGGACTGGCTATAAAGAATGGTATACTGTCTACTGGAGAACTTAAAACTGAAGTATTTACACTTGTAGAATAAAAAACTGGAATACTTACTGCTGGAAAACTTGATGAAATAGGAGACTGCAACTTGGTAGAAGAAATGGTAGTTACTTCTGTTGATGCTATAGGTGATTGGACAAATGTTGAAGTTGTCACAACCATGCTTGAAGATGTCTCTGGGCTAGATGTAGTAACTTTTTCTGGAGAGGTAGGAAGTGATGCAATGACTTCTGCCGCTATCCTCACAGTATCATCTACCTCAGTGGCTTCTTCCTGTTCATCACTATCATCTTCAATGTCTTTTATTATAACTGATTCAGTACTCAGTTGGTGAAGATGGTATATGTTCTTCCATGTGGCATTTGCACTCTTCACAACTGATTCAATATTGTTAATCAGAATTAAAAAAGTATTGAATTTCAATGTCATCTTATTTTCATTCTCCTTCAATGCCTTCTTTATTTCATCATTTTTCAAGCTCGACATTAACTGTTTCAGGGTTTGATCAAATATGTCTTTTACAGTTTGCCTTGCATTGGCCCATCTCATTTTTATTTGATCTAATAAAGCTCCTGGAATCTATTGGGCTATTTCATCAGGAGAGTATTTCCACTGTCCCATCTTTTCAATGACAGCATCTTCAATCTTCTTTTGTTCTGTTTCCAATCTTGTTTCATATTTTAAAGATTTTATATTACTTACTCCAGATCCTGATCCTTCTCTCAAAAGTTTGATCTTTTCTTGAAGGGTTAGAGGAGGCTTTTTGAATATTATATCTTTGTCCTTTTTGTCTGCCTTACCCTTTGCACTTCTCCTTGTAAATACGACAGTGGGAGGCTTAGGTACCTTGGTAATGAATACCTTTCCTTTCTTCTTTGCAGGTCCTGGTTCCTCTGTTTTCTCATCCTTTTTCTCTTCTTCTTCAATGTCTTCTCCTCTGTCCTCGGTTAGCATTTGCATTTTGGCTATCCTCTTTTTTCCTTTATTTACTACCTGTGGAAGCTTTACACTTAATTCAATTCTCACTTTTGCTTCTTCATATGTCCCAAAATATGGAGCTTTGGGATCAATAGGCTGATTAAGGAGGGCTTCAATGATATTCTTTGTTTCATCAATGTTTACCTCATAAGGAAGAGGTTTCACATGTACAATCCTCGGTTTAGCTACTTGAATGTATACTTTGTCACAGTCCACTATGAAACAAATATCATCCTTATAATCCTCCACCAACTTTTGTGGAATCCGGAATCTGTCATTCATTTTCTCCTTGAAAGACTCAAAATAACTATCCATGATGTTCTCAAAATTTTCACCCATTTCTGAAATATATTCATTTATCTCATAAAGAATTGGCACATCCTTTCTCCATACTACTTTTCCTTTGGAAGGGAAGAATTTCTGAACATAGAAAAATAGACAGACCAGTAGAGATCCAAACTTACATGGATTGTTTTTGGAAGTTTGAATGCTTTCCATGTTCTTGTTAAACTGTTTTAACAATAAATCTGCAAGGTCAAATGATAAATTATTCTTTACCACTTTGTATGCTAGGTCTATGGCTTTGCAGGGAACACTATTCTGCCGACTTGAATTGTATATTTTATGAGCAATGATGTGTGTTCCAAACGTCAGTTCAGCATTAGTAATGTTGCTTACTTTCATGCCTCTACCATCCCACTCGGCTAGGGTTTTCTTCTCGAGCTTTGGCCGACCTAGGGTTTTGGTAGATTTAACTTTGTTTAACATGGGAAGACCGGTGATTCCGTGAATCATCTTCTTAGTGATCTCTATGGGTTGCTCAAGCCAAATCTTTCCTTCATGTACACGGCTGAGAATGTATCTAACCCATTTCTCCTGAAAGTTTTGAGGTAAATGTGTAATGTGAACTAATCCCTTGTCTTCCAGATGTTTGTGCTCTAGTTTTAGAACACCATTCACACACAGTTCCTCATGCACAATATCTAGCTCTAGGTTTCCCATCTCTTGAATTGCACAATTGAAATGATTGCGAATATCGTTAACAAGTAGTACCTTAGGAGGAATCTGAGATTGAGCTTCGTTTGGGTCTAGGGCTACTGCAATTACGGGCACGAGTTTGAAATTTGGTGCTCTCCATTCCCCTTGGATTATCATTTCTATTCCTTTCTTCGCTGAAGCGCTGGATGATGCCATGGTAGCTCACAGAGAATTCTTTTTGCAAAATTATTTGAATCACTTGATTGCTCTGGAAATTTCCTGCTCTCAAAATGCTAAAGTTCGCGATGAAGAAAGAGTTTGATTTCTTGCCTTTTGTTTACAACTCTGTCATTAATGCTTAGTAGAAATTAGGGTATGAATTCTGACAGACTGTCACCCACTATGAATTAATTGCTCGGTAAAGACTTTGCAACTCGGTGAACTTGAGAATTCATATTGCTCCGACCTCGCTCGGTAATCATATTAGATAGCTCTCGACCTTGCTCGGTGAAAACTGATACGGACCTTCCTATGATCTTATTGCATCTTGTATACCGATTTAGATCTTTCTTTTAATTCAGTTCTGGAACTGCTTGAAATTTGTCTATGAGAATACAGTTCCAGTGCTTTCTTGAGAATTTAGTTTGAGTCGGTAGAGCCACCCATTCCATTACTTGGACTGGTTTGCTCGGTAGATTTAGGAATCCACTGTTGTCTCATCTGTTTCCTGACTTTAGTTGCTTCATTCTTCTTTCCATCTTCAACTTCACTAGCATTCATGCAATTTTTGGCTATATGACTGAGTTTAGTGCATTTGAAACATCTTATGGTAGTATCTCTTTTCCTTAGATGCTGTTTTATGCAGTTCATGCCAATGTGTCCATATTCTCCACAATAATGACATCTACACCAAGTGTTGTAATCCCATCCAAACATTGCTTTCATAATTTGTTCTGCTGGATTGAATGTTTTGGATCTGCACTCGGATGCCTTGTGACCTTGTTTGTTGCATTTGTGACAATTACCTTTGAATCTTGGTTTTTCCTTGCATTCATTTGCTTTGTGACCATGTTGATTGCAGTTGTAGCATTTTCCATTGAATTCAACTTTTTCATTTCTCTAATATTTATTTGAAGTATGTCCTATTTTTCCACAATGATTACAAGTAGGTTTCTGATTCCTTTGAGTACCTTGCTTAGAAGATTCACCTTCTCCTTTGTATCCAAGTCCTGCTTTTCCTTTTTGCCTATGAAGATTTCAATCATACAGCTGATTTAAGTCTTCTTGGCTCTTCAACATTCTTTCATTGATTTGTTTTTTGGTGTTTAGGTCATCCATCAATCTTAGATTGATTTTCTTTTCAGATCTTAGTTCTTCTCTTGTGCTTTCTATTTCTGATCTTAGAGTCAGAATTTCCTCATTTGTATGGGAGATCTGATCAATTAGGTTTTCTAGCTGAAGGGTTTTATTTTGGACTTCATTTTTCCTTCCATCTAATTCATCTTTCAACTTGTTTCTTTGTTCTAAGATCTCACAAAATCTTGTTGAATCTAGTTCTTGTTCTCTTTTTAATTTTCTCACTTCTTCCTGCAGAGACCCATTCTTTTCTAAGAGTTCTTTGACAACATTGTTTTCTTCATCTGAGCTATCTGAGGGAAAAAGATCTTCAATCTTTTCTTCAATGTAATTATGATCATTCATCTGATTTGCAAGTTCCTTCCTTCTTCTTAGGGATTGGGAAAGATGTTCTTTTGCTTCTTTAAGTTTAGCTATGGTCATTTCTAGATCTAGCTTTTCATTTTCAATCACCTTGTTCAGTTTGAATACCTCCATTGTCCTGGATCTTTGCTCAAGCTAGTTAAGCTTTATCTTGAGAACCAATACAGCTCTGATACCAATTGTTGGAAATATTCAAGAATTAACCAAGTTACTGAGAGGGGAGGGGTGAATCAGTAACTTCAAAATTTTCTTTCAATATCAGATGTATTAACATATAGTTCACTTTATCCTTTTGCATATAGAAAGCATGAAACATAAAAGTATTCACAACAATGACACATAGATTTGGTTACCCAGAAACCTTCCAAAAGAAAGTAAAACTGGGGTGGGGATGAAACCCACAAAGCTTTAATACTGTAGTATAAAGTTGGCCGGTTAAGGCTTACATTGATCACTTCTGATGATCTGCCCTACTAGGAGCAATAAGGACTGCTAGGTCCACCTTGTTAGAGGTTTTACAAACATACAATGAAGTATGCACTCGGTTAAGAGATTTTACAAAGACTGTTAAGTCTACCTGGTTAGAGGATTTCAAGCTGATTCACTTGTTAGGATGAAATAGTAGATCTCTTACTTGCAACTGTACTTGCTGATTGAGATTATCTGATGTATTGATCACCTTATGTGATGGATAGATCTTTGCTACTTCTTATACTGTTGTAGCCCTTTGTAATTCGCTTATCTCTGCCTTTCTCTCTTTTTCATTCTTCTCTATTTCTTTTTTTTTGATATGATATAAAACATTGTTTATATACAAGTCTAAACAATTAATTACAATTACAAAGTTGGCTTAACAAATAAACATAAGTGCTACTAAGTCGGCCCAAGTATGGTTACACGGTTCCTGCAAACTAACTCAGTGACTTTTTGATACTTGGCGTCCACTACATTACTCGGCATCATCATGCACTCGGTAGAAGTGAAGGCTCGGTTCATACTAACCACTCGGTAAGTTTCAAACTTGGTAAATACTTATGACTCGGTAGACATAATGTCACTCGGTTTACACTGTCCTGCTCGATTTGCACTATCCTGCTCGGTTTGTACTGTTCTGCTCAGTTTGCACTATCCTACTCGAGTTGCACTGTTCTACTCGGTTTGCACTGTCCTGCTCGGTTTGCACTGTCCTGCTCAGTTTGCATTGTTCTGCTCGGTTCGCACTTAGAATGCAAATAAGTGTTGTCACTAGTGGCAATCCTGCTTAATGCCAACATATGCCCCCCTCGTTAAGAAGGAAAAAACATACTATTTTGACATGTTAAGGAAAGAAAAGAACAAGGATAAATCCTTCTTCAACATCAAAACAATATCCACAAACAACACCCAGTCCAAGCCAAGAAGCTCATAGCTCCTATGAGGTCATGGAAGGGAGAAATGCAAAGAGATATCATGCAAGAAGTAAAAAAGTAACCCTTGTGATGGATAGCACATTGTTCAGTTTTCAAGGTGAGAGATTTATCAACCATGGAAACCCAATGTCAAAAAATGAAATCATTTGTGATCAAGGACAAAGATCCTCAATGCAAACCAAATTTTTCATGTATAATTGGATATCACATAAGATAGATACTGCTTAACGAAGGAAAGAGGTGAATCCCAGAAAGCCAGAAAAGAAGGAGATGAAATCCTTGCCCCCAAAGTGTAGGAACAAGGATGGAAAGGGACCTATTATATCGCTCACAGCACTATGCAAGACAATGAGCCCCCAAGGATTAGGCTAACATTGTTTACATAATGTGGAGCTCTATAATAGGAACATAAATGTTATTTAGAGAAAATAGGATTGAAATACAACCCATTGCCACATGATATATAAATAACATTACTATCAATGAGCTGCCTAATCTTATAATGTAAAGCTTGACATTCATTATTAGAGTGATCATGAAATCTATGATATAAAAAAAGGAAGAGTCTTCAAGTTTGGAGTATGTTTCTTTTTGCCTTTAGGTCTAGTAATCATCTTAGCATGAAGGAGTTTAGGCAAAAGAACTTCTTGGTCAAATTCCTTCATAGTTTCATCATGTTTTGAAGTGTTATTCAAGATGTTGTTAGCATTGATTTGTTCTTGAGGACTAAATCCATACCCCCCAGTGTGTAAGGGCATTTGAATTCCCTACTATGTATGAAGCATATACATCTTGTTATTATGTATAAACTTGACTTTATAGTGAAGGGTGGAAGGAATAGCATGCATCTCATACAACCAAGGTGTTAGTCCATTTTCTTGTCATTGAAAATTCTTTGAAAATGGCCCATTTCCTTGTGGATGTTTTTCCTGATGTTTCCTACCCCATGCTCTTCATGTTGTCACCAAGCTCTGGTCCAAATTGGATGTGCTGAATCGAAAAACCCAGAAAGTTATTCAAGTTTTAGGGTCTGCAGGAAAATGTTTTTAGAATCTTCCACAGTGTCGAAAACCCACAGTATTTTTGAAAATCCATGATGTTTTCGACCTTTTTGGCCTACATGAAAACCCTCAATGTTTTCAACTTCCCTACTACCTTTTGGTCTATCAGAAATCCTTTTTTTTTTTTATCATTTTCCATTGTGAAAACCTTGGATGTTTTCGATCTTTCACCAAAAACCCTGTGTGTTTTCGACCTAGCATTTCTTCTTTTCTGTTGGCACTCCTTGTTCATCAGTCTTTAGTGTGCAAGTGTGATGGTTGGTGGGGCCAGTTTCTTCAAGTGACAGAGGGAGGAGATCGATGGTCGGTGTGTGATTACATGGAATATTCTCACCCCATGTGATCATGTGCCTGCCGTTGATTTCCTTTGCTTCAAGTGTTTCTTCAGTGGTGGTCTTGATGTCAGGGGGGAGGCGAAGGTGTGTGTTCTAATTGGTTGTCACATGGCTGCATGTCAGACTTTTCTGACATGCGATCATGCAACCACTTGCCACCTATCCGTGTGGGTCCCAGTTCTTCGTAGTTGCTTGGTGTAGTTAATGTTCAGATAGGATATGTGGTTGTTGCTTGTTCGCATGGAAAAGTTGCATGAGGTTTATTTCTCACTTTTTCGACAACCGTCTGATCCTCTAAAAGGTAAAGCTTCTTCCTATTGGTCCAAGGTGGTGATGTGGCAGCCTTTGGTTGGCTATCACATGATCACATAGCCCAATTTTTGGCTATGCAATCATGCGATAGGGTGCCATGTGTGGTGGGGCCCGTTTGTAGTTGTTTGGTGGTCCTGTTGGTACGTGCTGTTGTGGCAATTTCTATTCGGTCTAAGGTGGTGATGTGGTGGCCATTGGTTGGCTGTCACATGATTGCATAGCTCAATTTTTGGCTATGCAATCATGCGAGAGGGTGCCACATGTGTTGGGGCCCATTTGTAGTTTTTTGGTGGTCCCGTTGGCAAGTGGTGTGGTGGCAATCTCTAGTTGGTCCGAGCTGGCAGGATGATAGATTTAAATGCGGGCCTAGGTTAGGGTATCTCAGTAGTGACATGACAACTAGTAGGATGCATGTTAGTTGCTTGTCGCATGTTTGCATGAGCCAGTTTTTCGGCTTGCGAACATGCGACAAACCCTTTTGTGGCAGTGGCAACGTTGGCGATTATGAAGAAGGTAATGGGAAGTGGCATGTCACATGTTCACATAGCCCATTTCTGGGATATGCAATCATGTGATAGGGTGCCATCAGGTGGGTCTGTGTGTCAGGTCTTGCTAAAGTGGTTTTTTCTCATTGGCCGAAAGGGTTAGCGGCAGGTTAGTTGACATAGGAGAATGATAAAATATGAAGGTCTGCTTACCAAATATTGTGACGTGCCTGTGTTTCATTGGTCTTGCTGGATGTTGTCGCATGATCGCATAGCAAGGTTTCTCCCCTTGCGATCATGCGACCAGGCATAAAATGGAGCCAGAATTCCTGTAGCGGTGAAGTTTATGACTACACGATTTTGTGACTAGGGATGAATGGTCAAGTTGCTAAGCCCAGGAAAGCCATTTCTTTGCAAATTTGAATATCAAAAGGACTTTCCAACCATATGAACTGGTATTGAATGCTTGCATGGATGAATTTGACTAGTTTGGTGGAGATGGTTGTTGCGATGTGATCCAAGTTTCCTGTGGTCGACTGCATGATGGTTTTGTACCTGGTGAAGGATAGATTTTGATGCTCGAGGATTTTTTGCAGGCTGGTGTTGGTTTTACCTCCAGTGGTTTTTTGAAGTTTTTCTCTGGTTAGCCATTGTAACCCTGGCCCTAGCTATCCATAGCTTATTGCAACCTATTTTGGGTTTCCAAGGTAGCTAGCGGTATAAGTTGTCAAAATTTTGACTTTTTAAGGGTTCCAGTCTGTTTTGGTTCTAGGGGTTTGTAGTAGGGTAGTATCACATTGCATGTAAGCTAAATAGAATTTCTGGAAGTCTTTTGTAGGTTATTGAAGTGGTTTGATCTCTGTCTTACTTTGATCATGTACATGACTCATTATACTTAATATAAGTTTTTCATGCTTCCAAGTCTCTCCTTAGTGTCATTCTTGTGAATCTTGGATTTTCTAATTCATTGCATAGGGTTACCTTTGTTTATGTTCTTGTCTTTAGTTCTTGGTCTAGGATCAAGTGAAGTATACTTTAGAGGGGACATAGATTCAGTCTTGGTTGTCTATAGAAGGATCTTATAAGTAGTGGATGGGTTGGAATGTTTATATTTGTGGCTATGAGTCTTTGACAATAGTTGGTTCATGTTTTCATTATTTGTATGTGAGGTCTGCCCAATAGATAATGGTACTGATCAAGGATTAGTACATTTAGTTGAGTTTAATGTCTGATTGGCTCTTGTCTACCTTCCCTATCCTCATTAGTCAAAGACCATTTTAAATTTTAAGTATTGTTGTTGGTAGTAATACCCTTCACAAGACCATTTTACCCTGCATGGTAGAGTTGATTCAATGAATGCCTGGTTAGCAGTTAGCAATCCTTTACTATGATCTGCTTTATGACTCTAGAAGTATAGGGTGTGTAGTGAGTTTGAATTTTGTCTGGATTAGGGGCACCCGCCTTGGTTTTGCAGAGCTAGAAGTAGAAGAGGGCATATTAAGACCCTATAGTTGGTCCAGTTGCCTTGCAGAGCTTTCACACTTGGATTTAACCAATCCTAACATCAGTCTCAAGGCATATTGGTAGCCCTAAGTGGCATAAGCATTTTTGAACACCAACAAGATGGCTAATCTACTAGGGAAATGAACTAAGTTTACTAATAAGAGTGTCCCAAAGTCTTGCTGTATTCAGTTTGGGGAAGAGTCTTATACATTTTCCAATCTGAGAATTGCTTTTCAGATTTGCAAATGCGTTACCTAGATTTGCTGATTGGGTTATTTGTGGCTTTGCTGTGGGAGTGCTCAGAGTCTATTGGTGTTTCAAGATAGATTAGTGAAATTTTGTGTCCTTTGAAGAGAGGTGGCGACTCTATGCTAGAAGGAACCTAAGTTGTGATGTTTTGTTGGGACTTCATTTAGCTGAGAAGAAGGCAGTAGCATTTAGTAGGGTGATCCAGGTATTCTCCATTCAGTGTATTGTATTTGCATGGTCCTTATCAAATGGTTTTGTCATTAAAGAAAGGACATATAAGTGTGAAGTATGTAGGAAAGATTCAGTGACAAAAGAAGGTTCAATTCAAGTATAGATTTCCTGTCATTGGTCTTGAAGATTTTCAAGTAGATGTGCAACAGTTGTAGCCAGTGATGGATGTTCACAGGGTTTCTTTTGTTAGAGGATATGTGCCATTTTGTTATGATGGCATACCTGGTTTCCCTAATAAGCTCCCTGATAAAGTTAGGGGATACTTGCCTAAGTTTAATAGGAACTAGTATCAGTCAGCAAGAAAACATGTTCAGTGCTTTACTGATGTGATGAATGATTTTGAGGTTTTCCATGAAGACCTATGGATGAAACTGTTTGTTCAAACTCTAGAGGGTGATGCTAGAGACTGGTTTTCTTTCCTACTGGCATGTTCTATTTCATCTTGGAGTGAGATGTATTTGGCCTTCATGTAGTAGTTTGGAGAAAGGGTAAGCATATCTGATTCTTATGATAAGTTTTTAAAGATTCATATTGAGAAAGATGAAGTTGTCCCTCAGTTCAATATCAGATTTACAAAATTTTTGAATGAAATCCCTGATGGTTATAGACCTAATGACCAAGTGTGTGTAAATGTCTATTTTGATGCATTTGATAAGAAAATGAATTACTTGTTGAGGGATAAAGAACCTAGGACATTATATCAGGCATTTGTAACTACAATGGATATTGAAAACAATTTGAAATATGGATTGACCAGAGGTCATTTTTCCATGAGTGTCTGCTGATATAATGAATATGAAAGAAAAGAAGAATGTAGTGCTAATAATGCAATCCCAAATTAGTGTATCAATGCTTTTGCTGTGGTTTGTAATCAGGTTGAGATGTCAAATCAGAATATGTGTATAAATGTTGTTGAGTCTTTTGCTACTGATGAGACATGTATTTAGGACACTACAACAGTAAGATATATTCTAGACCCTAATAGCATTGAGCAATGTACTGGTGCTTTGAGTTGTGAATTAGCTCCCGCAGTCAATCCTTGTAATATTGATTATAAATATAATGCTACTGATGTTCCTAGACATGAAATTGCTACTTCTATGTCTTAGTCCTATGAAAATGAAGAGGCTAAAAGTTATGTCTCTAATGATGAGTTTGAAGTTGCTGCACAAGGTAAGGAATATGATTCATTTGCATATTAGTCATAGTCAAAAGAACATAGTGTTGAAAGTGGTTACTCAAGTGAGGGTGATGAAGGTAGTGATGGAGAGGTGTCTTCATATGAGTCAGATGCAACATGGGAAGAAGAAATTAATGATGGTAATGGACATTTTCAGATTGTGAAGGATACACTTCTCCCTTCGCATGATTTTTCGAAGAATAGTGATGATAATTGTGAAAATTCTTTGCCACCAAGTGATGTTGATGCAGATGCTGAGAAAGGTGTTGATTGTGGGAGCATGGATGAGGTTGAGAATGATTTTCTTTCTGATGATATGTCATAGGGTTTCTCTTATGTTGCAGAGGTTTTTTCTTTGCAGTCTTCTATGTCAGTGGGTGGTAGTGATGCTGATTACAAAGTCTTGGAAGTCAAAGATTTGTTGGGAAATCCATGGGATGGTCCTTCTTATGAGCACAACACTGATTGTTCATATGTTGACAATAGTAATGGTGAGTCATGTTCTGATTCTGATTCTGATGTTTCTTCTTCTTTTGAAGATGTGTATGATAATGGAAATAAAGACATATATAGTGTGGTTGCCAATGAGTTATTTGATGAGGACATTAGTGAAGACCAGATGGAACTTTGTCTGAATTACTATGAGAAACAATTCCATGTAGTCTCTAACCCATTATTTGAGGAGTGTGCTCAAAGGATGGAATTTGTTGAGGATTACTCACCTTTTATGCTTAAAGCTTCACATATAGTTGATCTGGAGTCTCCCTCACAAATGAGGCTAGTTGAAAGAAAAGTAATGCAGGACGAATGCTGCTCTATTGATAAAGATACATTACATTGGGACAATGTTTTTCTTCTACGACCAAGTAGTGATAATAATGGTGATAATGTAGTTCATGATGTTGATCATGTGAATCATCCTTATGAGGATAAAGGTGTGATTTATCAAGAGAAATCAGACTTGATAAACCCGAGTAACCTGATATATGAGTATGTTTCAGTGGCCTTGGCTAAGGTAAGTGAAAGTAAGTATAGTTTCTTTTCTTTTGATATACAAGAATGCATTAAAGATGAGCTCGATGATTGCAGCTAGGAAGAAAAGGTATCAGTTTCTTGTCCCCTTTCATATGTTTCAATCCATGATGATTTTGATGATGCATGTTTTCCAAATAGTGAGTTTGTGGGGGAACATGTGGAGGAAGGCATTGGTGGTGATAAACCCAGGGTTGTTTTGTAGTCAGTACCTGATAGTGTTTTTTGTCATTGTGCATGTGGAAAAGGTTTTAGACCTTTGTTTGATTTTGTGAGCAGAAACCAAGTTTTTGATAGAGGAAAAGGATGGCACTCTTTTGGCATCCAGATGTTGCTTGTGTATTTTCTATATATCCTGTATAGTGGTGTTAGAGTTTTTAGGTAGGGAGCCAGTCTGTGAATTTTGGATTAAAGGTGGGGTGAGGGCCTAATTGTTTTGTCTGAGTATGGTCTTCTTTTCCCAGAGATCTAAATTCTTGCCATGCCTGCAAGAGCCATACATCCCCAACTAGAGCCACTGTTAGTCCATTTTCCTTTCATTGCAAATTCTTTGAAAATGGCCCATTTCCTTGTGGATGTTTTTCTTGATGTGACCTGCCCCATGCTCTTCATGTTGTCACCAAGCTCTAGTCCAAATTGCATGTGCTGAATTGCAAAACCTAGAAAGTTATTCAAGTTTTAGGGTCTGCAGGAAAATATTTTTAGAATCTACCACAGTGTCAAAAACCCACAGTGTTTTTGAAAATCCATGATGTTTTCGACATTTTTGGCTTGCATGAAAACCCTCGATGTTTTCAGCTTCCCTGCTAGCTTTTGGTCTATCATAAATCCTGTGTGTTTTCGATCATTCACCATTGTGAAAACCTTGGATGTTTTCGATCTTTCACCGAAAACACTGTGTGTTTTTGACCTTGCATTTCTTCTTTTCTGCTAGCACTCCTTGTTCATCAGTCTTTAGTGCGCAAGTGTGATGGTTGGTGGGGCCAGTTTCTTTAAGTGGCAGAGGGAGGAGATCGACGGTCGGCATGTGATCACATGGAATATTCTCACCCCATGCGATCATGTGCTTGCTGTTGATTTCATTTTCTTCAAGTGTTTCTTCAGTGGTGGTCCCGATGTCAGAGGGGAGGCAAAGCTATGTGTTCTGATTGGTTGTCGCATGGCCGCATGTTAGACTTTTCTGACATGTGATCATGTGACTACTTGCCACCTATCTACATGGGTCCCAGTTCTTCACAGTTGCTTGGTGCAGTTAATGTTTAGATAGGATCTGTGGCTATTGCTTGTTCACATGGAAAAGTTGCATGAGGTTTATTTCTCATGCTTTTGCGACAGCTGTCCGATCCTCTAAAAGGTAAAGCTTCTTTTGGTTGGTCCAAGGTGGCGATGTGGTGGCCTTTGGTTGGCTGTTGCATGGTCGCATAGCCCAATTTTTGGCTATGTGATCATGCGACAGGGTGCCACATGTGCTAGGGCTCATTTGTAGTTGTTTGGTGGTCCCGTTGGCAGGTGGTGTTGTGGCAATTTTTGGTTGGTTTGAGGTGGTGATGTGGTGGCCTTTGGTTGGCTTTCACATGATCACATAGCCTAGTTTTTGGCTATGCAATCATGCAATAGGGTGCCATGTGTGTTGGGGCCCATTTGTAGTTGTTTGGTGGTCCCGTTGGTAGGTGGTGTTGTGGCAATCTCCAGTTGGTTCGAGTTGACAGGATGATAGATTTGAACGTCGGCCCAGATTAGGGTATCTTGGTGGTGACATGACAACTGGTAGGATGCATGTTAGCAGCTTGTTGCATGTTTGCATGAGCCAGTTTTATGGCTTGTGAACATGCGGCAAACCCTTTTGTGGTAGTGGCAGTGTTGGCGGTTATGAAGAAGGTAATGGGAAGTGGCGTGTCACATGTTCACATAGCCCATTTTTGAGCTATGTGATTATGAAACAAACCCCTTGTGTCACCGTTGCAGAGTTAGTAGGTGGGTCCGTGTGTCGGGTCTTGCTAAAGTGGTTTTTTCTCATTGGCCTAAAGGGTTAGTGGCAAGTTAGTTGACATAGGAGAATGATAAAATATGAAGTTCTGCTTACCAAATATTTGACGTGCCTGTGTTTCATTGGTCTTGCTAGATGTTGTCGCATGATCCCATAACAGGGTTTCTCCCCTTGTGATCATGCGACCAAGCATAAAATGGAGCTAGAATTCCTGTAGCGATGAAGTTTATGACTACGTGATTTTGTGACTAGGGATGAATGGTCAAGTTGTTGAGCCTGGGAAAGCCATTTCTTTGCAAATTTGAATATCAAAAGGACTTTCCAACCGTATGAACTGGTATTGAATGCTTACATGGTTGGATTTGACTGGTTTGGTGGAGATGGTTGTTGCGATGTGATCTAGGTTTCCTGTGGTCGACTGCATGATGGTTTTGTACCTAGTGAAGGACAAATTTGGTTGCTCAAGGCTTTTTTGTAGGCTGGTGTTGGTTTTCCCTCCAGTGGTTTTTTGAAGTTTTGCTCTAGTTAGCCATTGTAACCCTGGCCCTAGCTGTCCATAGCTTGTTGCAACCTATTTTGGGTTTCCAAGGTAGCTAGTGGTATAAGTTGTCAAAATTTTGACTTTTTAAGGGTTCCAGTCTGTTTTGGTTCCAGGGGTTTGTAGCAGGGTGGTATCACATTGCATGTAAGCTAAATAGAATTTTTGGAAGTCTTTTGTAGTTTATTAAAGTGGTTTGATCTCTGTCTTACTTTGATCATGTACATGACTCATTATACTTAATATAAGTTTTTCATGCTTTCAAGTCTCTCCTTGGTGTCATTCTTGTGAATCTTGGATTTTTTGATTCATTACATAGGGTTACCTTCGTATATGTTGTTGTCTTTATTTCTTGGTCTAGGATCAAGTAAAGTATACTTTAGAGGGGACATAGATTCAGTCTTGGTTGTCTATAGAAGGATCTTATAAGTAGTGGATTGGCTAGAATGTTTATATTTATGGCTATGAGTCTTTGACAATAGTTGGTTCATGTTTTCATTGGTTGTATGTGAGGTCTACCCAATGGATAATGGCACTGATCAAGGATTAGTACATTTAGCTGAGTCTAATGTCTAATTGGCTCTTGTCTACCTTCCCTATCCTCATTAATCAAAGACCATTTTAAGTTTTAAGTATTGTTGTTGGTAGTAATACCCTTCAAAAAACTATTTTACCCTGCATGGTAGAGTTGATTCAATGAATGTCTGGTTAGTAGTTAGTAATCCTTTACTATGATCTGCTTTATGAATCTAGAAGTATAGGATGTGTAGTGAGTTTGAATTTTGTCTGGATTAGGTGCACCCGCCTTGGTTTTGCAGAGCCAGAAGTAGAAGAGGGCATATTAAGACCCTATAGTTGGTCCAGTTGCCTTGTAGAGCTTTCACACTTGAATTTAACTAGTCCTAACATCGGTCTCAAGGCATATTGGCAGCCCTAAGTGGCATAAGTATTTTTGAACACTAACACAAGGTTTACCCAAAAGAAGGTTATAATTGAGAGGTTGAGGCATAACATGAATAGGTTTATTCAGGATGATTGGTCCTACTTTGATAGGTAAGGTAATGATGCCTAAAGTGTTCTTAGCAATGTTATCAAAGCCATGAATAGGAACATTGTCAGGTTGAATACTTGAAAGATCAATGTTAATCACTTTGAGCATGTCGATACTACAAACATTAAGCCCAGATCCATTATCAATCAAGGTCTTATGAATGATACTCTTATTGATAGAAACAACAACCATAAGAGCATCATATTAATTTTGAACTTCTTTAGAAGGTAAATCTTTTTGAGTAAATACAATATCAGGAGGACCCGGGGTAGCATGCATGCATTGTAAGAAGTTATTAATGTTCTCTTGATTAGGAGGTGGAGTAGGAAGAGTTGCTAGAGCTTTTTGCAAGGCTTCATAGTAGGTAGGTGAAGTTTGAAGAAGCTCCCTTAAAGAAACCTTGGTAGGAGTATTTTGCAATTGGTTAATCAAATCACACTCCTTACTAGGAAGATGGGGTGGAGGAGGAAGAATAAGTTGAGAAGGTGGTAAAGAAGTAGAAACCACTAGATTAGATTGAGGATTATTCCTTGTATGATAAGTGTGAGCTATAGAATCTTGATCATTGAAAGAATCCATAGGTTTACCTTTGACAATAATGTGATGACAACCTTTGATAGTCAACAAGGGTTTAGGATAAATCATTTTAGTTGTCTCAACACTACAAATAGATTCACAAGAAGGAAGAAAAGAGGACATCCTAGGAGGAGATGAGGTAAGATCTTAATTCTCCATAGGATCATCACTAAAAGGGAGAGCATTAAGGGAATTCATATCATTCTCCACTAATGCCTCATCACTAAAAGGAATCTCAAATGGAGGTAAAGCAACTATAATATCATCTTCTTTCACTAAAATGTCTACATGTGTTTTAGAAAAAGAGTTATCATCATGTATGAATATGTCATCCATTAATAAATCACCCTCTTGTGTCAAAGATTACTCATGAGGAGGGGATAAATCAATGTTGTTATCCAAGGGATCATCCACAATGGTGTCATGAGGAAGAGAGTAATCAACATCCAAATCCAAAGGTTCATCCCAAATAGGAGGATTATCATCCCTACCAATATAGTACATTGCAGGATCCCTAGAGGGGAAAGAAGGTAAATTATATTCTAAATTAGGTTCATAGAAAAGACATATATTAGGAGAAGAATTAACATCAATCCTCAACTCATCTCCATAAAGAGAAATATGATGGAGAGATAGATTAAATTCATCTTCTTTCTCTAATATATCCTTACAAGGAAATTCAAGAGAGGACAAAGCATCATCACATGCACTAGATAAAGTCCTTCTAGGTTTAACATCATGCAATGGTAAGGTAAGAGGAGAATGTTGTGTAATCCCAAAAGTTATAGAAGAACATTTGGAAAATATTTGAAACAACTTGTGCAACATGATAACAACTAAAGAAATGCATAGATCTAGATATATCCCAATGCATTCAAATGAAACTTATAAGCATGAAATGGAAATCAAACACAATAGGGCATCTAATTCCACAAAGCAATGTAAATTTTTTTGTATTTTTGAAGAAATTTTGCAATCTTTTTGTATTTTTGAAATATAAATGCAATAGCATAAAATAATTCTACTCTTATTGTAAGATATAACACAAAATGCAAATCTAACACCAAAAAGAAAGTTATCATAAATGGGTTCACCAAAATGTATAGTATAAAATTGTGTATGGGGTCCTAGAACAATGGTTTGCACATAAAAGAGACCCCAAAGGCTTACACATACATTTGAATTGTAAGGGATGTAAATCTGGAAAATACTTGAAATTAGATAAACTAAGATACATACCTCATGATGAAATTAATTTGGAAATACCTATTTTCTGGTGCCTGTGTACAGTTTCAGGGAATTCTACAACCTATCCTAAACTGGAAATGTCGAGATGAAGAAAACCCAAAAATCTTTTATCTTTCCAACGACATGTAGTCTTTGACCCTCATAAAAGGTGAAAGGCTACATTCTTTATTTGAAGGTCGATTTTGACTTTTTCATAGATCCCAAAAGTTTGCCAAAATGGGTATCCAAATCTACTCTCAGATCTAAAATTCCACACCTGTACCTGCAAGAAAAAGAGGGATTTTGTTGTTTATTTGAGGGGTTTTCCTTGGTCAAACCCTGGTTTGGAATTAACCTTAATATTGAAATTGAAATGGAGAATGCTAGCAAGTAGTAGAAGTAGATCTAACAATGAAGGTATGATATTCAATAGATATGTAAATTATATTTGAAATGTAATCAAATATGTTAATATAAAAGCTTGAACATAACATCAATAAATGTAAATCAAACCTCCATGATTTTATGCTTGGAATCCACCTTGAGGGAAGAATGAAATGGATCTTGAAGATGAAAAAAAGGATCTTGAAGGAATATCACACCATCATGATGGCTAGATCTAGGGTTTGAATGATGAATCTTGAATGCTTGAACCAAATCCCTTCAATGGCTTGAATGCTTGAATCCTTGATCTTCAATAGAGAACTTGGATGGAGAAGAGGACTTGAATGCTTGAATTAATCCTTTCTTGATCACCTTGAGAGATTGAGAGAGGAGATTGCAAACTTGATTTCTTGATGGAAAAAGAAGATGAGAGATGAGATATGTAAAAATGAGAGAGGAAGGCCTCCTTTTGTAGTGAACTAGGGCACAATCCTCTAGTGGGTTCACCTTGGAAAATTAAATCCCAATAAGGTCCTAACCTTTAGAAAATATACTTAGATTAAATGCAATTTAAGGATTTACCATTTTGAAACCTGAAATGGCCGACTCAGAGGCAGGAAAACAAATATCCCCGAAACCTGACACTCAAAAATCAAGGAAATTTGAAATCTGGATAGGGGGTCAAGGACGAGGTTAGAACTGACCAAGTCAAGGTCGAGGTCAATCCTAACTAGGTCAAGGTTGAGGTTGACTTTGACCTCATAAAGTCAACTTTGATCTTATGGTCAAAAAACTCAGGATCCTGACCCAAAATGCTAGGAAATATAGATTGAAGTGAAAATCAAGGGCAGATAAAAGAAAAATGATGAGAACAAGTATGATCCAAGAAAAGAGTTGTTTCCAAGTGCTTGACATGACCTAGACTACTCACTTGGAGGGCTAAACACTCTTAACATGGAAGTGATTCCATTTTAAGACAATACACCTCCTATAGAACTTGTGAAGGATCCGGTAATTGCTCCTCCTAGTTCTCAACATATTTCAAGTAAGACAAAATGTAATCGATCTTCTAATGAACATTTGAAGAAGCATCATTCTCAAGATAAGGCTCATAATTATGTTCTTTAAAATTATTTACCTTCTTTTGATAGCCTATGTATGATGTGTTAGAAGAAGTTGCTAATAATGATGTTAAAATGCAAGATTATGATGTTACTATTCATATCTTAGATCCTATTTTGATTAATTTAGATGAAGAAGATACTATTGATGATGTTAATGATGAATATGAGACTATTGAAATTGACATTGATTTACCTAATATGCTTTCATCACAATTGACACTTACACCTAATATCAAACATTATGATTCTCAAGAGGATCCTTGTTTGGAACTGGCTATCATTCCTACTATGTTGGATATAGTCCCTCTTGTGAGTTACTCACCTTCCCTAAATGATAGAGAATGAGATGGGGAGAGTAGGTGGCACACTTGATCAACTTGTCCTTTATGGTATCTTTGTTGTGTCTTCTTGTTGTACTATGCTTCTCCTGTTATGTGTTTGCTAAATGTTGTTAGATTCTTTTATACGACCCTTGTTACTTTTTTTGTACAAGGTGATAAAGGAATCAAAGCTATTGTACAATTCCTCTATATGTATCTCTATACTTCCATATGTTGTTTCATGTTATGTTGTACCTATGCTATTATTTGCAAATATTTCCTTGTGTAGTCTTCTTGGATTCAAGACTTGGTAGCATTGATTCTTTTTGGTCTCCATGTCATGGTCCAAAAAGATTCTTCTTCGTATCTCTTGTGTGATGTTTCCTCCATTGTGATTGTAGTTCTACTTTCTTTGGGGAATGATGTCAATTCATTTGCAATAATATCATATATATAATATCTTATGATCATACTGACCCCTTGGTAGGTATATCCCTTCTATGTTCTTTGTATGTTTCTGTGGTATTTCCCTTGATTTGTCTTTGTTTGGGGGCATCTCATAGTGGAAATGTAATCAATGGAGTTTTTTATGTTTCCATTAAAGCCATTGCTCCTGTTAAAGTGTTAGCAATGACTTTAATGTGGGGGCATACACTCTGCTAACCTATTACACATACACACTTTTTGATATACATATATTATTTTTCAAGATACTTTTCTCCCTTTATGGATTAGTGACTAATCCTTAAAAAATGGATTTTTATTCAGGATCTCTTGATCCCTCTAGTTTCAAAATTTTTGATCCCTTGAGGTTGAAGGTGTCCTTAAGATTAGATCTCTTTTGTTTTTGGTTTAACTCTTGTGAAATAGAATATTCCTAAGGGTGAATCCTTGATGGTTTGACTAGTGAGTAGCCACATTCACTATGTGGTTCAATTCCATCTTTCCAGTTGCATCGTTTCCTTGTGTGGTTCATAATGGGTGAGGTAATCACATACTCTCTCTATCTTTCCTTTTTTTTAGAGATGTCGCTCTTATTGTAATCTTGGAATTGATGAAGACTTGAGTCCTTAGGGGATTTTG
The DNA here is from genome assembly GCA_027943335.1 of Chamaecyparis obtusa. Classification (NCBI taxonomy): domain Eukaryota; kingdom Viridiplantae; phylum Streptophyta; class Pinopsida; order Cupressales; family Cupressaceae; genus Chamaecyparis; species Chamaecyparis obtusa. The sequence goes on from BSBK01003764.1 coordinate 343,865, forward strand.
GATTCCTTTGTCCCTTTGATTTAAATAAGATTATCTTTTCATTATGATCTCCTTTACCAAGAGTTTGCATCGAGTCTATATTCTTGCTAAAGTGGGGGCTTAATGTATCATCTTAAAATGGAAGCACTTCCATGTTAAGAAATTTTATCCCTTCAAGTAAGTGGTTTGGGGTCATGTCAAGTGCCTTGAATAGGTATTTGCATGGATTTGGCTTCTTCCCCCTGTTCTTCTTCTCTCTCCATATATTTCTAGCTTGTTTCTGACACTTGGTCTTAAGAATTTGAGATCTATGACCTCAAGGTCAAGGTTGACCTCCTAGCTCAAGGTAGACCTCAACCCTGACCTAGGGTAGAGTTGAATTTGATCCTAACCTAGGTTAGAGTGAACCTCGATCCTGAGTGTGGGTCAACTTTTCAAGTTCCAGAGGTTTCAAGATGTCAGGCTTTGGAAAGTTTTATTTTCCCGCTTTTGGTTCAGCTATTTTAGATTTCAGAATGGTAAAAACTTAAATTTCATTTAATCTAGGTCCATTTCTAGAGGTTAAGGTTAATTGGGATTTAATTCTCCAATGTCAGCCTCTCTAAAAGTTTTTTCCCTAGATCACTATAAAAGGAAGACTTCCTCTCTCATTTCAATCCATCTACAATCCACTTTCATGATCAAGCTCTCAAGTGAAAGCCAAAAAGAAGGAGAAAGAAAGAAATAAATCATTCATTCATCCTCAAACACTCAAGCATTCATCAAGGAAATCCATTTTTAGCCATTGAAGGATTCAATCTCTTTGGAGCCTCCTTGAAGATTTATCCATTCACATTCATCCAAGCCTCTTCCTATGCTCACATCCATTCAAGATTGGTGTTGAAGATCTAATACCATTTCAATTTGAGACATTCTAGATACAATTCTACATTTATTTGGAGCATCCATACTTTTGGATTCAAGGATTCGAATCCTCCACAAGGATTTCAACATAAGCAAGGTGAATAGTTTCATTTACTTTGTTTATATAATGCAATTTCAATTACATTTAAAGGTTGATTCCAAATTGGGATTTGACCAAGGGAAACCCCCCATCCAAAAAATAAAAACCATTTTTCTTCTAGCTACAGGTATAGGATAGTGAATTACAATTCAGATCTAGATGCCCTTTTCAATGAAATTTCAGGATCCATGAATAGAATTTCCATCGAAGATGTTTCAGGTCAAGGTTGATCTTCAGTGGCGGGTAAGATTATTCCCCAATTCTAAGGTCCAAGTCAACTTGACTCCAAATGGAAATTTTTTTTTGGGTTTTCTCTGTCTTGACATTTCCAGTCCAGAGGAGGTTACAAAATTCCCTGAAACTGTACACAGACATAAAAAAATAGTCTTTTCCAGATCTACCCTATTTTGAGGTTAGTATTTTTCTTCTATGCATTTAATATTTCAAACACATACTTCGTATAGAAAATTTTAGGATTTTCTCCTTTCTTCATATTCTCCATAGTTTGATTCATTTGTGCATTTATCACTTCTTTGTGATTAATCAATTTGGATCTCTTCTTTTGAGAATTTGGATTAGGGATAGATCCTATACCCCCCTCACATATCACATTCCTCATACATCCCCCTCTTACATTATTATTACACAATACACCAACATTGTTTATAGTAAATATTTTTGGGGATGTACTTATATCAAGGATATACTTGTTGATAAAAGACAAATTTATCTTTTCTCAGCATTATGGGAGAACATCAATGGCTCTAAGGATATCATTTCTAAGGAGATGAGATGGTCCCCTGGAGAAGGGGGAAGGATACAATTTTGGGATGATTGGTGTGATATAGAAAATGGTGATCAATGATAGGTCCCCACATTATATATACATTAGGATACTAAACCCACCCTTAAACCATATCTAATTTGTACAACCCAAAATGATAAAGGGGTACAAATGAAAGATCTAGATAGAGGTGGATTTTTGTAATCCCTATATGGATATAAAGTATGATTAAATGAAAGAAATATGCTTATGTTATGAGTAAGGAAATAATTACTAACAAGATCTGATATCAAACATAATGCATCAAAGTAAGTACATAATGAAAAGAGGAATAATGAACTCACCTTGAAATATAAAAGAGGATAAGTGAACTTAATATCTGTATTTGACTAATGAAAACCTTTCACAATCAGGAACCATTTATGATCTAGGACTATGAGATGTGTAACTTCTAATCATGAAATTTGTAGACTCTTACAAACATGTCACAAAAGTAGGCCTAGTCCTTAAAATTTGGCCTAGTCTTGTATCTATAAAATTTGATGAAATTTGTAGAGGATCAAACCCTATTTATAAAACCCTAAAAATATAGATATGTAAATGCACATCTATTCCTACACCCAAGAAAAATGGGAAAATGTTTGTGGGAAGGGGCTTGCCTTGGTAAATCCCTTGTATAGGAATTAACCTTTAAATGTAATTGAAATTTCATAATGAAATTCAATCTATATCTAAACATAAATTATCTTATACCTCAATAATGCAATACCTCTCGGAAGATGATCACAAGTGTTGATGTATTTTCTTGGACTCCAAAAAAGTATAATAGGAAATCATGAAACCAAACCCTTGAATGATAAATGTTGTATTTTTTGCAATGTTGGATTGATGAAGAAAGAGAAGAGGAAGAAGACTTGAAATTCTTGAATGGATTCCTTTCACTTGGATGCTTGATGTGATTTAACTCTTTCTTGAAGATAAGAGGTAGCTATGTAATGCATGTCACATTGAGAGGAAGAAGTCTCCTTGGTTAAACATTTCAAGGCTCGGATTTACAAAGATGACTCATATTAAACCCCAAAAGTAAATAACCTTTCATTTGGTCTATAGGTGCCAAAAATCAACCCCCAAGCACTAGGCCAAATTTGGCCTAGTCCCTCAAAAGCCAATTTTGAAATAGCTTCATGATTAGGTACTAGAAAGGGTAATAGTGGTTGTAAACCATTAGGACCTTAGGGTAAATATCAAGATCTAAAAAGGTATGTGAAGGACCTAAGTGTAAAATTAATTATGTGAATGGATGGAAAATAGGAAATTCTAGATAGAAATTAGAGCCAAATTAGAGTTTTGAGTTAATAATGTTGAGTTGAAAGATGCAAAAGGGATAGAAATACATAAAACAAATGTGGGAACCCATAGATTCTAAAATGCGGCTAAAAATGAGCACTTAATAAGGGTTTTTTATTTTTTTGGATAATACATTTATCCCCCACTTTAGTGGGAGTATGAGTCCATGTCATGTTTACGGTAAAGTAGAAGAAAGAGAGAGAGATAGATGAAGATCATGGAAAATTTCAAGAAGATAAGACATTGCTAAGTTTATAGATATAAGTCAATCAACTTAGGGTCTTAACTCATACATCCATATTGATGAAGGGTTCTCCCCTTAATACCGTAAACACAGAACAAAATCAGAGAAACACCAACAATTTGCAAGAACATAAAATGAGCTTCTTATTATCTCCACAAATGTGGAATTACAAATTTCAGAATAACAATATGCAAAGCCACATGGGAATTCCCTTTACAATATTCTATAGGAAAAAGCCTCGAATCATTACCTAGATCTACCCCCTAGACACAACACTACGTGCCTTCTTTATATAGGCAATTTCCACCACCTGAGAAGGTTCCAAAAATTTAGCCCTTAAGGCCGACTATACATAGAATTATTTTATTTTCACAATTTCTACAATAGGGTCGGCTCAAAAGAAATACAAAATATGCTTTTAGGTATCCGAACTTTCAGAGGCTATAACTTTCTAACCGTAGCTTCGTTTATCTATTATAACCACTTTTCAAAAATGCCAAGATGAGATCTACAGTACTTGACTCATGTAAGCTCCAATTAGTTGGGGGTCAATCATAATTCGGAGCCTCTAAGGCCTTCAAAATTGACCTGAAAGATTTTGTACCCAAAAACCTCAATAACTTCACCAATACAGATGATGTGGCAACGACACTCAACTGGTAGGTTGATATGACTAAGATGAACCTCCAACTGTGAAATTAGAATATTTTGAGATCATATGAACAACTTACTAAAAATAGTAAGTTTCCATAAATAGTAACTCTACACAAGATAGCCCTTATTGAAAAGAAAACAAAAATATTTTTGGGTGATGCAAGATTTCTCTTACACCTAGGATGCTCCTATATCAGACACCCGGGGTAATTTGAGAAGTGACCCCATCATGTCTCAAGTGTGAAAAGGAAAACCAAGATGGTTAACCTCCTCCCTTGTCAGCCATGATGAATCTCCAACAGGTCATCCTTTCCACTTGACCAGATATTCTTCATATGTCTTGTTCCTTGTGCTTATATCAACACAACTATCTAGTATATCCTCAATCTCCTTGGTATCTGAACTAGTTGCTAGAATACTCCATTGTGATTCCATAATCTCATCTTCAACACCTCCTTCATGATACTCTATCAAATCTGAAATGTTAAACACTGGTGAAATATTCAGCTTAGTAGGCAATTCTAGCTCATAGGCATTTCCGGAATCATGCTTCTTCAATATCTTACATGGCCCAAACTTTTTCATTTTTAACTTGTTATATGTACCAACTAGAAATCTCTCCTTCCGCAAATGAACCATGACTTCATCTCCAACCTGAAATTCCTTATGCCTTATTTTCTTATCTGACTTAGCCTTATACTGCTGATTTCTCCTTTAGCTATCTTTCTCAACTCAGATGCATTTTTGGGACTACCCCATATACAATCTGAAATGGTGATTTACTAGTGGTCCTATTGATAGAATTATTCTATGCAAATTCTGCCTGTGATAAAATCAAATCCCATTCTGTTGGCTTATCTCCAAACAAACATCTCAGCAAATTTCTCAAACTCCTATTCACCATCTCTATTTGTCCATCATTCTGTGGATGATGTGATGAACTGAACTTCAAATCTATCTTCAACTTTTTCCACAATGTGTGCCAGAAATATCCAACAAACTTAGTGTCCCGATCGGAAACTATGCTCTTTGGCAAACCATGTACTCTCACTGTTTCTCTAAAAAGAAATTTTGCTACATGAACAACATCATTAGTCTTCTTGTAGGGAACGAAATGTGCCATCTTCAAAAATCTGTCAACCACCACAAAAATTGAATCATGTCCCTACCAAGTCCTCGATAAATCAAGAACAAAGTCCATACTGATATCCTCCCAAGGTTTCTCTGGTATAGGTAATGGCTAATACAACTCTGTATTCTACTTCACTCCTTTCACCATCTGACATACTCTGCAACTTTGTACAAACTTCATGACATCTTGCTGCAACTATGGCCAATAATAGTTCTCACTAACCAAAGCAAGGGTTTTGTCACGACCAAAATATTAGCCAATCCTTCGCTATGCTTCTCCTTGATGAGATTCTCCCTCATAAACTTCGTGGAATGCACAACTGACTCCCTCTAAATAGCATATCATCCTAAATAATGAAATCCAACCACTTTGTTTTGTCTAGAGTAACAGGTTTTGTACAAGCTTTCCAAGCTTCACCAAAATCAGGATCCTCTAGATACAATTTTTTGAGTTCCTTAAACCCAACCACCTCAATATGCATTTTTGTCAGCAATAGTTGCCTTCTGCTAAGAACATCTACAACCTTGTTAAACTTTCCACTCTTGTGTTTCAAAACAAATATATAACTCTGCAAAAACTCAACCCATTTCAAATGTCTTTGATTCAACTTTCCTTAACTATTCAAATATTGCAAAGCTTGATGATTAGTATATAAAACAAACTCCTTAGGAAGAAGATAGTGTCTCCACTTCTTTAATGCATGAACTATAGCATAAAATTTTTGATCACAAACAAAATATTTTCTCTTACCATCATTTAACTTTTCACTAAAATAAGCAATAGGTTTACCTTCTTGACTCATAATAGCTCCTATTGCAGTACCACTAGCATCACAGTCTACTTGAAACACCTTATTAAAATCTGGAAGTGCTAAAATAGGTTGTTATGTAACTTTGTGTTTTAATAGTTTAAAACTCTTATCTACCCCATTAGTCCACTTGAACTCTTTTCTATCCCCTCTCATTATTTTAGTCAAGGTTCCACAAATACTATTAAATTTTTTTATAAAATTTCTATAAAAGCTAGCCAAACCATGCAAAGATCTTACCTCGGTAGCTCTCCTTGGAGAAGGCCATTGAAGGATAGCATGTACTTTCTCTGGGTCCATTTTTAGACCTTCTTTTGAAATTACAAATCCCAAATACACTAACTCTTTCTTCAAAAAACTGCACTTCTTCAAGTTAATCAATAATTTTTCTTCTCTCAACTTCTCAAACACCCTACGAATATGCATCATATGCTTCTCCAATTTCTTACTAAAGATCAAAATATCATCTAGGTAAACAATGACAAACTTACCTAGAAATTCTTTTAGGACCTCATTCATGAGTCACATGAAAGTGCTCGGTGCATTGGTTAGCCCAAAAGGCATGACTAATGACTCATACAGTCCTTCCTTTGTCTTGAAGGAAGTCTTCCACTCATCTCCTTCTCTGATCCAGATCTGGTGATATCCACTCTTCAATTCTATCTTTGATTAATACACAGCTCCACTCAAACAGTCCATAATATCATCCATTCATGGCAATGGAAACCTGTACTTGATTGTGATCTTGTTTATTGCCCTAGAGTCTATACACATCCTTCATTATACATTCTTCTTTGGTGTTAATACCACTGGTATAGCACAGGGACTCAAACTCTCTCAAATCAACCCCTTCTGCAATAACTCATGTACTTGTCTATTCAACTCCTCACTTTCTACTAGTGTCATTCTATGTGATGCCTCATTTAGAAAACTAGCTCTCGGAATCAGGTCCATTTGAGAACTAATCTTCCTTACTGGTGGTAATCCATTAGTTACATTATCAGATACAATATCCTAAAACTCATTCAACAAATCTATAACTTCTATAGGTACATCTTCTACCTCCTCTTTAATAGCTTTTGGAATTAAAGAAAAACACATATGCTCATGCCTCATACCATCTAGGAACTTTCTTCCATCAAAAAAAATTATTCTTTCATTACCACATAATTTTTCTTCTATGTCATTCAATGGCTTTATTTTATGTCGCACTCCATCCTTCGTCAGAGAATAGGTATTCACATGAACATCATGTACAACATGCCTATCAAATAGCCATGGTCTACCCAATGACATATGACATGCATACATAGATATGATATCACATAATACCTCATCATGGTATCCACCAATCTTGAACTTCACTAGGCATTGTTCATTGACCATGACCTTGTGATCATCCTGCACACAAGCAATTTGGTATGGATGTGGATTTTTTTGTCTCTTGAGCTTCAACTTTGTCACCATCTCTTCTGATACCAAATTTTCAGTGCTTCCACTATCAATAATCACATCACAACATTTACCCTCACACTTGCATCTAATGTAAAATAGGCTCCTCCTTTACTCATGTTCATTCTCACCACTCAATAGGACTCTTTTGTTAATCAACGTTTCTCCTCTTTCAACATCTTTAGAATGTGATGATCTAGCATCTTCATCAACATGTGCAACTCTGACCTGGCCTTCATTTCTCCTATTTATCCTTTATTGGCATTGAGGACATTCAAATGCCCTATGACCTTCTTCTCCATAGTGAAAACATGTTCCACGGAAGCCTCCTCTTCCTGATCCTTGTCCTCTTCCTCTTAGGATCTCTGATCTCTATTATTCTGATCATGGAAATGATTGGAAGTGTTTCCTCTCTGATTTTGACTATTACTGGCCTCATCCTTCTTTTTCCGATCTTCATTTAGGCCACCATATGACCATCCACCATATCTTCCACCATGACCTCTTCCATTTTGCTTGCTTTCAAACTTCTTGTTCAACTTTTTCTCTACTTTTAGGACAAACTGGTATGCCTCTTCAATAATTTTCATTCAAACCAAATTCAACTCTTCCTGAATGGTTGACCTTAACCCATTAAGGTAACGGGCAAATTTCTCCTTGTTAGCTTTTGCATGGCCTATTCTAATGAGGATTCGATAGAACTCCTCTGTATACTCCTGAACAAATCTTTCTGCTTGCTTCTAACTTTGCATTTTCTTCAATAGGTCAAGCTCATAATCAACAGGAATGAACTGTCACTTCAATTTGTCCACCATTCAATCCCATCGTGTGATTTTATCCTTTCCTCTTCTATTTCACTCTAATTGAATCTCTTGCCACCAGATCTTCACATGGCCCTTCAGTCTGGCCTTCGTAAACTTGACCCTATTAAGATCCTCAATATCTTCATACTTGAAATATTCTTCACATTCATTGATCCAGTCGATCAACTCCTCTGGGTTAAGATTTCTCGAAAATGAAGGAACCTCAATCTTAGGTCTTTTCCCAATCTTGGAAATGGCCTGAAAAAGCTTTTCTTCCTCTTGGTTCATAATTTCACCTTCTGCTTCTTGATTAGAATTTTCTCCTTTGACTTCATCCTCACTTTCATCTCTGACATTAAGATTCACTCCTCTATGAATCTCTTCTTTCAATGATCACATGTGTCTCTAGAGCGCACTAACCTCAAGTGTCACACCACTAGCTCTTCCACCATGTTCCCTTCATGGAGGAATTTTTGGGCTTATCATTGAAACCCTAACCATAGTCCTGGTTCAAACTACCACATAGTCAGTGATTTATTTACACACTCAGGAACTCCTTCTCTAATACCACTTGATGAAGGATTCTACCCTTAATACCACAAACATATAACAAAAATAGAGAAACAACAATTTGCAAGAACAAAAAATGGGCTTCTTATTATCTCCACAAATGTGGAATTATAAATTTCAAAATTACAATATGCAAAGCCACATGGGCATTCCCTTTACAATATTATATAGGACAAAGCCTCGAATCATTACCTAGATCTACCAAGAACTGCCCTAGACAACACTACGGGCTTTCTTTATATAGGCAATTTCCACTGCCCAAGAAGGTTCCAAAAATTTAGCCCTTAAGGCCGACTATACATAGAATTATTTTATTTTCACAATTTCTACAATAGGGTTGGCTCAAAAGAAATACAAAATATGCTTTTAGGTAGCCCAACTTCTAGAGGCCATAACTTTCTAACCATAGATCGGTTTATCTATTATAACCACTTTTCAGAAATGCCAGGACAAGATCTACAGTGCTTGACTTGTGCAAGCTCTAGTTAGCCGAGTGTTGATCGCGATCCAGAGCCTCTAAGGCCTTCAAAATTGACCTGAAAGATTTCATACCCAAAAACCTCAATAACTTCACAAATACAGATGATGTGGCAATGAAACTCAACTGGCAGGCTGATATGACTAAGATGAACCTCCAACTGTGAAATCAGAACATTCTGAGATCATATGACCAAATTACTAAAAATAGTAAGTTTCCATAAATACTAGCTCTACACAAGATAGCCCTTATTGAAAAGAAAACAAAAATATTTTTGGGTGATGCAAGATTGCTCTTACACCCAGGATGCTCCTCCATCACATATACAAAGAGACAAAAAAGTCAACAAATTCCTAGAGCTTACTAAGATTCTAAGTCAACTAGTTGAAGAGAATTTTCTACTGAAAATATAAAGATATTGAAAGAATACAATTGGTCACCTAAAAAGGGAAAGAAAATAAATCAAAGATAAGGTAATACTCAATGGTCCAATTTAATAGAAAAATGCATCATGCTATGGAACCATGGAGGAGAGATTGAGACAATCATGGATGTCAGAGGGTAGGTCATTTTTTCACTTAGGTGACAATGAGAGAGAGAGAGAGAGAGAGAGAGAGAGAGAGAGAGAGGATAATTGATGGTCTAGAAAATTGTGGTATGCTAGTAAACTCTACCTTGAAAATTTTGAACCTATTGGTATCTTTGAATATGGTTCATCTACTAGAAGGTTTGTGTGTTCCTCAACTTTATAAATGCAAATTTGAAAGTATCTTTGTGCCAATTGTGGCTTCATCACTCTGTGTGTTTTGGACCTACTAGATACAACTAAGAGGTGGGGTGAATTAGTTGTACGTCCTTAATATAAAATTTATCTTTTCCCATCAAGACATTAAATGAAAATATACAATCCCACATTATTTTTCATTATTTCATCAAATTCATACACAATCTGACATAGACTCTAAGAAAGGCTAAGAACAAAATGTTTACCTCTCCTACTTCTAATAACATGAAAATAAAATTATTTCTTTAATTTAAGTTATGATTCTAAAAATATAAAATGATATGCAAAAACCCGTTCCTTATCCTCTCCAAAAAGTCAAATGTAACATTGTAATATAAATACCATCAGGAAATTCAATCCAATCAGTGGATCCATTTATATTAATACCTTTCAAGAATAGATACACACATGCTATTATTAAATTATCCTAATGAATTCATACATTACACTTAAAGAAACAAACATATGCTCGAGGAGTTTAACTATTTCCTTGAAAGACACCCATGAACAGATATTCCAATCTTAGGGAAGACTGAGAACACAAACTCATATTCTCGTGATAAAATGATATTGTATGAAAATAAAAACAATATATGGATATAAATTTATAATGTAATCACTAATGCACTAAAATATGATGAAAATCCACAATTGGAAACAACTATCACAACCTACACATTTTTTTTTCTAACTCAAAAAATCACTATATTATTTACATGTATCAAGAGGGAGAGATTTCCAAAATTGGAATCGAGAAGAAAGAAAGAGAATATAGTCAAGAAACGGAGACTCCTAATTTATCTTGTTGTATAAACCTATATGTCTCCTTAAAAATCTTATCTACACCTTTATTTTTCATATTTCATATTATATTTCAACTCATCCCAACTGCCTTCAAACTGCACCGAGAAATGATTTGATTATTTTATTGAAGTATTCCTCCTTTATCTCTAAAAATATTTTCATGAAATTTTTTGATTCCCTTGTAGTATGATTTACACCTTTGGCCTTTTTTTTCCTTCCACTTACTAAAATGATTTCAACTTAATGATTTAAAATCAATCTCCCTCTTCACCTGTAAATATCAGGAAAAAATATCATTCTTTGTGAATTTGTTTTTACCTGTGTAACTTTGTCTCCAAATTTATTGTTTTGGTAGAATTTCCTTCCTATTCAAATGAAATCATTTCCCCTTCTCATTGTAAACTTTAGTAAAATCATTCTCATTTCTGGTTGAAAATTTTACTAATATGTGAAAAATATACTACTAATTTTGAACCCCTCAAAATATTTCCTCTATTTCCCTAATGTATAATTTTAATGTATAGAAAATGGTAAGCAATCAAGTTAGAGAGATCACTCACCAAAATGTATATTTAGGGGGAAAATAAAGACATAACCACAAGGGACATCTATTTAGCACAAGGAAAAGTAGTAATTCGTGATCTTCTCAATGTAGAGCCTTGTGTTTTATTATTCTTTTCCCTAAGAGAAGGAATCATAAATAGAATGCAATATGATCTATAGAAATAAGTTTTATGAAATAAAAAGAGGTAAATTGAAATCACTTTGAGGGCTAGTAGAGGCCTAATATCAAATCAAAAAATGCATTTTCAGACTACAACAAAAATTGAAACTTCATTGGATCTGGGACCTTGTAGTTGGAAAATGCTCATATGAAAATATAAATATTCCAAGAATAGGTTGACTTGGTGTATAGGTTGAATTGGGTATAGGTGAAGATCAACCTGCAATTGCACTAGCACAAAACATGGGATCTGAATTTTTTACAATAATTGCAATCCTAAAGCCACCAATTTCAATCCTGAAGACCTATAAATATTCTCCTACAAACAAGAAAGGTGAAATTTGTTTAGTAGGGAGGGCTTTCCTCAGTCAAACCCTTGTTTAGGAATTAACCTTGAATTGAAATAAAGGAAATTATATTATGTAGTAAAAATTAGATCTAAATAATGGAGTATATCATAGCATGTGGATGTAATTATGCTAGATGTATGATCAAGTATATTAATGCATTATAGCCTCGACCCAACACAAAAGCCAAAGGGAAATCATGGAAGATAAAACCTCATGAAGTGGATGTTCACAATTTTTGTCAATAAGGAAGATAACTTGAATACATGTAAGAATGCATGTATTTAGATCTCCTTCTTTGATGGCTAACTCCTTTGTCTCCAAGGATTCTAGATCTCTAGAGGGAAATGAATTCTTGATGGAATGGATGGACAAATGAATGCTTGGAATCACAAAAAGACCTTGAATTTCCATGCTTGGTTTCTTGACAATTTTGTTCTTATTTTTATGTGTTCTTGAATTCATATATTTATCTATTGAACTTGTGGATGCTCAAATGGAGTGAGAAGGCCTCCTTTTATATTGGCTTTGGGCATCAAAGTCAAAAGGGCCAATTGCACAAGGTAGGACATGGCTAATACTTTGCATTAGGATCAAGGACCAATTAAAATTCACCTCATCGGGTACAAGTTGAGGTTGACCTATACTAGGTACATGTCAAAATTGACCTATACGGGGAGGTGCAAAAATGTAGACAAATATCCCACATCTCAAGAAGTATTAATGGGGTCAATAGAAATATTCTGAAATGTGTGGAAATATCAATCATAAATGCATTTAAATCTTGAATAGGATCTAAGAGAGAAATAAATTTTATGATTGGACCAAAAAATGGAAAATTGAGCATTTTGTGAGCCAACCTAGATTTTTGCACATAATTATAAGATGGAAAATGACTTTGATTTAGAATTATGTATATAATTAAATACAATAAGAGGTCCTAATAATTAAAATACACTAAGGAGTGATGCAATGGTCCCAAAACCTGTATAAAAGTAAGTTAATTGTTTTTAGGATGGTACATTTAGCCCCCACTTTAGCAAGAGTATGGGGAAAGCTCACACTCACACTAATATCAAACCTGGAAAGAGATTTAAAAAGTGTAAATAATAACATAATAAGACAAAGAAAACCACAAATAATATTATAAACTCCATGATATAATTTAACTAGCATGAGAGAGAGAGAGAGAGAGAGATATATGCAAGAGCCTCACATTAATATCATCAATTTGATGGTTCCCAAAAACATTTGGAGTTTTAAGTTCATTTCATATTATCTTAGGGCTTGTTAGTAAAAAATTGATGTAATCGGGTCCATATAAAGATTGAGTCTTAGTTAGTATTTTAAGTGTCATGAGAGGAATAAATACTTTGTAATCTTCATACTCCATGGCACATCTTCGAGTGGGATTTTACATTAGTCTTAGACCAAATGTTCTAGTTGGTCATGTTGGGTAAGTTAGAAGTTTCGGTTGTTAAAGAGTTAGTTATGTTAGAGAGTTAGTTATCGGTTGTATTCTGTTTTGAAAGTTCTTTATTTGTGCATTTCAGAACCCGATAATAAAAATAGTGGAGAGTAGTAGTATAATAGAATATTGAGTATCAACGAAAGAAAAGGAAAGATGTAAAGGGGAAATTTTGAATAATGGAAAGAAAGATTAGAGTTTCTGTTAAGAACTTGAGTTCTTCAATTTTCCATTTGAAAATCTCTGTTCTTGATCTTCGGATGATTATGAATTAAGTTGCATTGAAATCTTTATGGGTTGCGATTCAGTTTCGAATATCTCTATTTGATTTAATTTATGTTGGTTCTTGATATCGATCCTTAAGAAAGGAGTTTTAAAGTTTATTGGACCCAAGTTTGTTCCTTATTGGTAATCGAAGTCAAGAACCTATTTGTGTTTATGTGTCCATTTTGTAACAGTCCCGAATGGAATGGTGGACTGGTTTTATGTGACGGGAATGTGAAGTTCAATGCTAAAGTTAGTTATTGAAATTGGTTTGTAACCAGTCCCATGACAATAAATGGTTCGTAACAGTATTACGGGACTGTGTGCATTTGAAGTCAATTTTTTGTGGTGATTGTGGATCAGTCTTTTAAATGCTTTGTTTCGTTGGAATATAAGTTAATGATTAGTATCGATTTTGTTTATGAAAAGAGTCAAGAGCTTATTGAATTCAGTTTTATTCATTATTGGCAAACAATAATCAAATAGCCTGGCTTGATTCATGTATCGGGTTTCCTTTTTGGAGTTGTGGTTGAACACGGTTTCAATGTTGTTAGTGTTCGGACTTGTGACAATGTCTGAATGCATTACAACCAAAATAGTTTTAAAGGAACTGTTATATGCATTTAGTTTGGTTGTGTCTTGAGTTAGCCGAAGATTATTAAACTGTCTACGCCGTGTTGAACCAGGAAGACTTGTTGCCACAGTCACGGTGAAAGGGGACCGAGAATATTTGCAGATCAGTTGTTCGGGGTGACTCAAATGATAGTGAAGCCTCCTTCCCAAAGGTGATACCGAAGACCATTACGAGTTGTTTTCGGGTTTTGGAATAGTTTGTACACTTTTGAATTGAGATCAGTTTGCTATATGTGGATATCGGGATCAATGCTCTCGGTTTATATTTGATTGTGATGAATTACAACCTCACTCTCTGAAGGAAGCCGCTTATTTGGAAAGGATGGATTCTAAATCCCATTAACAATTGTAGAATGAAAGGAAGTATAAATTGGTTCTGAAACATGTAATGATAGTGGTAACCCGCAGAGCATGCAATAATAAAAGAGTGATTACAGAGCATTACAGTAAGTTTGTATTGTATTAAGGATTGATATGCAGATTTGAATCATTGGTCGATTCCCTCTGCATCACAGAGAGAGAGATGTGATTACCTTTCCCAGTAATATTTGTGTGTCTTATTGTGAACCACACAAAATATAGAATTGAATAGTCTACCAAGTTTGTGTGTTATGCTAGTCAATCCTATAAAAACCTTGCACCTTCTAGTGGCTTACCTACATGTGTATGTGATCGTCATAAATGGATCAAGGTTTTATATCCATTCAAAATGTTTGTGTGTACCTCATGGATCAATCTATAGTCACCATGGTGTGTGATTATGCTTGATGTCTCTCTGAATGGATGAGGTTCTATTATTCATATAGATAAGTGTATGTAAATGTGCATCCCAAGGATGGACAAGGATCACTTATACATAGTAGGCATTATAAGGAAGCTAATCAAGGATATATGCTTCCATCAATAAGAATATACCCTTAAAACAATATAATGTATACCATAATCTTAGCTAAGAGTGTTAGCTATTATAAGATAAGAAAATAGATAATGGAGAAAGGATATTTCACCTATGAGAAGAGACCCTTGAAAGGAAGAAATCTTGTTTACTAAAAATCTAAATTCAAGAGGATTTCTTTAAAAAAGATAATAGGTTCAAGATAAAGAGTAGAAGAAGAACAAGAATACACTAAATTAGTCCCCTATTTCCAGGCGAAAGAGAGATTCTTGATGAATGATGAAAATTTTTTAATCACATAGTAAGGGAATATGTTTATAATGAACATAGTTTTTCAAATAAAGAAGAGGCGATGATCAATGATATACACCTCTTGTATAAGAGAGAATCTCAATCAAGAAAACCATTCCTTATAGGAAAAGAATGTCACATAATAAACAAATGTCACTATACTAAGGAAAGTAGATCCTTATATAAAAGAGGAAGAATGTATAAACAACCTTTTCCCCCAAGTGTAAAGGAAAGATACAATATATAACACACCTTGAATGATAGTTACTTCATAAAAGATATACAATTCCAAAAAAAAAAAGTTTTACACTAGTAAAGCCTTCTAAAAAATATAAATATGCGAGAAAAGGCATCACATTTAAAGTAAGCTAAATATTAAGGAAAGAAAAGAACAAATTGTACTATGAATGATTATTGAATGACCATCATTCCTTTTTAAGGCATAAAATGATTTCTAAATTGATGCAGGAGCATCTTGGGTTGGCTCGGTAACTACTTTGGAGTTCTTGGAGGAGTTCTTGGTAGTTGCTTTGGAGAGTTTGTGGAAGGATATTACTCGGTTGTAGTGTTGGCCAAGGACCTCAACCCTTGAAAGGAACTCATTTGCTCAAGGAAATCGGTAAACCTTCTGGTGCTTGGTAGAACTTGTGCTTAGAAATGGGTGCTCGGTCAATATGCTTCTCGGTGATGCCTAGCTTGCTCGGTTGTTTTTACTATCACTCAGTAGTTTGGATTACCGATTGGATTTCTTGGAGTTTTGGTTGGTCAACTTGATGTATTTAATGTGGGTAGCTTATGTTAGATTCTCCTAGGTAGATCTAGAGGCTGACATGGACAATTAATTATTTGTAAGGCTATTTGAGAGCCGACTTATATTGCATTTAATAAGTGTTTGTTTTAGGAGCCAACTTGGCTTAGAGTTTTTTTTTTCTTCTAGCCAACTTGTGGCTGAAGAAGTGTATTTAAGGAGGGTTTATGTAGAGTAGTAGGGTAGTAGAAGATTGGTGATCAGTTTGGGAGTACCAGAGGTCAATCTGTGAAGATTACTAGAGTTAGTAGCTTGCGAGCTTAGGAACAAGAAGATTGCTTGGTAGCCTGTGTGCACAAGTTTAGATCTTGTTGGGGTTCCTACCAAATTGTTGTAGCTTGTTGTTGCAGATATGGTGATCTAGGGTTAGAGATAGGAGTTCGATCTTGAGGGATCTTGTAGAACTATTTCTTTCTTTGTATTTGGCCATAATTGGGAAGGCCTTACAATCTGACACATTGCATGCAATCAGTTGTTGATGAATAAAGATAGTTGTTTTCTTTCATACGTGGCTTTGTGTTATGATTCTATTGTGTGGTTGTTTAGCTTGGGGCTTGGACAGCTCCTTTGGGGATTCTCTTGGCCTTGCACTGTGTCAGATGGTATCAGAGATTGAAGTTCTTGAGTGTGTAGACAAATCACCGAGTTGAGGTAGTTTGCACCAGGACCTTGGGTTGGTGATTTGTTTCTTTGGGTTTTCAAAGATCTTGGAAGATGTCTTTGAGAGGATGGGACCTTGGGGTGATTGCTTCTCTTAGTGATGTGGTGGAAGAAAATATTTCTGAAAGGTTTTCTCAGTGGGAAGTAGATTTGTTGAATCATATGGAGAACCAAGTTGATAACCTTGTGAAGGAAAGTATTTTTGAGCTTTGTAGAGCTTACCGGAGTTGGAACATGCCAATTCGGAAGAAATTTGTCTGGTCGGTTAGAAGACTGGTTTGAGAGAGAAGACATCCTGACAAGGTTTCTTTTGATAGTGTTGAGGTGGAAGAAGTATGTTAGATTGGTTTTGATGTTCATTTGGTGGAGTCTGACATGAAACCCATAGAGGAACTTGTGGTTATTACTAAGATAATTGTGTTTTCTGACATTGTTGTTAACCTTGTTGAGGCTTGTGAGAAGATTTTTTTTTGTGTTCATTCAGTTATGTCTGACATGGATATTGCAGAGCATCTAGTTGAGAAGGATCACTTTGTTGTTGGTGAAGAGTTATCTATTATTGAACACCTTTTTGATGATGGTGTTACCAAATTGCTTTTGTTTGGTGTTGTGGTACTGATGTTATTTTATGGTTGTGGACTTGAGTTGTTGGTTGATAGTAATAAGTCTTGTGATGAGTTGTAGAGATGTGATGTTGAATTGATACTTGATGATGAGTGAAAGGTTTAGTTTGTTCTTTATCTTGAGCATGTTGATTGGTTGGTTGGTGATCGGTTACGGAGGACTTCATTGATGGACTTGTTTATTTTCCTGGCTTTATGGATTGGAAAGCCTTGCGTGAAGCTGGAGTGGAAGCCTTTGGTGAAGATTAAGCTAGATGAAAAGTTTTATTTTGGCATCAAAGTGTAGGACACACTTTTCTATTTACCTAAGGAGTTTGACGCAGGAGCATCTTGGGTTGGTTTGGTGACTACTTTGGAGTTCTTGGATGATTTCTTGGTAATTTCTTTATAGAGTTCTTGGAAGGATATTACTCAGTTGCAGTGTTGGCTAAGGAGCTCAGTCGTTGAAGGTAAATTAGTCACTGAAGGAACTCAGTAAAAATTTTAATGCTCGATAGAACCTATTCTTGGAAATGATTGTGGTTCTTGGTGGACATGCTTTCTTTGTGATGCCTAGCTTGCTCGGTTGTTTTTACTATCTCTCAGTAGTTTATCTTACCGACTAGAGTTCTTGGAGTTTTGTTTGGTCGACTTGATCTATTTAATATGGGTAGCTTATGTTACATTCTCCTAGGTAGATCTAGAGGCCAACATGGAGAATTAATTGTTTATAAGTCTATTTGAGAGCTGACTTGTATTTTCATTAATAATTGTTTGTTTTAGGATCAGACTTGTCTTAGAGTTATTTCTTTCTTCCAGCCGACTTGTGGCTAAAGAAGTGTATTTAAGGAGGGCATGGGTAGAGTAGTAGGGTAGTAGAAGATTGGTGATCAGTCTGGGAGTACCAGAGGTTGATCTATGAAGATTAGCAGAGTTAGTAGCTTGCGAGCTTAGGAATAAGAAGATTACTTAGTGGCCTATGTGCACAAGTTTAGATCTTTTTAAATTTCCTACCATATATTTGTAGCCTATTGTTACAGATCTTGCTAGCTAGGGTTAGAGCTTGGTGTTGGATCTTGAGGGATCTTGTAGAACTATTTCTTGCTTTGTATTTGGCCACAACCGGGAAGGCCTTATAGCCTGACACATTGCATGTAATCAGTTGTTGATGAATAAAGATATCTTTTTTCTTTCATATTTGGTTTCGTGTTGTGATTAGATTGTGTGGTTGTTTAGCTATGGGCTTGGACATCTCCTTCGGGGATTCTCTTGGCCTTGCACTATGTCATAAATAAATATGTTAGGATATTTTTATAACAATGTATCTCATGACAAAAAGGAATGTATCATAAAACTAAATCAAACCATAGAGAGAAGAAAGGAAAAGGTAAGGATGCCACATTATATATACTTAGTGGTCAACCCAATTATACAAGATGTGCTCTTTAAAGTAAGGAAGAATCACAAAGAGGATACTCATCTCAAAGAAGAAAGAATGTAAATAAATATTAATAAAAATGTTTAAGAATCTATCATCTAATATGTTTATTAAATTTAGAAATATATATATATATATATATATATATATATATATATATATATATATATAGATGTATATGTATATGTATACGTATACTGATATAGATATGGATACGGATACGGATACGGATATGGATACGGATATGGATACGGATATGGATATGGATATGGATATGGATATGGATATGGATATGGATATGTGATGCAGGAGCATCCTGGGTGTAAGAGCAATCTTGCATCACCCAAAAATATTTTTATTTTTGTGTTCAATAAGGGCTATCTTGTGCAGAGCTGCTATTTAGGGAAACTTTCTATTTTTAGTAAGTTGGTCATCTGATCCCATTATGTTTTGATTTCTTCATTGGAGGTTCATTTTGGTGATATCAGCCTGCCAATAAAGTTTCAATGACAAATCAAGTCTAGCTATGTAGACATTGAAGATTTTTGGTATTGAAACAGGGTACAAAAACTTTGTACTTAGTTTTGAAGGCTTTAGAGGATCTAGATGAGGTCAAAAATTTGGGTGACAGGTGCTTGCACAAGTCAAGGTTATAGAGTGCTTCGTGGCCTTTTCAAAATGGGGTCATAATAGTCAATCGGGTCAACTGGGGATGACTTATGGTCTTCGGAAGATGTGTCACCTGAAATAGCGGCAACTAATTTTCCTTCAAAATTTTTGTTTGGGTTTTAAAAGTTATTTTGAGCCGACTTTGATGTAATAAAATGTAAAATCAAATAATTCTAAGTTTGGTTAGCCTTATTGGCTAAAAATTCTAGAACCTTGCCAGGCGGTGGAAAAATTGCCTATATAAGGAAGGTTGTAGTGTTGTCTTGGGTAGTTTAGGACAGTTCTAGGTAGTAGATCTGGGTATTGAATCGAAGCTTTGTCCTATAGAATATTATAAGGGAATGCCCATGTGGCTTTGCATATTGTAATTCTAAAAGTTTTTAATTCCACATTTGTGGAGATAATAAGAAGCCCATTTGTTGTTCTTGCCAATTGTTGTTGTTTCTCTATTTTTGTTATGTGTTTGTGGTATTAAGGGGAGCACCCCTCATCAAGTGGTATCAGAGCAGGAGTTCCTGAGTTTGTAAACAAATCACTGATTGTGAGGCAGTTTGCACCAGGACCATGGTTAAGGTTTCAGCGTGCATCGTAAAAATGCCTCCATGAAGGGAACGTGGCGGAAGAGCTGGTGTTGTAACACCTGAGGTTAGAGTGCTCCTGAGATAAGTGTGAGCATTGCAAGAAGAGATTCGTAGAGGAATGAATCTTAATGTCAGAGATGAAAGAGAGGATGAAGCCAAAGAAGAAGATCAAGAAGGAGAAGTCGAAGTTGTGAACTAGAGGAAGAAAGACTTTTTCGGGCCATTTCCAAGATCGAAAAATGACCTAAGATTGAGGTTCTTACATTTTTAAGAAATCTTAACCTAGAGGAGTTAATCGACTGGATCAATAAATGTGAAAAATATTTTGAGTATGAAGATATTAAGGATCCTAATAGGGTCAAATTTGTGAAGGCCAAACTGAAAGGTCATGCGAAGATCTAGTGGCAAGAGATTCAATTGTAGCGAAATAGAAGAGGGAAAGATAAAATCACAAGATGGTGTCAGATGGTGGATAAATTGAAGTGACAGTTCATCCACATTGATTATGAGCTTGACCTACTGAAGAAAATGCAAAGTTTGAAGCAAGAGGGACAATCTATTCAGGAGTATACAAAGGAGTTCTATCGAATCCTCATCATAACAGGCCATGCGAAAGTTGATAAGGAGAAAGTTGCCCATTACCTTAATGGGTTTAGGCCAAGCATTCAGGAGGAGCTAAATCTGGTTCGAATGAACAGTATTGAAGAGGCATACTAGTTTGCCCTAAAAGTAGAGGAAAAGCTGAACAAAAAGTTTGAGAGTAGACAAAATGGAAGAGGTTGCGGTGGATGATCTAATGGACAGTCATATAGAGGCCAAAATGAAGATCCAAAAAAGAAGGATGAGGCTAGTAGTAGTCAAAATTAGAGAGGAAACAATTCCAATCATTTCCAAGATCAGAACAATAGAGATCAGAGAGGAAGAGGAAGAGGACAAGGTTCAGGAAGAGGAGGCTTCCATAGAACATGTTTTCACTATGGAGAAGAAGGTCATAGGGCATTTGAATGTCCTCAATGCCAAGGAAGGATAGATAGGAGGAACGAAGGCTAGGCTAGAGTGGCACATGTAGATGAAGATGCCAGATCATCTAATTCTGAAGATGTTGAAAGAGGAGAAATGGTGACTAACAGAAGAGTCCTGCTGAGTGGTGAGAATGAACCTGAACAAAGGAGGAGCCTGTTTTGCACGAGCTGCAAGTGTGAGGGTAAGTGTTGTGATGTGATTATTGATAGTGGTAGTAATGACAATTTGGTGTCAGAAGAGATGGTGACAAAGTTGAAGCTCAAGAGATAGAAACATCCACATCCATATTGGGTTTCCTAGATGCAAGATGACCACAAGGTCATGGTCAGTGAACAGTGCCTAGTAAAGTTCAAGATTAGCGGGTACCATGATGAGGTACTATGTGATATCATATCTATGGATGCATGTCATATGTTGTTGGGTAGACGTTGGTAGTTTGATAGGTGTGTTGTACATGATGGTCATGTGAATACCTATTCCATGATAAAGGATGGAGTGTGACATAAGCTAAAACCATTGAAAGAAACATAAGAAACAGTATGTGGTAATGCAAGAATAACTTTTGTTGATAGAGGAAATTTCTTAGATGGTATGTGGCATGAGCATATGTGTTTTACCTTAATTCCAAAGGCTGGGAAAGAGGAAGTAGAAGATGTACCTGTAGAAGTTGTAGAATTATTGAATGAGTTTTAGGATATTGTATCCAATAATGTGCTTGATGGATTACCACTAGTAAGAAAGATCAATCATCAAATGGACTTGATTCCAGGAGCTAGTTTGCCAAATAAGGCAACACACAGAATGACACTAGTGGAAAGTGAAGAGTTGAAGATAGATTTGAAGTTTAGTTCATCACATCATCCATAGATTGTATATGGAAGTAGTCCTAGAAATGCATCTAAGTTGAGAAAAATAGATAAAGGAGAAATAAGTAGTGCTGAAGCTGAGGATTTTGAAAAATATTTGAAGAATATCCATGAGGATATGAGGAAGCACATTTCAAAAATTAATGCGTAGTTTAAGGCTAAGGCAGATGAGAAAAGGAGGCATAAGGAATTTCAAGTTGGAGATGAAGTCATGGTTCATTTTCAGAAGGAGCGATTTCCAATTGGTACATATAACAAGTTGAAAATGAAGAAGTTTGGGCCATGTAAGATATTGAAGAAGCATGATTCAGGAAATGAATATGAGTTCGAGTTGCCTACTGAGATGAATATTTCACCAGTATTTAACTTTTTAGATCTAACAAAGTATCATGAAGGAGGTGTTGAAGATGAGGTTATAGCAGCATAATGGAGTATTCCAGCAACCAGTTTAGATATCAAGGAGATTGAAGACATATTGGATAGTTGTGTTGGAAAAAGCACAAGGAATATGACATATGAAGAATATCTGGTCAAGTGGAAAGGATGACCTATTGAAGATTCATCATGGCTAACAAAGGAGGCAGTTAACCGCCTTGGTTTTCCTCTACACACCTGAGATGTGACGGGGTCACTTCTCAAATTACCCTGGGTGTCTAATGCAGGAGCATTCTGGGTGTAAGAGCAATCTTGCATCACCCAAAAATATTTCTATTTTTGTATTCAATAAGGGCTATCTTTTGTAGAGCTGCTATTTGTGGAAACTTTTTATTTTTAGTAAGTTGGTCATCTGATCTCAGAATGTTCTGATTTCTTCCCTAGAGGTTCATTTTGGTCATATCAGCCTACCAATAAAGTTTCATTGACAGATCAAGTCTAGCTTTGTAGATATTGAAGATTTTTGGTATTGGCAACAGGGTATAGAAACTTTGATCTCAGTTTTGAAGGCTTTAGAGGCCCTGGATGAGGTTGAAAATTTGGGTGACAAGTGCTTATGCTAGTCAAGGCTGTAGAGTGCTTTGTGGCCTTTCTAGAATGGGGTCATAATAGTCAATCAGGTCAACTAGCGATGACTTATAGTCTTCGGAAGTTGGGTCACCTAAAATAGCGGAAAATAATTTTCCTTCAAAATTTATGTTTGGGTTTCAAAAGTTATTTTGAGCCGACTATGATGTAATAAATTGTAAAATAAAATAATTTTA
This sequence comes from Chamaecyparis obtusa, assembly GCA_027943335.1. NCBI lineage: Eukaryota > Viridiplantae > Streptophyta > Pinopsida > Cupressales > Cupressaceae > Chamaecyparis > Chamaecyparis obtusa. Next base: position 367,175 of record BSBK01003764.1, read on the forward strand.
AGTTTGGTTGGCCTTGTTGGCTAAAAATTCTGGAACCTTCCCAGGCGGTGGAAAAATTGCCTATATAAGGAAAGCTATAGTGTTGTCTTCGACAGTTCAGGATAGTTCTGGGTAGTAGATTTGGGTATTGATTCGAGGCTTTGTCCTACAAAATATTGTAAGGGAATGCCCATGTGGCTTTGCATATTGTAATTTTGAAAGTTTGTAATTCCACATTTGTGGAGATAATAAGAAGCCCATTTGTTGTTCTTGCCAATTGTTGTTTCTCTGTATCTGTTATGTGTTTGTGGTATTAAGGGGAGCACCCTTCATCAAAATGAATATCTTTTATAGAATTCCAAGATCAATTAGAAATACAAAATGAACACAATAACATCATTGAAGAAAAATTTGAACCAATATATAATCTAGATAAGGAAAATACATATAGTAAGAGTGATTGGGTTGAATAAAAAGTAAAACCCAACACTCAATGAGTGGTGGGGAGTTGTCTCATAGTTAACTAGTATTAGATGTCAAAATAGAATTTACATCTCTATATTCAACTCCTAAATGATGACAACTTGTATGAACAAGTGTCAAATATACATGGATGACTAAGTAGGATTAATAAATATTAACGACCCCGCTAATTACAAAAATAGTTCATCCCATTCAAAATATTCCAGAATGGGTATGAATGGAATTGTTAAGTTCCATCCACCCAAGTAAAGAACTGTCAACGACATTTTTGAAGCTGTTCGATGAGCAAGTATAGATAAAATAATTAAACTAACACCCCCTTTTAGAATAAATTAGGATTACAAGATAAAAAAATCAGTCTTGGCTACTATCCTTATGAGGTACCCATATATAATGAATCTCTCATAAATAGAGAAAGATAGAAAACCCTGAATCCTGGAAGGCGCCCCAAGGATAGTGATGGTACTAATGTAGACTAGACACTAAGAAGAGCATGTGATGCCCCCTAAAATTATTCCTATATATGAACATCATCTGATGAATCATGTACCCCTATGTCTTCTCGATATAGAGTGTGATGTATGGATGATGCAAAATATAAGCCTCTAATGGAATCCTTGAACTAGATGAAGATGAGTCCTTATCCATCTTGTCACTACAAGAATTGGAAGAAGAAGATTCTACTCTATAAGTCTAGTATGATCATGACCTAAAGTTTCCACATAAAGTTGGGAACCAATATGGTGTGTAGATACTAGAATCAATAATCCATGATGAAGATGAAAATGTTGTACCAAAAAAGGCATTTCCTTTCAATTTTTCTTTATCCTTAGTATTTTGTCGATTTGAATAAGATGCTTTGATAGAATCAGCTACCCCAATATTGTTCTTTTCAAGTAGAAAAATGATCTCAATTTGGTTTTTCATGCATTGACATTCTTCATGACTAATTTCCTTAATAGTTGATTTAATTTGGTGAGATGATTTTCATTTTTTAAGTTGTTAATTCTTTGTCATTTCCTCTTTTCCTTGTCTTTTTTAGTGTTCTTCTTTCAAGTAACATTTGATTACTTTACATTTTCTTCAATGAGAGCTTGTGTCTTAGTAGATTTAAAAGTTTCCATTTGAATTAATATTTATTTCACCCTTGTAAGATCGTAAATGAAGTTATCATATCTAGGCATTTACAATAAGCTACCAAGAGCTCTTATATTAGCATAGAAAGTACAAGGGTATGTGTAGGATTATGGTATGCCAAAAAGTGGCGATGTGAAAAAGAAGTCCTGATTTATAGACTCTTTTAAAAAAACCTATAACTTTCAAACAACATAAGATTTTTGAAATATGAGATATAAATCACATTCTATGCTTCACCTAATACAATAATAATAAACAATTCTTTCATTTTGATGAAGTTTAGACTAAGTTAAGGTGGTTAGACACGATATTTTTTATATTTAGGAAAATTTGTAGCATAAAAATCATAATTAATTATTTACTTGGAAAAAATACAAAAAAATATGCATCACATCCGAACACGAGTCTACTACTTTTATCTAGAATCTTATAAAAAAATATTATCATTTGATTTTGTTTAATGTGGTTAGACATACACCTTCTTGTTATCTTTCTAGTCCTGATTGAGAGACTTATTAAAAAATAGCTATAACTTTCAAACTGTATAACATTTTTGAAATTCAAAACATGTGTCACATTCTATGCTTTTCCAACTACAAGAAAAATTTAAAAAGTTTTCAATTTGATAAAGTTTAAACTAAGTCAACATGGTTAGACACGATAGTTTTTGTATTCTAGAAAATTTGTAGAAGAAAAATCATAATTAATTATTTACTTGGAAAAAATTGCAAAAAAATATGTGTCACATCTAGACATGTGTCTATTGCTTATATCTAGATTTTTGTTAAAAAAATTTTATCATTTGATTGTGTTTAAGGTGGTTAGACATACACCTACTTCTTATTTTTTCTTGAAATTTTCATACTCCTACATTGAAATTTAAAATTTTCAACATATAGAATAATTGTTTTTCAAAAAAGGCCTAGTATTTGAGAAACTAAATTCAATTTTATACTAATTCTCTTCTTACATATTTTTTATATGATATTTATGTATTGTTCAAATTTTTATGTCAACTTGCCTAAACCTAATTTTCTAAATTTTCATTGCCACTTAAGTGCCTAGTTTGGCATACCATGATCCTGCACATACCGAGAGACAAAAAAACAAAATTAGAACCTAGTTTTGAAATTACATAAAGGATTAATTGATCTTCTTTATTATAAATTCCCCCATCTTTAAATTTCAGCTTCAAAGATTTGAATTTACATAAGAAGTCCTCTAAAGTTGAAATACTTGGAGGACCGAGACCTAAGAGTTGATTTTCCAACTCATGACTTCTAAGTTCATCAAGTGTCCCAAATAGTGTTTATTGGGATTTCTAAACTTCGTTGGGTGTTTTAAAGATCTCAAAATGAAATACTAATTCAGAGGATAGATTTAAACATAAGAAACCAAATGCTTTGTCAAACTTATTAAAAAAAATTATTTGTCCTTAGTTGCATTAGATTTTTTCTGTTCTTTTTGTTATTCTAAATAAGCCTTTATTATTAAGTACAAGAGTTACTTTCAACTTCCAATCATGATAATTGAAAGGTGTTAAAGGTTGTATAGTCATATTACAATCCATGCTACTTGACTTAGATTTTTCCTTTCTATAATACATAAATTAAGAGCTTTATAAATACAACAATGTGAAGTGAGGGAATAAGAAAACACAATAAAGAACTTCCTGAGGAAGGGTGAAATATTAAATTCAGATAACACCAGGGATAACTTTAAGAAACCCCCTTTTAGGAAAAAGTGTAAAATCCTAGCGAATCGTACATTATTTTAGGGGGGCATTTGTTTTAATGAAGGTGATTTTTTTTTCAAATCCATGATTTTTCATAATTTTTATTGGCAATTTTTTCCCTGCCCAATGAAAATTTCGTAAATTGCTGGCAAATTATTTGGTCATGTGGGAGAAAATATATATTATATGAGGCGAATAATTTTTTTTTGAAGCAAAAAATTATAATATATGAGGCGAATGATATTCTTTTGAAGGGAAAAAAATAATTGTATTGGCAAATTTTATGTACCATTTGAATTTTATTTTATTAGTGATTTTCAAAAGATTGGACATAACACGGACACATAACCTAACCTAACATAACTAACATACATACATTATTTTATAATGTTAAACGTATTATTTGAGACCGTCTGATGATCCAAGATCAATGGCTGAAGTTTAATTTAGGCCCCAATTTCTTGAAGGAAACATAGTTGTCCAGGAAGTCACCGGAATGTCGACATGTGTCAAATTATGGTTATCAACTCGTCTGCAGACTATAGTGTACACATTGTTACAAGTAGTAGTTGTCGTTGCACCAAAAGATCGACCTGTTAATGTCCGATACAACTGTAGACTTATAGAAGACACAAGAGGCTGTTAAACTGTCACAAATCCCTAGGGGAGCACTGACCATTTTTCCAACAATCTTCCCCTCAGCGTTACCTGAGGGGATTCCAACCTATGACCAAGCTCTGATACCACTTGTTACAAGTAGTAGTTGTCGTTGCACCAAAAGATCAACCTGTTAATGCCTGATACAACCACTATACTTATAGAAGACATAGGAGGCTATTAAACCATGTCATGAATCCCTAGGGGAGTGCTGATGACTTTTCCAACACACATGTTTGTATCGATAATCACGGTCCTATAGTACAATTTGTAACATCTTAACTCTATACAAAATAAATGCCTTGTCAGTGAAAAGTGACACTTTTTAACTATCACGTAGACATGCACCAATTCCAAATTCATACAGATGATATTCATATAAGTGATTTCTAACATTTTTGCATTTATGGGAAACATTTACTGCCAAATATGAAAGATTATGGACAAAATTTTAATTTCTCACACGCATGCATTTAGGGGAAAGATTTACATGAAAGATTTAAAGGCATATTAAGGACAATGGATTTAATACCATTAAAGAAAGAATAATTTATTTCTAAGTAACGATCAAGGATTCAAGGGCTATTTATAGATGATTTAGCTTCTTTATTCCTTGATTTATTTTTCCTAGATAAATTATTTGTTTAGGTTATTAGTCTACACTCTGCAAATAATTTATTTTTAAAGTTTCTGAAGTTTTAGATGGACACTCTAATTAGGCTTAGATGCACATCTGGGGAGGCCCAGAAGGCCTTTCTAGGTTCCTTTTCGAATGAAACCTTGCAATCAATTTGTAAGGAGGGTGGGCCTTTCGTGATAGAGGCTATTAAAATGGTGCTAGGTAGAGAGTTTCTGCATAATGAAGATAGGCACTAGGTCAAGACGGACATTACATCCCATTTTTTGGCATCTCTTCTCGACCTCGGAGGAGAGAAGCTAGACATGTTAATGCTGCTAAGGAGGGTTTTTAATGAAGAATACTTATGGGACAATGTTAATGTTGTCGTGTTTGTAGAAATAGGGGTGGGGATCCCTTGGGAAAGTGAAATACCCAAGCTTGTCCTCCTAGGCTAGAATGTGGCCATGCAACCTGTTCTATTGGGCCTAAATGCTAGGCAGTTGAAGTGCCATAGGAAATGGGCGTTGATTGCCAGGTATTTTCTTTCTAAGTGGTTTATGCTTGATGAAGAGGAGGCTCAGGCAGGGAAATACGAGTTTCTCAATCAATTCTCATAGTTAATCCTCTCTACAAAATTTTACTTGGATGGAGCTAGAGGGAACAATCACTAGTGGACTACTAGTGGTTTTCTTTTAATTAAAACATACCACATTTTTCTCTTTTTGTTTATAGTAGGTTTCTCTTTGTATTGGAAGTGGACAATGTAATTATAATTTTATGAAAAAAAAATAATGAAAATTTCGCAAGCTCATTTCAATTTGTGTTTTATGGGTACAAAAAATAGTTCTTAGACTTCTCTGTCACTATGATTGAAATATTATAATTAGTTTCTTTATCTATGTATTAGACATGTATGATGTAACTTGTAAGTATGTTTCAGTAGAAATAAGGAAATGTTCAAATGATGTCGATGGTATTTCCATTTTTAAATCTGAATATTTAAAATGCATCATAGTTGTACAATGTAGACTGTTAAAGTTAATAAAAGAAATGTATTATCAGTGACATTAAGTTTGGGTAATGTTACCTGTCATGACATTTTTTTCAATTTCACACACTCGTACATTTAGTATGAAAGATTTATAGAATTTTGAAGGATAAATGAATTAATAAGGTTAGAGAAAGAATTTATTATTTTTTAATTATAAGGTATGAGAATTATATGTGATTATAATAATCAACGTTAAAGTTATAATCAATCAAAAATATCATTTTAACTTTAAATATACTATATAATCAATATAAAATATTAATTGTTAAAATGTTTGGGAGACCTAGTGAGTCAGCAACCACAAAATTCTCATAATCTCTAAACACTAACCTAAGTAACCTTAACTTCGGCCTCTAAAATTTATTAGAATATAATATTATTAAAAAAATAGTGCATTTTGAATTTGATTGGCTAAAATTGTTACTATTCAATTAAATAACTTTAAATTATATTATCGATTATTAATTAATATTTAAAAAGGAAAAAATAATAGTAAAACATTTAACAATGTGAGGCCTCACCCCGACCCATCATAGCATTATTGTTTGTTCACACTTTGATACTTTATGTTTTGATACATTGATACACTTTTTGGATTATTCTGATAGAGACTTATGATACTATGTTTGATGATGATGACTATATTATGTGGATTACATTGTGATGTGGATTAGAACCTAAAATATGTGGTTAATTTTTATTATGCATGTTTAGATATGTGAGATGATGAGAAGATCGAATCATGATTAGATTTGATTATTTCATGGATGATATGTCATGATGATTATGTAATTACTATGTTTAAACATTATTGAATAAAAAATTACAATTATAATTAAATTTTGCACATTGATTTATGTTGTTAATTATGAATTGAAAATGTATATTTCATGTGATTTTATTACTTTGGACTACTGATGCTCAAGTTTAGTGTGCAGGAAAGAGAACCATGGAATTATTCAGAGAATCAAGGCTAAACATATGTGAATTGAGTAAGCCAAGGTTTAATTTGATATGGCTTTGAAAATCTCATTATAATGTGATCTGGTTGTAAATGTGAATTGCATGTGTGTTACTAGTATAACTTCATGTTTTCATTTAGGGCATGTCGTTTTGAATGTGATGTGTAATTGTTAGTGTCACTTGACACTTGTTATGTGTTTATGTATTTACATGTCTACTAAGGTTGGTAATGTAAACCCAAGCCTAACTGACTCATTAGGAACCTAATTAAATCTCCTTGTTCGAGATACTTGCAAAGTCCCATCAATTTGTTTATTTAAATTCAATTATTTCTAGCCACTTCTAGAGGTCCTAAGGGTCAAATTTAGCAAAATCCAAGTACCTTAGTGATAGGGGTATGGGTTAGGAATATTTTTAACACATCTAGAACTCCCTAGTGGCCTTGGCGACCCTTTTTATGACCCATTTTCCACATTCTACGAAAATGGAGTAAGTCTTGACCTTTTACCCAAACCCACACTCCTTTCCAATCTGACATTTATGATAGGGGACAAGGAAAAGCCAAAGGACTTTAGGGTCAAGTTTGAATTTAATGTTGGTGGGTGGGTAGAAGTTGGAGGTCATTTTACAGGCCCTTGGTAGAGTTAGGGGGTGTTCACCCACTCTCTAATTTTAGAGACAATTAGGTTTGGAAAAGGAGAAGGAGAACAGATAAACAGATCAACTCAACTTCATTCTTCCATTTTTTCTTTGGATTCAAGGTTGGTGGATCTACCATGAAGGAAACTTCTTGCTTGAAACTCATGAAGAAGATTGTTATGTAAATTGTATTGTAGATTTTCTTATCTTTCTTGACATGAAAGAATTTTTATTGCATCTCATTTTGTTGTTTGTTGTGTTAAAAGAATATGTGAGAGCTTGTATGTATATTCTTGTAAATCTCTCCATTGTTGTGTTGGAAATGGGATTGCATATGGATTTTGCTTCATTTCTTGTTTTCTTGCTTTTTGAGAATGTTGTTTCATGGGAGTTAAGGCATTACTCACCCTTTTGGGAAGGGAAGAAGTGGTCTTGGGTGAAGGGGTTAGTTGGGCTCTCCATTGTAGTAAAAGTCTCTTCTCTTGGAGAAGAGGGAAAAATTCATCGGGTATGGGCTCCATGAAGCCATCTTTGTATTCTTGCATCTTGAGGATGCTAATGAGGAAAGTTGTGTATGAAATATAAATTCATGTAGCCTTGAGAGGCATGGAAATAATTTTGTGAAAAATTTAATATGTTGTCATTCTCCTACTTGGAAAATCCCACCTTCACCCCTCTCAATGAGTTTGGAAAACTCATTCGTAAGCCTTGGATGGGAGTTAATTGTTGTTTTGCATATATGTGTTGTGAGTATCTTGTAATGTATACCCATTTAGCCTTGGTTCTCCAAGCTCAGGGGTGGTGTCATTGAGACCTAGGTTGGGAGGTGAGCTTCCCATGGTTCTCCTCATGTATTTGCAGTTTTGAAGTCAAGATGATTGTAAAAAAGTTTGGGAGAATTCTCTATTTTGGTGTAGTTGTGTGAGAGAAACTTTAATGTTGCATGGTTAATCCTTTTGTATTGAGATTCATCTCTTGTTGAGTGTTGTAATGTTCATATTTAAAGCTTATCAAGTAATATGTGAAGAGCTCTTATTATGTAATAGCTTAATTAAAGGAAGAAATATTGTATGTTGTCTATTGATTGTATATATCTTCTATCTTGAAGATGTGTAGTTGTATTTTGAAAGATTACCATAATATAAATGAATAATCTTTATTTTTATGCCTATTGTATTCTGTTCTTTAGAATAATGAAGTTAATCTTTCATTGTAGAATGATATTCAATGTTGATAAGAAAACAATGAACTAGCTTCATAGAATGTAAAGTCTTTAATAATGAAAAGCTAGTAATCTCTTTAATGTTTGATTGTAATTTTCAAGTTCAATACATTCAATCTCTTCTTTGAAAAAACTTCAATTTCAATAGGTTCAACACTCTACCTTACAACCTTCATTGTAACCTCAAATTCTTGAGAAGGGAAGATAAACTAGATAACAATGGTAAATCAAGCAAGTTAGCATATCAATGTAAAAAAAAACCAACTAATACTAATATTCAATTTATAGTTCACTTAGTGTATTGCACTAATAAAATAGTTTAAATGCATACAATTAAATACTCCAATAATAAAACCAAGGAACCAAAATGTTAGAGGCAATGTCAAAATTATAACAATGACACTTCCCATATTTTTAGAGAAAAATTGCTCTCCAAAATTTGTTTGGGAAGAGAAATAATTCTCTTTGCCACATAAAATATTCCCTTCCCAAGATATTTTTCATAATTAGAGTTAGTATTCTAACCCCCTAACATAACCTTGTTGTTAATAACTAATTCCTAAGTTAATAAAAAGATTTCAAACATAACTTATTTTACACTTTCTTTCCCATAAATGGGTGCATGTATGTGTGGCAAAGGTCACATTTAATAATAAAAAAAACCTAATATTAATAAAGGATGAAAAGAAAACTTACTTTTGAGCTTGTGTCCTCATGGGTCCCACCCACATACTTCTTCTTTACCTTTTTACTACCTTACGTAGGATGTAAGGGGACTGACATGGCATTAAATCTTTTCCCTAAGTCAAGTTTCATGCGTACTTGGAGTTTGACATGGGAATCAACACATATTTCTTCACAGGAAAGCTTTTCCCTAAGCCATGCATGAGTTTTGACCTTGGAAAGAGGTTTCCAAGTGTGGTGGGTCCCTTAAAATTCATGACTTCTTTTGAAATCCACTTTTCTTCCCTTTTTTTGTTGGGCATTGGTTTTATCACCACCCACTTGGCAAGTGGGCCTTGGGGATAGGATAGGAGATAGGATAGAGTAGGGTGGTGATGTGATAGTTTAGTAGGAAAATAGGAAATAGTAAATTAATAGGTTAGTAGGTTAACTTTTAGGATTTGATTTGTTCTTTTGGTTAATAATTTTATTTGTTAGATATTAATTTTAGTTGTCATTAAATTTATTATTAATAAAATTAATCACTGGAATTAATAGATTTGGGTTAATGTGTTAGAATTATCTATTAATAAATTAAGTGGTTGGATTAATAGTTTACCCTTTTGTTTTTAGTTTGGCTATTTTATTATTTTCATTTTGGTTTAAGCATTAAATCATAAATTTATTTGTTAGTAATTAATAGAATTAGTGCTAAAGAGTTTAGGTTAATTAATAAATCAATTAGTGAATTTTATAGTGCATGTCATTTGATTGTTAATTAGTTAAAATATTAATGTGCTTAGACTTATTCATTAATAAATCAATTTGTTATTTTGATATTTCATTTTATTCAATTTCTAAATGATTAACATAGGAGCATTAATAGTAGATTATTTGGTTTAAGTTAAATTGTTAACTTGCTATTGGTTAATAGGATTATGAATTAATGGATCGATGTGTCTTAAATAATTTAATGTATAAATAGGTGATTAGTAGGTATTAGAAGATGACATTATAACTCTCAATGTTTAGATAGCATTTGGATTCTAGTTAACATCATTAGATTTATTGTCGGATTATTAGTGAAATTCAATCATTAATGCAATTATCCCATGAACTATTATTGTAGGATAAATTATCTATTAGTTGGATCAAACCTTATTCGAAAGCTATAACCTAGGTAGACATATTATTTGTAGGTATAGTCTAATTGGGATAAATTAAATATTTAATGCCCTAGGTATCTTTGAATACATCATGAACAGAAGTTCTAAAATGCAATTGTATGTTCTAAAATGAAATTGTATACACTAAGATTCCACTACCTGAACTCAGATCCTTACGATGATGGTTATGATATCAAATCTGCCAGACCCATGGTGGTACATTGATACTTATTGGGCTTACACTCCGAACAAACTTAACCCTAGGTTGTGACTGGTTTAACCGTAGTTGACTTATCCTTAACCTATGATTGTCACTCCCTAATATCTTATCTTAAAAAAAAATGTTGCATTTTTGTTGGTTAAATTATTGGGCATGACATTTTGTCTGTTGCAAATAACTACCGTTGGATGAGTGCAGATCAATGATGTATGGTAGACTTAGGGATGAAAGGGAAAAGCAACCCCATATTTTCAAACCCATTCCAAAATCATGACACATGTCACTAAACACATTCACTCATAGTCTGGCACGAGCTACCAACAATGTCATTTGATGATGACATGACACGTCTGACTCATGAGGTGAGTCAGCCATTAGGTGACTAGTTGAGTTAATGGGACCCACGGGGCCACCATAGTAGATAGTGGCTAACAATGACATTATGACTATTGGATGATTGTAGATCAACAAATGAAGTTGTATTTCACGTCAAAAGGGAAAAGAAACCCTATCTTTTCAAACCCATTCTGAAATCATGACACATGTCACTAAGCACATTCCACTTGTAGTCTCACACGGTCTACCAACAATTTCATTTGATGATGACGTGACACATCTGACTCATGAGGTGACTCAGCCATCAGGTGACTAGGTGAGATAATGGGACCCACGGGGCCACCACAACAGATAGTGGCTAACAATGACATAATGAACATTGGACGATTCTAGATCAACGACCAAAGTTGTATTTCAGGCCGAAAGGGACTTAGAAAATCCATTTTTGCAAACCCATTCTACATTCATGATGCATGTCCAATCACATGGTCAGTGAGAAGTGTGACGACTGTAGATTGTACAATTTTTGTGCTTTAATTTTCCAATCTAACTTTTCATTTATAAGTATAAGTAGTGTACAAATTTAGAAAGGGGTTACGAATTCTAAATTTCTAGGTTGAGGATTGAGGTCTGAGGAAAGAAATAAAGTCTCTGAGCTCTCTTCCCAGTCATAGTCTAAAAACATCAAAACTAAGGGTAACGGGTAACTACTAAAATCCAAAACACCTATGTCTCGCACTTTAAATTTTTCAAATCTCTTGATTTACAACTTTATTGTTTATATTATATAAAAAAATTAGCCTGTTAGGGTTTAATTTTGAATCACCCTTGTAAATTGTAGGCTTGTAGCTATGTATAAATATTTAAATTTTCCTACACATAAATAGTGATACTGGTTACCAACTTACCATGATGGCCAAAACAAATATCAATAATAAGACTATGAGTAAAAGGCCAAGTCAGATAATATAATTCCACAATCTACTTAAAACACTAGGTTTCACTGATTTATTCCATGATATTTATTATCCTTTTATTCATAGAAATAAGGGAATAATGGAAATTATATTTGCACTTGAAAACAAGTGAAACGATCCAAATAAGGGTTCAAAATTTTATTCATTTAACCCCATGATAAATGCAATGACAAATAAAATTGCAATGTGGGTTGTTGGGTCGGCACACATGGCATTACCTCAAGTATTCCCTTGCCCATAAATTATCAGGGTGTGCGCCGAAAATTATTATGAAAATATAAAAGTAATTGTGAATAAAAATACTAAGGAGTAAATTTTGACCATATTCGAGAGTAAATTTTCTAGTGTGTTGAACCTAGGGTTTGAACAACAAAAATCAAACATGCACATTGACCTGGGAAAGCTGGCAAAGGATTATGAAAAATTAGATGCAACACAGAGAGATTCTTATATCAGAGCAATAACAAACATTTCTAGTCTGTGTCCAGATCATAAGCCTCCTTATGATTATGATATTTTTGTGCTATGGGCATAGGATAGTATTTCCTTGCTAGCATTTTGTTTGGGATTGGATAGAAACAAACAAGTGGATGCCAGCATTCTCAAAATTCTTTTTCATATTCATTTTGAAAAAGAACCAGTGATATATTATTTAATTGAGCATATTGTTTGTTGCATGCAAGAACAATTACTAATGATTTAAAGAGGTTCACATAAGACATTTAGATTCACAACCGACATGTGCTATCTTCTCTTAGCAAAGCATCGTGCAATATTTCAAACAAACAAGCTTTGCAGTCAGGGCCAAAATACAATATATGAGTGGACACCTCAGATAAGGATGATTGATAATAGAAGGAGTTCTACAAAAATTTTGTAGACTTCTTTTTGGCATCAAAATACCATAAAATTGCAAGCACTCCAATGCCTAGATTGCTTGTTACTTGTAGAGATTGCATTCAACTCAGAAGTCAAATACAATTGGCTGATGGGTACTTAATGGAAGAGTACATTGTGTTAAGGTTTTACGGTTCAGTGGTAGAACCCTACAAACTTCCATTACATGTAATAGAGAGGGTATTTGCATTGGAATATGTATAGCAGATGGAGAGCACAAATGTACTCTTTAATGGTTAGCAAAAGAAAATGATATTTCCTTCCATTCCTTTCCCATTTGGAGGGTTCACATTTGAGAGAAGAGGATTCAAAGTGCCACAAGCCTTTTTTTCAATTTATGGCTTTGATGTTGACAGTCACTGGCAGTATGATCCACTCAACATAATTGGAACAAAGCTTAGAGAGAATGGGAACTCTGCAAGCAAATGTCAACATGAAAGTATGACATTGATAGAAAATTTTTAAAACATGGAGTCCTAGGATGAGGTAAAAAAGAGATGGAGAAATATGCTACTAAAAATAATATTTCAATATAGGAATGGTCATCAGAAATTATGGCATTGCACAAATAGAATAGGAAAATTGCAGGCCATGACATCATACAATTTCTACCTGAAAGCTACTCAACCATCTACAAAATCAATTCCAAAAGACCCAATGCATGATTGTATGGATAATAAATGGACTCGAACCAAAATTCATGATTTTTGGGAAATGAGGAAGAATCTCGGTGAGCCAAAGACCTCTACAGATCTTTATGAGGTGGAAGAGGATAAAATTTTTAGTGAATTGAGGAATAAGGAGTATCTAGCTGAAGCATATCATAATGATGATTATATTCTAGATAATGAGTATGAGCAGGATTTTGTGAATCCCACATCCACTAAAGTATATTCAATTAGTAGAGGAGTTGATGTGTCCACAAAAGATCAAGATACCAAAGGGGAAGATATTGTAGAAAAAATGGGCTACTCAGGTTTTGGTGGTCTCAGTCCCAGTGGACAAGGGCCTTGGTCTACACCTGATCCACTAGCTCCACCAAAAAATGGTGAGAAACCAGGCCTTGGGCTTGGAGTTCAATCATCATATTCATCAACAAAATATACTACTCAGTCAATTTCATTTGTTCCACCTTCAAATCTAGTTCCATTTGTTCTGAGCACTCAGATTCAATCGAAATCAAGCACTCAAATTTAATCTGAATCAATTACCACTCCCAAAACTATGGATATCATGGGTACAACTACAACTAGTGGTCTGAAAAGGACATTACAGGTGGACATGAAAACAATGGTTTGCAGAGATCAAGGCACTGTAAACAAGAAAAAGGTTATGACAAGTAGTAGTACAACAATGGCAATGGTGACTTTGAGTCCAACAATTGCCCAACCTTCAAGATAAAACCCTCATAACAATTAAAAAAAACTCCACTTTTAATGGGTTAGGGTATGGGTAATCCTATGGTGGAATTAGGAGAACCACATGCAACATATGTGGAATCTCATACATTAGTGCAAGTGCTATTTCACCATTCAAACATTCAATTATGTCAGAAAACCATGATTTTTGTTACAATGATTTTGTAACTAACTATGAACAATCAAAAAATAGCAATAGACAAAATAGTAAGACATTGAAGATGGAAGAAGTTTTTGCAGCTTGTGATACAAAACCTACATCCAATAGGTTATTTCCCACATATGACCCAAAGAAAGATATGATGGAATTCATGGTTGTTATGCCCCTACCTAGAGATAACAATCCACCAGAAAGTCAGTTAGATCCATCTCAATTTCAAGTTAGCACCCTCCAAATGGATTTATCCAAAATTAAAAATGTGGACAAGAAAAATGTGTCAAAAATGACCAACCAAGTGGTCTACAATTCAGTGATGAAGTTGGAGAGAGAGAAAGGAAAGATTCAGGGCACAATAGATAAGTTAAAGGTAGACTTGGCAAATGAAAAGTCAAAGGAGAAAGCAACAAAAAACAAGTGCAAAGAATTAGAGAGAAGGAAAAAAAATTCATCATCTAAAGAAGCAATTGGACAACAAGAACATATGGACATAGAACTGTAAACTCTAAGGGAAAAACTGGAACAGGGAAAAAAAAACTTGAGGATGAAAAAGCCTCTTCATTAAGTATATACAAAAGTTGTTAGGATAATAAGCAGAAAATGCAAATATTAAGAAACAAGAGAGAACACAATAACATAGAATTTAATGTGGTTCACCCAATCCCTGGGCTACGTCCACCAACAGTGAGTCCAATATCTTTATTATTATCTAGTGATTACAATCTGAAACCTGCAACTCAATACCACTGCACAAAGCTACAACAATCCCTTATACAATGAATCTCAAACCCTAAGCCCTTTTACAAGTATTTTTGACCAAACAAAATTAGGGAAAAAATACTCTGACTAATAGAAAAATAGATGGCCAACAGTTTACAATATTATTAAGTCATTCTTGGCGTCAAGGGGCACTGCCCCTCAGGGGTCCCCGCAAGGGGCGCTACCCCTTGACCCCATTAGGGGCTCTACCCCTTGAACCCATGGAAAAATCTGATTAGGTTCCACATACATAACAATCTCCCACTTGGAGACTGATCAGACTCCACAACAATATCCTCCCACTTAGAGAATGATCGACCAAAACCTATAGCTCCCACTGAAATAATGAAACCATCCTAGACTCAACTGTTCTTTTATTCTGTTCAATCTAGAAGACCAACCGAAGTTGAACAGGAATTCAACTTCTCCCTTGTCACTGCCTTTGTAAACATATCTACTAGATTATCATCTGTATGTATCTTCTCCAACCTTAACTATCCATCATCCAATACTGATCGAATGAAATGATATCACAACTATATGTGCTTTGTTTTTTAGTGCAAAGAAGAATTCTTTGCAAGATGAATGGCACTCTGACTATCTGAATACAAATAATTATCTACCTATGGATGTTCCATTTCTTCCATGAAGAATTGAAGCCATATCATCTCCTTGGCTACCTCTGTAGCAGCAACATACTCTGCTTATGTAGTGGATAAATCATTCACCTTTTGTAACTGAGAAATCCAACTCACTACTGTCCCACCAACAGTAAATACATAACTTGTAGTACTCCATCTGGTATAAATATCTCCTACCAAATCTGAGTCAACATAGCCATGAATAGTAGTAGAAGAGCCCCCAAAGTGTAAACACTTATTTGATGTGCCTCTCAAATATTTGATAATCCATTTGACTGCATTCCAATGCTCAATCCTAGGGTGACTCATATACTGGCTAACTACTCCCACTGCATGTGCAATATCTGGCCTAGTACATACCATAGCATACATTAAGCTCCCTACAGTTGAAGCATAAGGTATCTTGGACATTCTTTCCTCTTCTTCTGGTGTCTTTGAACACATTTCTTTAGTCAATTTCAAATGACCAAGCAAAGGTGTAGTGACGGCTTTGGCATCCTTCATGTAGAATCTCTGCAACACCTTCTCAACATAATCAGCCTGAGATAGAGTTAGTTTTCTGTTCTTCCTATCTTTGCAAATTTTCATGCCAAGGATTTGTTTTGCTGCCCCCAAATCCTTCATGGCAAAAGATTTTGCTAACTGTTGTTTCAACCCCTTAATATGATGCATGTTAGATCTAGCTACAAGCATATCATCAACATATAAACATAGAATAATGTGGCTATCATAATTTAACCTCTTGAAATAAACACAATGGTCAGAATTACATCGAGTGTATCCATTCTCATGCATAAAAGTATCAAATTTAATATACCATTGCCGAGGTGCTTGCTTCAGCCCATATAAACTTTTCTGCAATTTGCACACTAGACTCTCCTTACCCTTGACCTCATATCCCTATGGTTGTACCACATATATTTCTTCATTCAAATCACCATGAAGAAAGGCTATTTTAATATCAAGCTGCTCTAAATGCAAATCTTTAGCAGCCACAATACTTAAAATAGTACAAATAGAAGTCATTTTAATAACTAGAGAAAAAATCTCATCAAAATCAATACCATGTTTCTATGCAAATCCTTTTACGAATAATCTGGCTTTAAATCTTTTCTTACCTCCATCTTCTTCTTTCAACCTGTAAACCCATTTATTCTACAAAGCCCGTTTTCCTACAGGTATCTGACATAAATCCCATGTTTGATTTTTCAGCAAAGAGTCCATTTCATCTATCATTGCAGACTCCCAC
The DNA here is from genome assembly GCA_027943335.1 of Chamaecyparis obtusa. Lineage (NCBI taxonomy): Eukaryota > Viridiplantae > Streptophyta > Pinopsida > Cupressales > Cupressaceae > Chamaecyparis > Chamaecyparis obtusa. Next base: position 384,143 of record BSBK01003764.1, read on the forward strand.
TGAAGTTTTGTATCCACCTGCATAGCTTCATTATAACAGTCAGGTTCACCAGCATCAGTTAATAAGATAGAATACAAAGAATGTGAAAATCTATCTGGAGGTCTACTTAGCCTTGTTGACCATTTAACATTCATTGGGGTGTGTGGTATTTGTTGTTGATGTTGTTGCGGAGCATAAGGAACTACTAGAACATTATCATTTGGAATATCATCCAACACTACATAATCATTTTCTTTCTTCTCATGCTGCTGCAATAGATCTTTGTACAATACTTTATCATTGAATATGACATCCCTGCTTCTTACAATTTTATGATTTTCAAAATCCCAAAGCCTATAACCAAATTCATCAATGTCATATCCAACAAATACACATTTCTTTGACTTAGCTTCTAGCTTGGTTCTGTTTTCAAAATCTATAAGTGCAAAAGCTTCACAACTAAAGGTTTTGAGAAAAAAATAGCTCACCTTCTTACCACTCCATGCTTCCTCTAGAATACCACAATCCAAAGGAGTAGAGGGGCCTCTATTGATTAAATAAACAATAGTATTCATAGCCTCTACCCACATATTTTTGGGCAGCCTAGCATGCAACCTCATACTCCTTGCACACTCAATTATTGTCCTATTCATGCGTTCAGTCACTCCATTTTCTTGTGGAGTCCTTGGTATATTTTTCTATCTATGAATACCAGTAGAGGCACAATAATCTTCAAATTATTTTCTGCAATACTCACCGCCATTATCAGATCTCAAACATTTTAATCTTTTTCCAGTCTCATTTTCAACCAAGCTTTTCCATTTCTTAAAAGTTTCAAATACATCATATTTTTGTCTAATGAAATATATCCATACTTTCCTAGTTGCATCATCAATGAATGTAACATAATACTAAGAGCCACCAAGGGAAGTTACCTGAGCTGGACTCCATACATCTGTATGCACAAGCTCTAATTTTTCATCTTTCTTTTCCTTCCCACTCTTTACAAAACTGACTCTCTTTTTCTTTCCATACACACAACTTTCACAGAAATCCATATTAACACATTTCAAACCTGGTAGAGCTTTCTTTGAATGAAGTAATTTCATACCTTTTTCACTCATGTGCCCAAGTCTGTTATGCCACAATGTTGTTTTAGAATCTCTAGCTACTATCTCTTGTTCTACCTGCTCAACTGCAACAACTATTCCTGAACATTCATTTTTCTCTGAAACAATTAAAGTAGAGGGAACAATATGACCTATACAAAGATATAAGGTGCCTACTTTCACACCTTTTTCTACTACTAAGGAACCTTTTGAAACCTTCCAATTTTTATCATTAAAAGTAACTGTGAAACCCTCATCAACGAGTTTCCCTACTGAAATTAAATTTTTACTCAGCCTTGGAACATGTCTTACCTCTTGTAGTAGCCAATGATTCCCATTGTGCAACTTAATCTTGATTTTCCCTTTTCCAACAATTTGATAGGGTTCATTATTTCCCAAATAAACTAGCCCAAAATCCCCTTGGACATAATCAACAAAATAACCTCTATGGGGTGTAGCATGAAATGAAGCCCCCGAATCTAACACCCATGAATCATCAACATTTTGTAAAGACAAAAGCAAAGCATCCTCTTTGGATTTGTTACTTACCACATTTGCCTCCTTGTTTCCATCATTTTTGTCTCCTTGATCTTTCTTCCAAGACCAACAATCTTTCTTCTTATGACCTGGTTTTCCACAATACCAGCAATCATTTGGCCCTTTGGATTCAAACCTCTTTCCCTTTGATTTGCCTCTTGATTTCCCATGATTTCCAGAGTTGTTTCCTCTATCTCTTGTTCTGCCTCTGCTTTCTACATTCAATACACTACCCAATATGGATGCCCCTGAGCTTTTCCTATGAATTTTCTCACTCAATATAACACCAATAACATCATCAAAATTTAAGGTATTTGAACCAGAAATATAATTACTAACAGCCATTACCAAGCCATTCCAGATTTTTGGCAAAGAACACAAAATCAAGAGAGCCCTAACCTCATCATCAAAAGTAATTTTAACTAAGGATAACTAACTTGTAACTATATTAAAATCATTCAAATGATCAGTGACTGATCCACCTTCTACCATTTTCATATTAAATAAATGCTTCATAAGAAATACCTTGTTTGAAGCTGAAGGCTTTTCATACAACTTCACTAGGGTTTCCATCATATCTTTAGCTTTCATTTCTCTAGTAATATTGAATGTCATTGATTGTACCAGGCATAAACAAATACTCCCCAATGTCTTCCTATCCAAAATATCCCAATCTTCCTGAGACATTGCTGCCTCTTTCTTGGATATTCCCTCTAATGGCCGCCATAGATCCTTTTGATAGAGATAGTTCTCCATTTGCATCTTCCATAACTGGAAGTTCTGCCCATTAAACTTTTCAACCTTCAATCTACCTATTATACACTAAGTTTGCACCCTTGTTTCAAGCTCTCGTAGTGTTGATAACCTAGTATAACATGGGAATCATCTCCAGGTTGTGGGACCTATGCTAACTGAGATGAGACCTCCAGGTTCTAGGCTGGTTCCTCTTGGATAATCACCTTAATTTTCTTTTAGACAAGAAAGTAAAACTTGAGGGGAAAAGGGATAGAAGGAATGCTTAAAAGGGAAATGACTTGAAAGAAAACTACCTACTAGGTGATGCACCGAAATGAAAGTATGAATTATAGTATAAAAGATGAAATAAATGAATAGACTTAGGTCTAGAAGATCACAACTCACTGAATAGGTTTCCATAAATAATTCATAGAAGGGTCTGTAGGTGAAAAGAGCTATTCAGGGAAAGAGAGATTCTTTCACAAACAATAACACCCTTTGGAATTAGACAACAATCTATGACCTGCAAACAAACATTCACCTCTGCAACTAGGTATAGGAATGAGATAGGATAGTTGAGGGGTTGAAGTATACCCACAAAAGCACTCACATCAAATCATCCACAATGATACACAAAATTATAGAAAGAAAGAGGGATCTAGAACCCTAAGATATCACTGAGAAGCATGTAAATACTGAATTCATTAAGAGATAATGGACACAAGAAGGCATAGGGACATGAGAAATGTCACAAAATATCTTCAATATCTGAATTATCAATGGGAATTTACAACTATAGAAAACTAGAGGGCAAGAAGAATGCCACAGATATATTTCTAAGAAAAGATATCCTTTTCTCTTTACAATTGTCCAACTTTTTTTTTACAAAAAGTAAATTCTGAGCTCTAAAGCTCTCTAAAAAACATTATATACATCTCCTATTTGCATGCAAGCAGGAGTCAAAAACCTAACTAGGGTTAAAATTTTTAAATATAATAACCAACCCTAAATCTGTCACCTCTCATCAAAATCTCTGAGGACACTGGCAATCAGATCAAATCTTTTTTTTGCATGTTGATGCTGGTACTAAGCCCACCTACAGACACAACTACCTTGATCCATCTACCAACTTGCAACTTAGCTTCATCATGAAGGCTCTCAATCTGATCCTCAAGATATTTGGGTTTAAAATGATTAACCCTACAAAAGGTGGCACCAAGCTCATTAAAGCCTCAACACGACATGGTACTCTATAAAATTTGTAGTGCTGATGATCAGATCATCTATCATCATCCTTCCAACCATCCCTGTCTTGAAGAATTAAATCCTAGCTACTTAAAATGTCATGCATGGTCACAAAAATGCAAACCCTAGCAAAAACCTTCGCAGAAGATTTGAATTCAAATGATAACAACTAGTAGAGCTTCAAATTAAAATGCAACTATCAATGTGAAATTTCCCCAGTAGATGAACGACTATGATGCACCTTTTAAAATAGTCTAAAACCCTTTTGACAAGTCAAATGCCACCATGGAAATTAGCAACCAATCGGAAGTGAGCCAATTAGCATGATAGGGAAAACCCTAGACCCACGACCCTAAGAGCACATCAGATGGTTGTCATTATACTGCGATGCTAAAGGATGAGCATCTCAACCAAATGGTATAACGATGATAGCAAGATCAAACTAGGTATTAAACGCTTGAAGAAGACTGACCCCATGAGCCCACTAACAAACTCTACATTGCACACTCACCAACCAATCAAATGCTACCAAATAGATCCACATCGCATTCTTTCTGACATCAGACCCACTATCAGATTTCCACATCACTAGCTTGCGACCAATCAAAAGCTTTACACATCAGCCCATCTAACAACACAGACCCACAACCTTCTTTATCTTCATCAAAGGGTTGTCGTTATACCGCCAGCTTAAATAGTGTGCATCTTACCTTGGTGGTATAACAAAGATCATCAATCCTGCTCGGAACTTAATCCTTTGAGGAAGCTGACCCCATTGAAAAACTTCCACCTGTTCAAAACCCCAGCCAATGAGGAGCGAGCACATTAGAAAAGAGGACCCACTGTTAGAGCCATGGAAAAAAAAGTAGCATCAATGGCCATCACATGATTGTAAGGGAAAGGAATATTCCTTGCGAACATGTGACAACATCAAATCTTTAAGGAAAGACAGCCACTGGGCCCCGCTAACAAACTTTCCCTGTCACCAATCTCGCAGCCAACCAAAAATGGACACCTCAAACTATGTGGCAATGGACCCACTGACAAATGAACTCTACAGGTAGGAAGATCGATGATCATTGCAAGATCTCATGGAATCTTTCAAGGCCATGAGATCATGCGACAACTGTTAGATCTAGAATCTTGATTTGACTGCTAAACCAAGACCGCCAACCGAAACAGTAACCGCTCACCAAATTGCTAAGTGTTAAGGGGTTAACCACCAAGAATCAGAGATTTGGTGACTAAAGGATTTTAAAACACACATGTGAAATGAAGGGACTTAAGTGGCTGATAAAGTAAACTGAAAATTAGAACAGGGCCTTAGGGTTTTCTGCGTAATGGCTAGTTTTATGAATTTTTAACTACAGACCAGCGGATAAAACAATTTGTAGAGGCCAAAGGACAAGGCACAACTTCATGAAAATTTCAAGGATGCTTGGTAGGATAAAAATAGAGACCTTGGGATAGATATTAGCCAAATTTGGATGCACAGGAAAATTAGGGTAACACTACCCTCGTCTTCCATTTCTCCCACTTAACTAAGAGACTCTCCCACTAGCTCATGAGACCCGCTTCAGAGAATAGATGAAAGAATGAACAAAAAAGCCTCACTTTGTTACCACTTGTTAGGATAATAAGCAGAAAATGCAAATATTAACAAACAAGAGAGAAAACAATGACATAGAATTTAACATGGTTCACCCAATCCTTGGGCTACGTCCACCAACAACGAGTCCAATATCTTTATTATTATCCAGTGATTACAATCTAAAACCTGCAACTCAATACAGCTGTAGGAAGCTACAACAATCTCTTATATAATGAATCTCAAACCCTAAGCCCTTTTACAAGCATTTTTGACATAACAAAATTAGGGCAAAAATACTTTGACTAATAGAAAAATAGATGGCCGACACTTTACAATATTATTAAGTCATTCTTGGCATCGAGGGGCACTGCCCCTCAGGGGTACCCACAAGGGGCACTGCTTCTTGATCCCATCAGGGGCTCTACCCCTTGACCTCGTGGAAAAGTCTGATTAGGCTCCACATACATAAAAAAAGCATGGACAATGCAGGACAGACAAACAATAACCTAAAGAAAGAATTGGAGAATGAGAGGGTAAAATCAAAATAGTGGGAAGAGAAAGTAGAGAAAATAAAACAACATAGTGAACACCAGTTCTCAAAAATGAGAGAAGACCTAAAGAAGGAAAATAATACAATTAAAAATTATGAAAACAACTTGAATGACCATGTAAATAATACAGTCAAGAAAATTAAAAAATTCTTCTCATGGAAAATAAAGGTGTATGCTGGTAGGTTGTTTGATTGCTTTGAACTAAATGAAAGTCTTATAGATGTTTTTGGGAAGCTGAAAGAGCACATTGAGAAGAACAAAAAAATTTGTCAAAGAAAGAAAACTGCAAAGCAGATTTTGCATGAAATCAATACAACTAGTGATAGGCATTTGGCAAGCAAGGGAATTCGGGACCGCGTTGGTGCAACAATAAAGGTGAACTCTATCTTTCAAAAATGTCAAAAACTAACAGAAGAAGACAACATTCTTGCCTTATTCAGGCCAAAGATCGCCAAGATGAATAGTAAAACAACCAAATTGATAACTCTTGGTTTGTCGAGTCCTAGTCCTGATTACTCATCAAGGATTTTTGTTAGAAGAGAAGCTTACAAAAAAAAGTTGGAGGACACAATGACATCTAATTTAGGAAAGCTTCCTCATGATAGAGCTCATGAAGGCATTGTAAACTATATCAAAACATTGACAAATTTGGATTCAGTATTGGAAGGAACATTTCTTTCAACTCACTCTTCCAAGTATGGATGGATGACGAGGTTGCAGGTTATTTACTATAACATCACAAATTTCTCCCTTCCAACTGACGAAGAATGGAGCATACTAAAGAAACTGACAAAATCATCTTGATCTCATCAATCATAGTATGTGAAAGTACTTTCAGTTTCAATCATCTCTATATCTTTAGTATATATCTTTTATATTATCCTAAATACTAGAATTGAGTTTAAAGTAACAAGTTTGAACTTTATTTTTTGAACAGGATGAATGTTGGAGATGCTATTGCCAATGCTAATTTACTAAATGAGCATGTCAAATGTAGAAATGTATAGTTGTAGAGATGTTGTAGACTTGTAGTTGTCTTACTAATTTAGATTTTGAGACTTCACATTAGGCAAATAAACCTGAAGCTATTGTTGCTCCCTTGTTTCTATAAAAGAGAATTCAAGGTCATTGGCTTAGGGTAATGAAATTGAAATTGGGCAATGTGCCAAATTGCCAATGGGTATTGAGTAATTGAATTTTGTAAACATAATAAAAAATTTGTGTTCTTACTAATATTAATGAATGAATTGTTACATTATATCATATTTGTAATTAAATTAATGAGAATCAATATTTATAAGAATTGTAACATGTGAATTGTAATTTGTTATGTTGTCAAAAAAATAATGAAAAATCAACAAGAATTATACCATATGAGCTGAATAATGCAAATGAAAACCATTATTAATTATGGAATTGAATCTTGATGACATTATCAACCACATTCATGTTTTTGACATTGGAATATTCTATTATACATGATTGATGATGAAATACAAAAACTGACAGTAGACTAGAGGAAAAAGTTTAATAAAAACCTAGGACCCGCTACTTCTACAATAGTTCAAGCTGCCACATCATATCATTATTGGGATACTCAGATTCATCGTTATCAACCTCATAGCTTCCTTGGTTCTTAGAGATGGTTTCTTCACTCTGCATACCTCTGCTTAAATGATGTTCACCGCTAGCGGTACCAATACTAGTACATGAGTCAATGACATTATTGTCTCTGGCACTCCCACTTTGGTTTGAAATGTTACCCAACCCTCTTCTCTGACATTTCTTACTCCATAATTTCAGTTCCCTTCCATAAGGAAAAGCATTGACTTCATACTTAGATGTATAGAGCCTCAAGCAATTTTTCAAATTCTTGTCTAGTTTGTTTCTTAGCTTTAACTTTAGGAATCCCAAAGCACTAAAAACTCTCTCATCTTATCCAGTCAAGACTCAATAGTCTGAACTTTTTCTATCAATCAATTGAACTGAATAAAACCATGTACAATAACACTGATCTATGAATGAATTTATACTAATCCCTTTTTGGAAAATTTGACAGGAGGTATTAGGTCTACAAATATTTGGTGAAGCCTGCATAATTATAACACATCTTGTGTTATTTCTAAGGTGATTATGGGTCGTCCAATACCTCGGTATGATTAATAAAGTTGGCAAAAATGTATCGGTTTAAGACACACGTCTATAAAATGCCAGGTGAATTTGGGTCCGACTAAAAATATATATATATAACTATATGTGAATATAGGAAGTCCATTTGGGGCCGCTTTGAAATGATAGGCAAAGTTTTAAAATATATTGTGCCTAGAAATTATATGCCATTGGTGATAATGTGAAATAAATGGACAAAATTAAATAAATTTATTGGTGATGATCCCGTATTGGACCCAATTTTAATAAACACGGGGTGATAGGGTCAATCCCATATGGGCAATATATTTTCCATATTGCGGATTTTCGACAAGTGACATTCATCAAATAGAGAATAATCACCACTAAATTTTTCCTTGGATAACACCCCCCATGATTATGTTTTTTGTTCTCCCCCTTATTTTGGCACTTTATAGGAGTTCTTTGCGACCAAACCAAAAAAAAATTGAAAGTGATACTTTATAATGAGAGTGTGTGGTTGTTCTCATCGAATTAATGACAAAAAATATTCACTTTTAAAAAAAACTCAATTTTGAGTTGCTAAGAAAAAGTTATGAGAATTTTTTTTTTACCTATAGCATAATTAAAACTCCACAAAATGGTTTTTTCTTCACAAAAAAATATTTTCCAAATAAACGCAATGGAAAAAATTTAACCCCCATAAGGTTGGTGAAATAGTCGATGTAGGAGAATCCCCATCATAGATGTCCAAACCTTGCAACAAGACTCAACACATCAAAAAAAAAAAGAGACAACAAGAACAATAAGTTTTCTATCTAAGCAATTCATCAATATTTCTTCATACATGCTAGGTTATAAGGCCTTCTCAGTTATGACCATATACAATGAAAATAAGACTCAAATCTACATATCTAATGATCTTGTTGGGTTATTTGTTGATTTTGATGTTGTTTACAGTATGAGAGTTATTGCTAATAACATTAGATGTGAGAGCATGAATGTGGATGGAATTATGGACCTATATGAGGTTGTGATGGATAGGGTTTTCATTTATGATGATGATCCTATTGTGGGTGAAGAGTTGTAGTCTAAGTTATTTTAGTTGAGTAGTGATTTTTTGTAGAGATAACTTGGTAGATGTTAGAGTAGGAGATTTGTAAATCTCATTTTTGGGTCTGTTGTTGATCGGTTTAGAGTTGATTGGAGGAAGAAGAGGTTTCTTCTGTACCAATTTGTCTTCTTACCTTTGAGGATTGGGAAACAAATGGTCAAGATAAGGTTATATTAAAATTCTCTTATAGGATGAAAATGTGGAAAACACTTTTCTATTTACCTGAGGTGTCTATTTCCTTGAAGAATCTTACAGGAATTGATGAGGTTCCTTGTTCTAGGTAATTTTTATATATCTTGTGTGTGGTCAATCTATGGAAATCTTTGGCGAGTGTGATGAAAAGGGTTTATTCCTTGGTGTTCATAGAGGATATTTTTATGATAGCATCCCTTTATATGGTGTGCATCATGAGACCGAGCATGATCTTGTTCGACTAGTTATGTTCTTTATGTTACTATTTCAGTTGAGTTCTTCGGTTGATTATTAAGGATTGTGGTGGAGGATTCTGATTGTTGTAGATGAATGGTGTTGATCTCAAGGTGGAACTATGTGTGGGTGATGTGGTGGTTGGATTGCACCTAATGAATTTATTAAATGTTGTAATTATTTTTTATCTAGGCTTACTTGGTCTATTATGTTTGTCTTGGGATATGTAATTATTTTTTAGACCAACATGTTGGTGTCTAAGTATAAATGTAGGGCTTACATATATAATTAGGGGATCCCTGTGAGTATAGAGGGTAGAAGAGAGATGAGAAAGAATCACTGTGAGGTTTTGACAGATCAAGATGTGGTTACTCCTTAATAGCATTAATAGTTCTCATTAGTATCATTATATCATATATTCAGTAACTTGGAGATATGATGGGATAATCCATTAGTACATAGAGCCTAGACACCAAGAAGAACACAAGGTAGATCACTAATTTAACCAAACATAGCTTTGACCGATAACTCTTACCAAGCCAAATGATCATCGAGTACCAAGAATTCATATGAACCAAGAAACTATTAATTACTGAGAAATGAATGCAGTATACACCTAGTGAAATAGGAAATGACATATCATTTTTGAATGGCATAAAGTACAAGGAAAATTGTTTACATTGATTAAGAAAATGGTTTACCAAAATTGAGACAAAATTTAATGTGGATGTAATCATTAATTTTTGATGATTGGACTATGTAATGTTGATCTAGGTTAGTCATCTCTATCGTAGATCTTCGGTTTTCAAAGATAAAGGTTAAACCTTAATGAGGTCAAGATCATTTTGATATAAATTTATAAGGATGCCATTTTGAAAAAGAATCACACATATAGTTACTTTGTGATGTGTTACCTATGGATGCATGCCACTAGATGTTAGCAATGCCTTCAAAATTTGATAGGAGTGTAGCATATAATGGGAAGGAGAACTCAATATCCTTCAAGAAAGATAAAAAGACTTTCAAGATTCAGACCTTGTTGGAAGAGGATGAATCTCAATCCAATACTCCTAGCATCTTGATGAGTGGTAGAAAATATTTCATCAAAGCCCTCAAGGATATGGATAGTATTGAGTATGCTATTCTACTCAAGCCCAAAGAGGAGGGAAAAACTAAACCCAAGCCATTACCATCGGTAATTCAAGAGTTTCTTGAGAAGTACAAAGACATAGTCAGTGATGGTGCTCAAGCAACCTTACCTCCTAAGAGAGTGATAAGTCATCAGATAAACTTTGAACCTAGTACATCATCACCAAATAAGGAAGCTTACAAGCTCACTCCAAAGAAAAACTTGGAGGTGGCTAGAAAAGTGCAAGAACTTTTGGATAGGGGTTAATTAGAAAAAGTATAAGCTCTTGTGCAGTCCCGATTTTGTTGGCATCTGAAAAGGGTGGAAAGTGGAGGCTCTGTACAAATTCAAGAGAAATAAAAAAAATTACAATTTGGTATAGGTTCCCCATACCTAGAATTGAGGATTTAATGGACTGTGTTGGAGGGGTAATGTACTTCACTAAATTGGACCTCAAAATTGGATACCATCAGATTAGGATAAAGGATTGAGATGAATGGAAGACATCCTTTAAGACAAGTGATGAATTGTATGAGTGGAGATTTATGCCATTTGGCCTCTCAAATGCACCTAGCATATTCATGAGGCTCATGAATGAAGTTCTTATGGATTTCACATGGATATTTGTGGTAGTATATCTAGATGATATACTTATCTTCAACATGACAATAGGAGAGCATTTAAAACATGTGGAGATGGTCCTAAAGATGTTGTAGGAGAAGAAGTTATCCATCAAACTAGAGAAATGTGAATTTTTCAAATAAGAACTTATATATTTGGGCTTTTTAGTATCCCATGGATCATTGAAAATGGATCGAAGAAAGGTGGAAGCTATCTTAAGTTTGCCTACATCAACCACATCAATAGAGGAAAGGAGCTTTCATGGGTTAGCTCAATTTTATAGGATGTTGATCAGGTAGTTTAGTGGTATTTGTGTACCAATGGTAGACACCATTAAAGGTGGTCTCAAGACCAAGTTTAGATGGACTTTTGTAGTAGACCAAGCATTCAAAAGGTTGAAGGAACAAGTAGCAACACAACCTATCCTTAGACTGCCTAGCTTTTACAAATTGTTCACCTTGGATTGTGATGCTAGTCGGAAGGTGGTAGGGGGTGTGTTAAGCCAAGAAGGTAGACCAATAGCCTTCTTTAGTGAGAAATTAAATGAAGCTAAGAAGAATTACTCTTCTTATGATTTGGAGTTGTATGCCTTGGTACAATCTCTAAGAAAGTGGAGACATTAATTGCTACACAAGGAGTTTGTAGTGTTTTCTAATAACTAGGCCCTTAGCTACATTAGTACACAAGAGAAATTAAGAAATAGACACCTAAAGTGGATGGAATATCTTCAAGTATTCAATTTCACAATCAAGCACACAAAGGGGCACCTAAACAAGGTTGAAAATTCTCTAAGTAGGAGGTTGCTAACCATCCAAGGAGTTCAGCTTAACAACATTAGAATAGAGAGATTCAAAGATCTCTATAAGGATGATGAAGACTTTGGTGAAGCCTATAAGGTATGATCTGATTTTTAGAATCATTTTCATAGAAAGTTTTCTTATTTTACCTTGAAAATTCATTTTTTGTTTAGGGGAAATCAATTATGTGTTCTCAAGGGATCAATGAGGGAAAACCTCATACAAGAAAAGTATAATGGTAGCTTGAGTGGCCATTTTAGGGTGAACAAGACCATAGATATTGTGAAAAGGTTTTACCATTGGCCAAAATTGGTTAGATATGTAACCAAATATGTTGAGAAATGTGTAGTGTGTATGAAGGGAAAAGGAGGATCTAGCAATGCAGGTTTTTGATAACCTTTACCAGTCTCTAATTGACCATGGGAGTGTGTGAGCATGGATTTCATTGTGGGCCTACCCAAGACAAAGCATGGCCATGATAGTATCTATGTTGTGGTAGAAATATTTAGTAATATGGGTCATTTTATACCTTGTAGGACTACATATGATTCTAGTAGCATTGCTCATTTGTTCATCAAAGAGATTATAAGGATCCATGGATTACCCCTAAGCATTGTATCAGATAGGGATATCAAGTTCATGAGCTACTTTTGGAAAACATTATGGAGTAGATAGGGTACCAATATTTCATTTGGTTCATCTTACCACCCTTAGATTGATGGCCAAAGTGAGGTGGTTAATAGAGTATTAGGTAACTTGTTGAGGCTCCTAACCAAGGATTATGGGTAGACATGGGATGTGGTTCTTCCTGAAGAAGAGTATGCCTACAATGATAGTGTTAACAGGACTATAAAAAAAAATCCCTTTGAGATTGTTTATGGGATGTAGCCAAGGGGTGTATGTGAGATTAGAAACCTTGGAGCCATGTAATATAGTAGCAATTATTTTGAAGACTGCACTCAAACCATGAAGGATATTCAAGAACAGGTGAGGAAGAACATCCTAGAATCAACTCAAAAGTGGAAGGCCAAGATAGATGAGAAGAGGAAGAATGTTCAGTTTGAGGAAGGAGACTATGTCATGGTTTATTTGAACAAATCAATGCTACAAAATGATGTGTCTCTAAAGCTTCAGATGAAGAGAGTGGGTCCCTACAAAATCCTAGCCAAATATGGGGCTAATGCATATAGGTTGGACCTGCCTAGTGGAATGAACATCTCTTCGGTGTCTAATGTCTTTTATTTCATCAAATTCAAGTGTCCCCTAACCGAGATAGATGTTAATAGTGTCAAGATTCATTCTAATGTAGAATCTCAAGCCCTACCTCCCAAAGTGCAGCTAGAGGCAAAGAAGGTCTTGGACTCGAGGGTCAAGAAGACCACCAGGCACAAGGTGTAAATGGAACACCTCATCTAGTGGAAGAAAAAACTTGAATTAGAGGCAACATGGGTTGAAGTTGTAGACTTCAAGAATCTTGGCATCTCAGAGGACATCTTAGTCACATGAGTGACTTGAGGTTTTGTTTATGGGGGAGTATGGTGCAGGGCACCTAGGTAAGGCTACTTAGTAACCTAGGATCCCTAGTGTTTGATTTTTTGCTTGTAGTGGCCTTAGCTAGGACACTAGTGAAATAAGGGGACTATTTGGTCTCTTATGTGTTTTATTTTAGTTTGGTAGATCTAAGTTGGTCTCCCTAAGTCGTATCCTTTCCCTAAGTCCTGGTTGAGCCAGATTTGGTAGGCTTAACCAAATTGCCAAAAGTGGAACATGTTGTAAAATGCCTCTTTGATGTTTTCAAACATTAAATATGGTCTTAATGACCCAAGAATGATCAAGAGTGAGTCACACAATGGTGTGGCCAAGTAGTTAGGCAAACCACTAAAATTTGTTGTGATAACTTTGAAAGTTGTCATGACAACTTTAAAAGTTATCATGCAAACATTTCCCAAAACCTAAGAAATGGCTCAAAGATGGCCAAATCCCAAACCAAGAGTCCTAACACATGGTATTGGGTATATATTGGTTAAAAACCCTAATTTGGTGCATTGGGAGTCATTTTGTAAGGAAACAAAGATCTATAAGGAGGATTTACTGTGTGATTTTGTGTAAAACTTGGAGGTTTAGTGTGTATCAGAGTTAATGGATGGATTAATGGAGTGACTATGATTAATGAGTATGATAGATTAGTCTTTTATCTAATTTAGTGTGGTAGTAGTTTAGCATTTTGTGAAGTTTTAGTATTTTTTAGTTAATCTTTTGTTTCTTGGCCTGTCTCAGGTTGGTCAAGATAGAGTTTGCTAAATATAGTGCTAGCTCACTCTCCCACCCTATAAATTATACGGCCCTTTAGGATCTTTGACTAGACTCCAAGTGTATCTATATGGTGCAAGATGGGGCCCTAGAAAGCATGGAAGACATTTTTAAGGTGATGTCTTAGGTGAGCTAGGAGTGCATGGCTAGGGGTCACAGTGTATTGCAAAGATGAGGAGAGTGATTGAATGCACTCATTGCTTCAATAAAAGCATGTGGAGAGGAGGCTAGGTGTGTTGAGAAACATCACTGGCAAGGAGGAGTCTTGGTGAATGGTTTTGCTATGTGAAATACCAAACTCTCACTACTTTAGTCAAAGACCAAGGAAACCCTTATCTTTACACCTATTTTTAGCAAATCTCTATAGGGACAGGCTAGAGAAGGAAAACCAGAAGAATATGAAAGATCTTCCAAAAGGGTACTCTAATCTGAAAATTGTTCGGTATCTTGTTAGGAAATTTTTTGAATTATAAGCCAAGAGGTGTCCAATTAGGCCCAATAGCCTTGTAACCCTATTTGGGATAGTTAGCAAAGGAATGTTGAAAGCAATAGGGGGCTCCTTGAAATTAAAGGAGTTAGGCATGATTTTAGGTCATATACTAAATGAAATATCCCTCCTCTCCATTTAAGAGTCAATGTGGAAAAGAATCAATATTTGAAGGATGATGGTGCTAGAAGGCACCCACCGAGTAATGTGATGGAAGCTTGATTCAACATTGGTGCTAACAAGTTGAATAGGGAAAGGATTATATTTTTGAATCCTTGTGGGATTACTAGATCAAGTACCCTATAGGCTAGAGATATAGCCTTGAGTGATCCTAGAAGAGACTAGGATAGAAAGTGCAAGACTTGTGTTACACCAGATTGGTATCAGAGAAAGTTAAAGATTTGGAGGTTAGTGTATGTCTCCATATACTAGTGAATCACTAGGGGAGAGAACTATGGTGAAAAAGGCAGAGCTAGCTAGGGAGGTGGAAGAGAAAGATGAGAGAAATAGACTCCTAGAAGATTGTATGGATGAGATGAGGATCAAACTCCAAGAAGTAGTTGATCAGAGAGCTCAAGAGAAAAAAAAGATGCTAAAAATAGTGACAGGGGTAAAAAGCTTATTGATGAAAATGACATCATCCCTAAACTAGACCCTCCAATCAAGGAGGAACATTGAAAGAATCATGGAAAGAATCATGGAATGGATTGAGGGAACATAAAATCATTTTGAGTGTGAGGGTGTGACAGAAGCTGAAAAGATTAAGGTTGCCAAATCAAGATTAAGAGGATCATCCTTAACATGGTGGAAGTACCTGAAGATGAAAGAGTCAGAATGGGAAAGCTACCTATAGAAAATTGGAAAGCAATGGTGACTAAGGTGAAGGAAAATTATCTGCTAGAAGACTATGCAATTCAAGTTCACAAGAAGAGAAGAGGATTAAAACAAATAGAATCAGATGTGGCCTCTTATATAGAGGAGTTTCAAAAGCTATGCCTTAGGTCTAAGATCCAAGAAGAGGAATCTATCAAGGTAGCCGGATATTTGAGTGGTCTCAAATGGGATATCTAGAAGGAGATAAGATTGTGGATTGCAACCACTATTCAAAAGTTCCACCAATTAGCTCTCAAGTTTTAAGAGAGGAACAAAAAGAAGGGAGAATCCAATAATAGGGGTAGAGGTAGAGGTAGAGACCAAGTGGGTCACAAAGGTGGTTATCAAGGTAGGGGTAATGAGTAGAGAAACCAAGGAGAATCAAAGATGACCAAGCATGGAGGTGAGACCAATCCAAGAGGGGATCATTCTAGAGGTAGAGGTACTCAATGAGGATCTAATAGAGGAAGAGGTACAAGAAAGAGAAACTCATACTTTGAAAGTATAAAATGTTACAATTATGGCCAGTTGGGTCACCTAGCTTATAGGTGCCCTGATAAGCCTACGTCATCAAATAATGGAAAGAGGAATGCATGTGCCCATGAAGAAACTGCAAGTATCAAGACACCTTAGGTTGACCATATCGAATCATAAATGGGAGAGAACTTAATGTTCAAAAGGATTTTGATCAGGCAGTTAGTTAAGGATGAACCAAAGCATAGGAGAGATTTTTTTATGATGAGATGTAAAATCCTTGGAAAAGTGTGTAAGGTGATTGTGGATTCAGACTCCATAAACAATATCATTTCAAAAGAAGCTGTGAACAAACTAAAATTAGAGAAGATCCCTCATGTCAATCCATACAAGGTGACATGGCTGAATAAAAGGAAAAGTGTGTTGGTGAATGAGCAAACTTGGGTTGAGTTTTCAATTGCAGGGTATAAGGAAAAGTTACATTATGATGTGTTTCCTATGGATGCATGCCACTTTTTGTTAGGAAAGCCTTGGTGATTTGATAGGAGTACAGTGTATGATGGGAAGGAGAACTTGATATCCTTCAAGAAAGATAACAAGACTTTCAAGATTCAGTCCTTGTTGGAAAAGGATGAATCTTAGTCCAAGACTCCTAGCATCTTGATGAGTGGTAGAAAAGAGTTCATCAAAGCCCTCAAGGATAAGGATAGTGATGAGTATGCTATTTTACTCAAGCCCAAAGTGGAGGGGAAAACTAATCCAGAGTCATTTCCATCAGCAATTCAAGAGTTGCTTGAGAAGTACAAACACATAGTCAGTGATGGTGCTCCATAAACCTTAGCTCCTAGAAGTGTGATAACTCATTAGATAGAATTTTTACCTAGTGCATCATTTCCTAATAACACATCTTACAGGCTCACTCTAGAGAAAAACTTGGAGGTGGCTAGACAAGTGTAAGAACTTTTGGATCAGGGGTTAATTAGAAAAAGTATGAGCCCTTTTGTAGTCCTAGTTGTGTTGGCTTCTAAAAAGGGTGGAAAGTGGAGGCTCTATATAGATTCAAGAGCCATAAACAAGATTACAATTCAGTATAGGTTTCCCATACCTAGAATTGAGGATTTAATGGACTATCTTGGAGGGGCAAGGCACTTCACCAAATTGGACATCAAAAGTGGATACCATCAGATTAGGATCAAGGATGGAGATGAATGGAAGACAACCTTGAAGACAACTGATGGGCTATATGAGTGGAGAGTTATGCCATTTAGCCTCTCAAATGCACCTAGCACATTCATGAGGTTCATGAATGAAGTACTTAAGGATTTCACATGGATATTTGTGGTAGTTTATCTAGATGATATACTTATCTTCAACAAGATAGCATAAGAGCATTTAAAACATGTGGAGATGGTCCTAAAGAGGCTATAAGAGGAGAAGTTATCCATCAACCTAGAGAAATGTGAATTTTTCAAATAAGAGCTTATATATTTTGGGTTTGTAGTATTCCATGGATCATTGAAAATGGATCTAAGAAAGGTGGAAGATATCTTAAGTTGGCCTACACCAACCACATCAATAGAGGTGAGGTGCTTTTATGGGTTAGTTCAATTTTATAGGAAGTTCATTAGGTAGTTTAGTGGTATTTGTTCACCAATGGTAGACACTATTAAAGGTTCTATCAAGACCAAGTTTAGATGGACTTCTCCAATAGACCAAGCATTCAAAAGGCTGAAGGAACAAGTAGCAACACAACCTATCCTTAGTATGCCTAGCTTTGACAAATTATTCACCTTGAAGTGTGATGCTAGTGGGATGGTAGTAGGTGGTGTGTTAAGCAAAGAAGGTAGACTAATAGGCTTCTTTAGAGAGAAATTAAATGAAGCTAAAAAGTACTCTTCTTATGATTTGGATTTCAATGCCTTGGTACAATCTCTAAGAAAGTGGAGACATTACTTTCCGCCCAAGGATTTTTTAGTGTCTACTAACAACCATGCTTTTAGCTACATCAAAGCACAAGAGAAATGAAGAAATAGACACCTAAAGTGGATGGAATATCTTGAAGGATTCACATTCAAAATCAAGCACAGAAAGGGGTAGCTAAACAAGGTTTTAGATGCACTAAGTAGGAGGCTACTAACCATCCAAAAGTTCAGCTATACAACATTGGGATAGAGAGTTTCAAAGAGCTCTATAAGGATGATGAAGACTTTGGTGAAGCCTACAAAGTATGCTCTGATTCTCAGAATCATTTTCATAGAAAGTTTTCTAATTTTACCTTGCAAAGTGGTTTGTTGTTTATAGGAAATCAATTGTGTGTTCCCAAGGGATCAATGAGGGAAACCCTCATACAAGAAAAGCATAATGGCAACTTGAGTGGCAATTTTGGGGTGAACAAGACCATAGATCTTGTGCAAAGTTTTTATCATTGGCCAAATTTGGTTAGAGATGTAACCAAATATGTT
This sequence comes from Chamaecyparis obtusa, assembly GCA_027943335.1. NCBI lineage: Eukaryota > Viridiplantae > Streptophyta > Pinopsida > Cupressales > Cupressaceae > Chamaecyparis > Chamaecyparis obtusa. Next base: position 402,710 of record BSBK01003764.1, read on the forward strand.
GAGAAATGTGTAGTGTGCATGAAGAAAAAAGGAGGATCTAGCTATGTGATGCAAGGGAAAGGATAGGAGGGGCCAAATATGACACACCCTACAGATCCAGCCTACTAAACAACACGTAGAATCAACAACAACATAGTGAGAGAGAGAAAGTAGGATCATGGAAATATTAACTTCTTTCAAATTGATTCATACATGTTAGGCTGTAAGGTGTTCTTGGTTAGGGAGAAATATTACAATGAATTATAGAAGTCCTAAAAAATGTGAGGATCTGCCAACAAACTCTATTCTACTATCTTCTATCTTCTACCAAAAAAATTAACTCCCTAAACTCTGACCAAAAAACTAAAATTATACATGAGGCTACCAAATTGATTCAGCCTTCAGATCCATAATTAATAGAAGGAAAAGTCAAATCTGGGATCACATACTTCCCAATGATGGATACAAACATTAAATCTGTGACCCATAATCAATGCACAAGTTGGCCTTGAAGAAACTCAAAATAAAATACTTGGTAAGCAAGGATGACTAAGCAACAGACAAGCATTGTCGAGCACCAGTAAAAAAAATATCCACCCAAGAGATAACTGACCATCCTTGATAACCAAAGGAAACTGACCAACTACTGACAAACTCAGTTAAAGCAGGAACTGAGCAATATAGTAAAACATCAAAATCTTTTTGGTGACACAAGATTACCAAGGAACCGAGATGCTCCTGCATCATACACCTGGGGTTATTTAGAAATGACTCTCTGAATCATTCAGTAGGTCTAATCTGAGCTACATCTAACTCAAACTGTAAAATCCAAGAAATGTCTTAAATTGGTCTATTCTTCCACATTACCAGATATTCCATATATTGTTTACCTCTTGTACTCTTGCCAATTCTTTGTTCCAAAATTTGTTCAACTTCTTCATTTTGCTTCTTAGGATATTCCATCATTACTGTCATGTCTTCATCAGGTTCATGATACTCATACAAACTAGCAATGTTGAAAATCGGTTCTATTTCCATGTCATCAGGTAACTCAATCTCATATGCATTTCCACTATCAAATTTCTTCAAAATCTTGCAAGGTCCAAAATTCTTCATCTTTAGCTTCTCATATGTTCCAACAGGAAACTAACCTTTCTTCAAATGAACCATCACTTCATCACCAACATTAAAAGTTTTATTTATCATTGATCTATCATCTTTGTCTTTGTATTTATGATTACTCTTTTCTAGCTTGATTTTCACATCTTCATGCAATGTCTTCATGTACTCAGCAAATTTCACTCCTTCAGCACTTCTCTTACTTTCATCAGCAATGTCTCTTAAATCAGATATATGTCTCATCTGTATGTCATTCACAATATCAAATGGTGTTTTTCTAGTACCCCTATTCATTGAATTATTGTATGCAAACTCTGCTTGTGCCAACACAAAATCCCAATTAATAAGTGTGTCTCCAACTAAAGATCTCAAAATATTTCCCAAACTTCTATTTACAACTTCTATCTATCCATCGGTTTGTGGGTGAAATGTAGAACTATATTTCAACTCAGTGCCAAACTTTCTCCAAAGAGTCTTCCGAAAGTATCCAACAAATTTACTGTCTCCGTTAGAGATAATACTCCTCATTAATCCATGTAATATGACAATTTCCTTAAAGAAAGGATCTTCTATATGTACTACATCTGATGTCTTTCTACAAGGTATAAAATGTCCCATCTTAGAAAATCTATCTACCACAAAAAATATAGAATCATTACCTCTTACTGTCTTTGGTAAGCCAAGAACAAAATCCATACTGATATCAGTCCAAGGTGTCTTAGGTACAACAATCGATGTATACAATCCATTATTCTGACTTACTCCTTTTGCAACTTGAAAAATTCCACAACTTTTCACAAATTTTTGAACATCTTTATACAAATACGACCAAAAGTATTTCTCCTTAAGAAAACTTAATGTCTTATCAATACAAAAATGACCAACCAAACCACTACTATGTTTCTCCTTCATCAAATTAGTTCTCATTTTTCCTCTCGGTATACATAACTCAATACCTTTGAATAACATACCTTCTTGGATGAAATATTCTTCCCATTTTGTACTCAGTTGATCTTGAATAGGTGCTCTGCACTTTCCCCATGGCTAAGAAAAATCAGGATCATTTTCATACAAATCTCTCATCTCATCAAAACTAAGAACTTCAATTTTCATCTCAATCATCAAAGATCTTCTTCTACTCAATGCATTAGCAACTCGGTTAGTGAGTCCAATTTTATGCTTTATCACAAATGTATAACTCTGCAAGTACTTAACCCATTTCATATGTCTCTAATTCAACTTATTCTGACTAACCAATTATTGTAAAGCCTTATGATTACTATACATCACAAATTCACTCAGTATCAAATAATGTCTCCATTTCTTTAGTGCTTTAACAATAGTATAGAATTCTTGATCATACACAAAATATTTCCTTCTAGCATCATTCAACTTTTCACTAAAGAAAGCAAAAGGTTTACCTTCTTGACTCAACACAGCTCCAATTGCACTACTAATTGCATCACATTCCACTTGAAATACCTTATTGAAATCAGACAATGCCAAAAAAAGCAATTTAGGAACCTTCTGCTTCAGAGTCTCAAAACTTTTATCAGCTCCATGTGTCCACTTGAATTCTCCTTTATCTCCTCTCATATTCTCAGTCATAGCATTACAAATAGAACTGAAATTCCTTATGAAATTTTGGTAAAAACATGCCAAACCATGAAATGATCTTACCTCACTAGCATTCATAGGTGTAGGCCAATTCAGAATAGCTTCAACCTTTACAGGATCCATCTTCAAACCATCAGCTGAAATTACAAATCCCAAACACACAATCTCCTCTTTCATGAATGAACACTTTTTCAAATTTATCAACAACTTTTCTTCTTTCAATCTCTACAAAACTTGTCTAACATGAAACAAATGTTCTTCTCTGGTCTTATTGAATATCAAAATATCATTAAGATATACAATCACAAACCTACCCAAGAATTTATTCAAAACTTCATTCATCAACCTCATAAAAGTACTCGGTGCATTAGTTAAACCAAAGGGCATAACCAACCATTCATAAAAGCCTTCTTTTGTCTTGAAAGCAGTTTTCCATTCATCACCTTCTCTGATTCTGATCTAATGATACCCACTTTTCAAATCAATCTTTGTGAAATACTTTGCTCTAGGGTGACCCCACAATAGTGGGTTACACTTTTTTAGACATGCTGATTTTTGCTGAAATGACACATTTTTAATAAAATATGATTATTTAAGCCTTGAGAGGTTCAATTTGAAGGAATTAATTAGAAATGGTTATCTCAAAGCCTCTTAGATAAAAAAATCATTGATATAACATATATACTCCTCATTCATACCTACAATGGAGTCTCCTTCGCACCTATTAAAATCTTGATTAAAAATCACTTTGACTTTATCTTTTTGCAGATCAAATGAATCTATTCGAAAAACCTATCTATGTAGTAAGGTACTACTAAGAAAACTCTTTCCAATTATTATAATGTTAATATATATTAAGTTTATTATGACTTTGTATTTTTAGTTATACTAAACATAGATATTTCACCGTATCTCCACCTCTATGTTCGATGCTTATGGAAAAATAGTAAATAAGAGAAAAAAAAATTCTAAAAAATATCTATGCCCTAGGTATTGAAGTTATCTTTCTATCTAAAAAAATAAAAATAAAATTGGACAAATACACAAAAAGTTATAAGTTATGTAGTCAAGTTATGTCAAAATTACGGCTTAGTCAACTTTAAACGTTAATAAAATATGAAATAATCATGATAATGTCATAAAACCAATTGCATGCCCTCCATATGGATGTTAAAAAACTAAATTTGAAAGAATCACATTGATATCTATTTTAGAAAAAAAGTTATGCTCTACAAAAACAATGTAACTCTTTGAAAATGACATTTTTAGCAACATACCAATTTTTGTGGGAGAAAGAAAAAACCAATCAAATCAATTCAAAAATTAAAAAAATATATATATTTAGAATCTAGATAGAAAATCCTAAAAGACTCTAATTTACTTCATCTTCTGATTCTTAATGGTTTAACGACAATATGCATTCGAATCTAAAAGTTTTATTCAAAATTTAGAGTACAGTGTCCGTTCAGGCAAAAAAGTGTAACCCACTATTGTGGGTTCACCCTCTAGTTAAACTGTCCATTATGTCATCCATTCTTGGTATAGGAAACCTATACTTCACTGTTATCTTGTTTATTTCTATAGAATCTATACACATTCACCATTCTCCATTATTTTTAGGTGCCAATACTGCAGGTACTACATAAGGACTCAAACTTTCTTTGATCAAACATTTATCTAGAAACTCTTGAATTTGTCAGTTCAATTCCTGATTCTCGATAGGTGTCAACCAATGAGGTGCCTTATTCAGTAAACTAGCTCTAGGGATTAGATCCATACAATGATCACTTCTTCGCTTCAGTGGAAAACCATTAGGTACATTATCAAAAATTATATCATTGTACTTGATGAGTAACTTATCAATCTCCTCAGGGACATTATCCTCTATTTTCTTACTCAGTTTGTTAGGAATCACAAAAAAACATACATCATTCTTTTTCAAATCCTTAACAAATTTTCTCCCTTCCATCAAACAAACTTTCACAAATGTGCAAACATTGCTAATATTTTCTTCCATCAAAGGTAACAAGATGTGTTTTCTTCCATCAACCATAATAGTATACTTATGCAATCTCCCATCATCTATAGCTTGTCTATCATATTTCCAAGTTCTACCCAAAAAATATGACAACAATCCATAGGCATGATATCACATAACACCTTATCATAGTACTTTCCAATCTTCAAATTCACATAACATTGTTCACTTACCAAGAGTGTATGGTCATCCTTGATCTATGAAATCTGATAGGGCTTAGGATGATCTAACCTTTCCAACTGCAACTTTGTGATCATCCCTTCAGATGCCAAATTATTTGAGCTACCACTATTAATGATTACCTTCCAAAATTTGTCAAAAAATATACATCTAGTCTTGAACAAAATTTTCCTTACCGGATCTTCCTTTTTACTTTTATTCCATAGTGCTCTCCTTACAATAAAGTTATTTTCCTTCTCTGGTTCAGTCAGTGACTCTTCTTGCACCAAAGCATTTCTACTACTACCAACCTTCTTACTAGCATGTGTACATCCAAAAGATCTATGTCCTTCTCCACAATTGTAACAAGTTCCTTAGAAATTAGCTCTACTATAACCACCTCAGTAATTACCGTCTCTACCTCTAGATGAACTTTCACCTTTCCACTCAGTCTTGCCTTTTTCTAGATTTGTCTTTTCAGGTTCAGATCTATTATTTTCACCATAGGATCTACCTCTCCCTCTAGGGAATCTACCACCTCGACCTCTTTGTCTCTGTTCATGTCTCTTGTTCAATTTCTCCTCGGCCTTCAATGCAAATTGATAAGCCTCTTCAATATTCTCCAACTTGACCAAAATGATTTCCTCTTGGATGGAAACTCTCAAACCATTCAGGTATCTAGCAATTCTTTCCACGTCATCCTCAATATGTCTAGATCTGATATCTAGTCTATAGAATTCCTTAGTATACTCTTTTACCAAGCTATCTTTATGATTTGGACTTTGCATTTGCCTAACTAGGTTAATATGATAATCACAAGGTAAGAACTTTCCTTTCACCTTATTCACCATTTTATTCCATACCTTGATTTTGTCTTTTTCTTTCTTCTTCTGATCCAATTGTAGATTCTCCCACCACAAGGATGCATGGACTTTCAATTTTGTGCTTGCAATCTTCACCTTCTTTTCTTCAGATACATTTTCATACTCAAAATATTTTTCCATCTTGGTGATCCAGTCTATCAATTCATCAAAATCCAATTTCCCACTATATCGAGGAGGATTGAAATGTGTTGTTGACTTCAAGCTTTTCAATGCCTTCAAAAATATTTCCTCTCCCTGATCCATCATAGGTGTAGGTTTTGCTTCACCTTTTTCCACTTCAAATTCATCATAACTAACATCTTCAAGATGTCTACATCTTCTCTGGGTCATTTCAATAGCTTCTAACCTAGAAGAAAGTTGTCTCAACATGCTTGCCAATCCTAGATCCACTTCTCACCTCCCATGAACCATCTTGGAACCCTCTACAATTGTAGGTTAAATCGCAATCTTCTACCCCACAAAAATTCAAATAGGGCTTTGCAAGAAGGAACATACAAACCTAGATCCGCAGACCTAGATCAAAATCTCACCTCACTCTGATACCACCTGACCCTATAGATCTAGCCTACTCAACAACACGTAGAAGAAACAACAAAACAATGAGAGAGAGAAAGTAGGATCAAGGAAATATTAACTTGTTTTAAATTGATTCATACATGCCAAGCAGTAAGGCCTTCCTGGTTAGGGCCAAATATTACAATGAATTACAAAAGTCCTAAAACATGCGAGGATCTTCCAACAAACTCTATTCTACTATTTCTATCTTCTACCACAAAACTAACTCCCTTAACTCTAAGCAAATAAGTAAACTTATACAAGAGGCTACTAAACTGAGTCAGCCTTCAGATCCACAATCAACATAAGCAATAATCAAATCTAGGACCATGTGCTTCCCAATGATGGATACCAACATTAAATCCATGACCCATAATCAATGCACAAGTTGGCCTTGAAGAAAGTCAAAATAAAATAATCAGTAAGAAAGGATGACACAAAAATATACAAGCATCATTGAGTGCTAGTGAAACAACCAACTGCCTAGGAGATAACTGACCATCCTCGATAACTAAAGGAAACTGACAAACTCAGTGAAAGTAGGAACTGAGCAATATAGACAAACTTCAAAATATTTTTGGTGACATAGGATTTCCAAGGACTCAAGATGCTCTTGCATCACAATGTAGGTTTTTACCAACCTTTACCAATCCCTAGTTGACCATGGGAGTCTGTGAGCATGGATTTCATTATGGCCCTACCCAATACAAAGCATGGCCATGATAGTATCTATGTTGTCGTAGAAAGATATAGTAAGATGGGGCATTTTATACTTTGTAGGACTACACATGATGCTAGTAGAATTTCTCATTTGTTCTTCAAAGAGATTGTACGGTTGCATGGACTATCCCTAAGAATTTTACAAGATAGTGATGTAAAGTTCATGAACCACTTTTAGAAAACATTGTGGAGTAGATTGGGTACCAATCTTTCATTTGGTTTATCTTACCACTCTTATATTGATGGCCAAAATAAGGTGTTTAATAGAGTATTAGGTAACTTTTTGAGGTTCCTAACTAAGGAGTATGGGCAAACATGGGATGTGGTTCTTCCCCAAGCAGAGTATGCCTACAAGGATAGTGTTAACAAGACTACCGGTAAGAGTCCCTTTGAGATTGTTTATGGGATGCACCCAAGGGGTGTATGTGAGCTTAGAAACCTTGTAGCCATGGAATATAGGAGTGTTCATGTTGAATATTTCACTCAAACCATGAAGGAGATTCAAGAATAGGTAAGGAAGAACATCCTAGAATCAACTCAAAAGGTGAAGGCCAAGATAGATGAGAAGAGGAAGAATGTTTAGTTTGAGGTAGGAGACTATGTCATGGTTCATTTGAACAAATCAAGGCTACAGAAAGGTGTGTCTCCAAAGCTTCAGATGAAGAGAGTGGGTCCCTACAAAATCTTAGCCAAATATGGGGCTAATGCATATAAGTTGGACATGCCTAGTGGACTGAACATATCTTTGGTGTTCAATGTCTCTAATTTAATCAAATTCATGGGTCCTCTAACTAAGCTAGATGTTAACAGTGTCAAGATTCTTTCTAATGTAGATCCTCAGGCCCTACCTCCCAAAGTGCAGTTGGAGGTAGAGAAGGTCTTGGACTCTAGAGTCAAGAAGACCACTAGGCACAAGGTGTACATGGAACACCTCATCCAATGGAAGAATAAACTTGAATCAGAGGCAACATGGGTCAAAGTTGTAGACTTCAAGAAGCTTGGCATCTCAGAGGACATCTTAGTCACATGAGTGACTTGAGTTTTTGTTTGTGGGGGAGTATGGTGCAGGGCACCTAGGTAAGGCTACTTAGTAACCTAGGGTCCCTAGTGTTTGATTTTTGGCTTGTAGTGGCCTTAGCCAAGCCACTAGTGAAATAAGGGGACTAGTTGGTCTCTAATATGTTTTGGTTTAGTTTGTTAGATCTTAGTTGGTTTCCCTAAGTTCTAGCCTTTCCCTAAGCCCTAGTTGAGTCTAGTTAAGCCACATTTGATAGGCTTAGCCAAATTTCCAAAGGTGGAAAATGTTGTAAAATACCTATTTGATGTTTCCAGAGGTTAAATATGGTCTTAATGACCCAAGAAAAATCAAGAGTGAGTCACACAATGGTGTGACCAAGTGGTTAGGAAAACCACAAAAAGTTGTTGTGACAACTTTGAAAGTTGTCATGACAACTTTAAAAGTTTTCATGAAAAAATTTCCCAAAACTGAGGAAATGGCTCAAAGATGTCCAACTCTTGACCCAAGGGTCCTAACACATGGGATTGTGTATATATTGGCTAAAAACCCTCATTTGAGGCATTCAGAGTTGTGTTGTATGGAAATCCAAATCTGGATGGAGGATTTACTCTATAATTTTTTGTAAAACTTGGAGGTGTGGTGTGTATGAGAGCTAATAGATGGATTAATGGAGTGACTATGATTGTTGAATATGATAGATTAGTCCTTTATCTCATTTAGTGTGGTAGTAGTTTATCATTTTGTAAAGTTTTAGTATTGTTTAGTTAATCTTTTATTTCTTGGTCTGTCTCGGCTTAGTCCAGATAGATTTTGTTAAATGGAGTGATAGCTCACTCTCCCACCTTACAAATTGTATGGCCCTTTGGGATCTGTGACTAGACTCTGAGTGTATCTATATGGTGCAAGATGGGGCCTTATAAATAATGGTAGACCTTTTTAAGGTGATTCCCTAGGCAAGCCAAGAGTGCATGGCTAGGGATCATAGTGTGTTGCAGAGATGAGGAGAGTGATTGAATGCACTCATTGCTTCAATCAAAGCATGTGGAGAGGAGGCCAGGTGTGTTGAGAAATATCACTATCAAGGAGGAGTTTTGGTGAATGGTTTTTCTATGTGAAATACAAAACCCTCACTGGTTCAATCAGAGGACTAGGAAACCCTTGTTTTTAGGCCTATTTTTAGAAAATCCCTGTATGGACAAGTTGGAGAAGGAAAACTAGAAGAATCTAAAAGATCTTCCAAAAGTGTACTCAAATCTACAAATTTTTGGGAATCTTGTTAGGAACCTTTTTGAGTTATAAGACAAGAGGTGTCCAATAAGGCCTAATAGCCTTGTAGCCCTATTTGGGATAGTCGACAAAGGAATCTTGAAAGTGATAGGGGGTTACTTGAAAGTAAAGGAGTTAGGAATGATTTTAGGTCATATACTAAATGAAATATCCTTCCTCTCCATTTAAGAGTCAATGTGGACAAGAATCAATATTTGAAGGATGATGGTGCTAGAAGGCACCCATGGAGTAATGTGATGGAAGCTTGATTCAACATTGTTGTTAACAAGTTGAATAGGGAAAGGATTATATTTTTGAATCCTTTTGGGGTTACTAGATTAAGTACCCTATAGGCTAGAGACATAGCCTTGAGTGATCCTAGAAGAGACTAGGATAGAAAGAGCAAAACTTGTGTTACACCAGATTACTTTTCATT